>VZQC01009467.1:438549-915700 GCA_009823505.1 Rhizomys pruinosus | reverse complement strand
TGCTCAACATCACTAATCATTAAGGAAATGCAAATCAAAACCACTTTAAGATATCATCTTACTCCAATAAGACTGGCTAGGATCAAGAAAACAAATGATACCAAGTGCTGGAGAGGTTGTGGGGAAAGGGGAACACTCATCCACTGCTGGTGGGAATGTAAACTCGTACAGCCACTATGGAAAGCAGTGTGGAGAACCCTTGGAAGACTTGGAATGAACTTGCCACCCGACCCAGCCATACCACTCCTGGGCATGTACCCTCAAGACTTACGCCACCACAGAGATACATGCACGGCCATGTTTATTGCAGCTCTCTTCACAATAGCAAGGAGCTGGAACCAACCTAAATGCCCCTCAACTGACGAGTGGATAGAGAAAATGTGGTACATCTACACAATGGAGTTCTATGCAGCAGTAAAGAAAGACGACATCATGAGCTTTGCAGGAAAATGGCTGGAGCTAGAGGACATCATGCTGAGTGAAGTAACACAGTCCCAGAAAAACAAACGACGAATGGTGTCCCTCATCTGTGGATGCTAGTGCCAACTACCCAGTTGTAAGTATTTCTTGTGTAGGGCCTCCTGAGCTTTTGTACAAAGCAGTTGGGCATAATACATTTTGGAAACAACAACAACAACAACAGAAAAGACTGCATCAAAGAACTGACTGAGACAGTGAACTTCTGCTCAAAACAGTCAACTTCCCCCCCCCCAAAAAAAAAGAAAAGTATCTGGACACATTTTGAAGCATTTACTTATGTGCCTTTCTCAAGATGGATCAGGACCATAAAGTTCTGACCTCTTACAGAATGGAAACATCAACACTCTCAGCTTGTATTCTATGAGAAATATTAACACTTCCTTGAATACTTTTGTGATTCTCTGAGTCTTTGGATAAATAACTGTTATAGTTAGAATCTGAAATGTCCCCATAGGCTCATAGTTTTAATGCCTGTTCCCCCTCTGGTGGTTCTAGTTGGAGAGCTTGTGAAGCCTTTAGGAAGTGGCAGAAGCAGATCACTAGGCAAACCTATTCCTGATATCAATTTTCTGTGTTAGTTATTTTGGCATTGTTATAACTAAAGTACCTGACTAAAAAACTTAAAGGAGGAAAGATTTGTGGAGCCTCATGGATGTGGTCACGGGGGAGGGGGAAGTGTGTGGAACAAGTGAGTTCATGGCAGGAGGAGTGTCTGCTAGAGGTCGTTCACGTTATGACAGATGAGGAAGCAGAGAGTAAGGTGCGGAACACGAGCTGAGCATCACCTGCAAAAGCTCATTTTAATGACTTAGTTCTACCCAGTAGGCTCCTAAATGGTCCACAGCTCCTCCGACATAGGAGTTTGTTCCCAGAGGGGGAACAAATGTCCAATCTATGAGCCCATGCGAGGCAATTCAGATTTAGTACATAAAAACAGCACATTGCTGGACAGACATGGTGGTACACACCTTTAATCCCAGCACTCAGGAGGTGGAGGCAGGTGGATCTTTGTGAGTTCAAGGCTAGCCTGGTCTACATAGAGAGTTCCAGGACAGCTGGAGCTTCGGGGAGACCCTGTCTGAAAAAGACCAAACAACGACAACAACAAAACAAAACAAAACAAAACAAAAAACCCAACACGTAATGCCATTGTGAGCAGAGTGTGTGCTGGTGTTGAACTTCCAGGATTCAAAACTTACCAGCTGTTACCCTGGAGGAGAGAATATTCTGTGGACAGTAATGTACTCAGAATTAGTAGAGGTTAAATGAGATGATACATAGATCATACATGGTCTCTAAGCACTCACCAGCTTGTGGCTATTAATGGCAGTTGCTATTAAATAAGAGTAGTATGTGCAGAACACTGACATAACTAGATAGAAAAGGGGGTTAAATGCATGGTGGTCAGAGGCAAATGCAACTTCAGAGTTTATCACAATGGGGCACCGTGTTAGTATTCAAACATGAAAATACAGTCTGGTGGCCAGATACTGACCAAGATGACCAAGAGGTGTTTTTGTTTGTTTGTTTGTTTCATTATAATGGCATCTCCTTCCTGCACCTGACATCATGACATGTCTGGAAACCCTATGTAAAGATATAAAAGGGGTATAAACCCTATTCGGGGAAAATCCTGATCCATTCCTGGAATTACTCCCCCCCTTTACTCACAAACAATCCTTTCCTCTGTTGAAGTTTCCCATAAAAGGAGCTGTACAAGATTCCAGTGGTGTGAGTCTCTTGAGAAACCTGTACTTCCTTGTCCTTTGGTTAAATATCTGTCCCCTCTGTTTCTCTCTCTCTCTCTCTCTCTCTCTCTCTCTCTCTCTCTCTCACACACACACACACACACACACAAACACATTACCTGTACTTAAATCTAAGTACATACTGGTACATACTGTTCTTTTCTAAACAAACATCAATTTTGTTCACACTGACTTATTTCAAAATTCTTTCCTCTAAGTAGGGACAAGGAGCCTGGATTTTCCTGATTAGGCTACACTGGTGGCAGCCTTGGTCTATACCTCCTGCTTCCTGGTCCTGATGACATTCAAACTATGACATTCTGTGCAGTCTTTTTGCATGCATGTTCTGGTAGCATTGAGTGGAAAATTTGAATCATAAAAATCTAAGTTCAAATACTGGCTCCCTCTTTACCAGCCTCACAATATAGATTGGTTAACCTTTAAGGTTTAGTGTTTCCATCTTTCAAATGAAATAACAGTAGTACAGTTATGAAGATCAAATTAAACAATAAATGAAAGTTTCTTAGCATGCAGTACAGACTCAATAAATATAACTGAATATTTATAATCACATGTACGCTCTTCAGAACTCTTCTCCAAGGAACCCAAGACTCAGGGACGTGTCTCATTTCCTTTTCATAACTGCATAGTAGTCCACTATGTAGATGTGCCATAGTCTAACAGTTCCCCCACCCATAGACATTTAGGTTGCTGTAATTCCTGATACAGCAAACAGAAGTGAAATGAGTAACCAGTTTTTATGGTTAAATTGCCCACTTAGATAAGACACAAAATGACACTCACCAGACCAGCACAGGGCAGTACCTATTCCCCCAGCCTTGCCCACACAGTGTACATGAGTATACTTATATATTCCCTAACTTAATAATAAAGATGGTATCTCTCTGTAATTTGAATTTTTGTTTATCTTAACAAGAATGAGGCTAACCACACAGCCAGGGACTGCTTAGCTTCCTTTTTCTTTGAATTCTTTACATTGCCCAATTTTCTTCTGGACAGTGGCCCTTTTCTTATTGATCCATCAAAGGTCTTAAAATATCAAGGACATTAAATGCTGCCTGTGAAATGAGTTGAAAACAATTTGCTTCCATTTGTCACTTGACTTGTTCAATTAGTTTCTGCCAAGCAGAGATTATTTTTTATGGAACTGAATTTTAAAATCTCTTCTTTTATGCCCCGTGGACTCAGTACCCTAGTCAGAGAAGTCTTTCCGGGTCTGAATTCATGCAGGAACTTTCCTTTCAGGACTTTCCTTTACATTTGATATTCTATCCATTTGGAAAGGGTTCTGGTCTAATGGGTGAGGAGTGGATCCAGTCCCATTTTCTTTCTCCTAAATGGGCCACGATTGCTCCTGCACTGTTTATTGAATACTTCATCATTTTTCTCCGCAGATTTCAGAAGGCAAGTCTATCACATGCAATGTCTCTATATTTGAGTTCACTTCTGAATTTTTTATTCTGTTCTATTGATCTGTCAACAACAGAAAACTTAAAATTCTATAAATCACTGGCATGTCAGCCAAAAAAAATATAGAAGAGTGAAGAAACTGGGAAGATGAAAGTGATATTGAACCAGGGACTGTCTACAAGAATATTTGACTTTTGCCATTTCAGTGTGTGCCTGAGGAGCAGGACACAGAGGTCACATGGTGCTCCCATGCCGCGGAGCCTACAGTGGACGCATCCTGAAGATTCCCAAGCTCTCCTTGTTCCTCACATGGTCTCCACTCTCCAGATGAAGATCTTCCATTCAGAAGGATCTGCCTAAATACTGTGATCCAATTTGAGCCCTTTTCAGGAATATCAGAACTTGACACAAAGAGAATCAGGCAGTTCTTAGTAAAGATGACCATAAAACACAAACCTCAGGGCTTCCACGGGCCAGGCTTCCTTTTAAATGGACATCCAGGCAGCAGAGGTGGAATAGTACTAACATGGGAAAAAGCAGAGCTCATCAGCCAAAGACACCAGGCACAGGTGTGTTTGTGCTGAAGATCCCACTTAGATTAAAGCTGTGAGAGCAAAACTGATTTTTCAGGAATAGAAAACACACAAGTGGCTTCAGAGAGATTGGCAGCAGAGTGCTTGCTTACCAAGTGCAAGGCCTTGGGTTCTATACCAGCACTGGAGGAGACACAGGAGGAGGAGGAGGAGGAGGAGGAGGAGGAGGAGGAGGAAGAAGAAGAAGAAGAAGAAGAAGAAGAAGAAGAAGAAGAAGAAGAAGAAGAAGAAGAAGAAAAGAAGAAGAAGAAAACGAGGAGGAGAGGAGGAGGGGAGAAAGAGAAGGAGGAGGAGGAGGAAAAACAGGAGGACCTTATTTCCTGTGCAGCTGCTGTTTGATTTAGAAAGTCTTTTCCTACATCTATGTCTTGTAGGTTGCTGCCAGTGTTTTCTTGTATCCAGCCCAAATGCCCCTCAACCAATGAGTAGATAGAGAAAATGTGGTACATCTACACAATGGAGTTCTATGCAGCAGTAAAGAAAGATGACATCATGAACTTTGCAGGTAAATGGATAGAACTAGAAGACATTATGCTGAGTGAAGTAACAAAGTCCCAGAAAAACAAAGACAAATGGCATCCCTCATCTGTGGATGCTAGCACCAAATACCTAGTAGTAAGGCAAACTGAGCAATATGTGTGTGTGTGTGTGTGTGTGTATTTTCTTTTACTTGAAAGCAACTGTACCATTATAATGTGAATACCTTAATGGGATCTAGAATTAACCTACCACTTATTTTCAAACTTTGTAATTGTGGTATATGGGAGGGAGGGTATGTATGCATACTTTAAAGGAATATAAAATTAAAGGGGAAAAATGTGAATTCCAAAAATGGCTACCCTCAGTTGTGGATGCTAATACCAAATCCCCAGTTGAAAGGCAAACTGAACAACATTATTGTTATATTTCTTTTAATCTGAAATCAACTGTGCTGTTATAATGTGAATCTCTTAACAGGCTCTAGAATTGACCTACCACTTATTTTCAGACTCTGTAATTACTGTATATGGGTGGAAGGTACATATTCATATCTTAGAGTAATATAAAATTAAAGGGGAAAATGTGAATGCTTAAACATATTCTGGAATTAACATACAGTTTATTCTCAGAGGTTATAATTTTGATACATATGTGATGGTTATATAGGCATATGTAGGAGCAATACAAAGGGGAGGGAACAACAACAACATAAAGACTAGGTCAAAGAACTGACTGACAGTTAAATTCTGCCCAAAACAACAAGCCTCTACAGTGAAAAACTTTGGAAAGATTGAGAGAAAGGTGCAAGACATGTATGGCAGAAAGCATGGCGTGAGGGGCAGGATGAGGGGAATGTGTTTAAATTGGACTGGAAGATAATGTATGAAACATACAAATCATCAATAAAAGGATTTAAAAAAGAAAGATTTGGAAGAGCCCATTCATGCAAAAAAGAAGTTTATGGCTAAAGATCTCTAACTATAGAGGATGACAGTTTCCGTAGAAGAGTCTATGCACAGTTTCTTAAGCTAGTCTACAAAGTTAGATGAAAGAATAAGTCTGTCTCTAAGGAGCCAAGGAGTGTGGGAGCAGAAGCTGTCATCGGCTCTTCTCCTGGAGCTCTCTCTATATGGAGAGTCTAATTTGGAGTTGTGGCTTTAGTTTCCAGATTACCATTTTATAGCATTATTTCTGACATCATTTTCTTTTTTGCATTGTCAAAAGAGGCACCCTATGTCAATTCTTCCTACAGTTTTATAAACAAGACTTGTTCAGTATGGAACTCAATAGACTACATTTAGAGCCCACGGGGAACATCGGAACGTCTGTGGCATATAGAATTTATCACAAAGATAAAACCGAGGCAATTTCATTGTATTTATAGATAAAATAAGGGCATTGGACCAAGTGATCTTCAAAGGCTCTTCCAAATCTGAAAGTTTATGGTTTGTGAGCAGATGAAAACAATTTCAGGTGAATTGTGGGAGAGATAAGTTGGGTTGTTTTGCTTTGTATAAATAAATGGAGCAACACAGTAACAAATCTCAGAAGGAAAACCTCAAAATGTATCCTTAGAGCTTTAGTATATGCACAGCTTGGTTTTTTTTCCCCTTTTTCCTTCCTTAGAAATGCCATTGGGAGGGGCTTCAAGCAGCCTTCAACAAGTGGCATGTAATTATAATCTCTTCTCTGTCCAAGATGAGAGCACTTCCAAATTTTAAATTCATCTCTTGGTAGAAATTAAAATATGTACTTCCGGGGCTGGAGAGATGGCCTAGCAGTTAAGAGCACCGACTGCTCTTGCAGAGGACCCGGGTTCTATCCCTAGCACCCATATGGCGGCTGAGAACAGTCTTTAACTCCAGTTCCAGGGGAATCCAACACCCTCTTCTGACCTCTGCTGCATTGCACGATACAGGTGCACAAACCTGCATGCACACAGTACATTCACCACACATACAAAATAAATAAATAAAAATAAAGTAAAATATGTACTTCTTTAAACCATCAGGGGTAAATGGTTAGTTGTTGGGCTAGATTGCTTTTAACCTTAAACATAAAAATTAGTATTTTTATCTCTATGTATTTTACTTCATTTATGACATCAGTTCATCCCTCATTCCCTGTGTGGTGCTGTGCATCTCCTGCAGTGCAGTGAAGAAACTGGTGAGTCGTGGTGAAGTAATAGATGGTCCCAGCGATACAAGGTTCATTTGAAGTTTGCATCTACCTAAGAAGGCAGAATTTTATCAAGCTGGAGAACAAGGAACTTGGAACGACAGAGACCACTCTCCTCATTCCTTTTAAAAATATGCTATAAGGGGCTGGTAAGATGGCTCAGTGGTTAAGAATGCTGGCTGCTCTTGCAGAGAAACCTGGTTTGATTCCCAGCACCCACATGGCCGCTAAGATCCTTCTTTATGCCGGGCGTGGTGGTGCACACCTTTAATCCTAGTACTTGGGGAGGCAGGTGCATCTTTGTGAGTTCCAGGCCAGCCTGGTCTACAGAGTGAGTTCCAGGCCAGCTGGGAGTATAGGGGGACCTTGTCTCAAAAAAAAAAAAAAGAATCCTAAGGAGTTACCTTTAAAAAAATATATGCTTTAAGCTGAATGGCCACAAAAATTGCTTGCCTTTGCATTCATTTAGAATCTTGTTTTGAGACCATGATTAAGGACTCAAAGGATTTTTCGTCCTTTATTATGATTAGTAAATGGTTTTATGTTCCTTGATTATGATAAATTTGTTTTTGAAATTCATTATAATATCTAAATTGATCTTTATCACAAATGGGTGTCAGGGCTGGGCTGTCTGTATGTTTTAGCAGAAATAGATGAGCTAAATTTTGAAAATTAATATCTTCTGGATTTCTTTTTTAACTACAGAAAGAGAAAAAAACCCATAGAATGATAGAGTATATTTAGAAGCAAACAGGAACTCAATCATTCATTCAATAAACTTTTATTGAATATCAGCCATTGAGCTAAGTGCTTTGAAGTACATGATGGAGAGTAAATCACATTTCCTGCACTCACGGAAGTTATGAATTTGAGGAACTCAGACAGATGAGTAAATAATTCTACCGACAGCAAAATGAATAAAGCCTTAAAAGATGACAGAGTGCTCTGAGCATCAGAGTGGGGTGGGTAATACACTCAGTTGAAAAAAGAGAAGATTCCAGAGAAGCTGGCACATGACCTATGACTAAAGGTAGAGATTCCAGCTCTACAAAGTGATGAGAGGGCTCCAGAAGAGAAGGAAAGGACTGCAAGGGGTGGTTTTAGAAAGAAGCGGTGTGGGCCGGCTGGGATATGAGTTAGCTGCGGCATTTTTTATGGGTTTTTAGAAAGCACAGGGACTAGCTCAGGAGCTACTGCTGTGTGCTGGGTTTCAAAGTCTTAAAGCTGAGCCAGGTAAGAGACTGCAGGTGTGAGCAGAGCCCCAGATCTGAAAGTTGCCCAGGAGGCAGGATCGGCCAGCATTAGGGAACCTTGCAGATGAAGGGGGAGGCACAGATTTGGAAGTCAGTAAAGATTATTCCTGAACCCAAAGAATAGCATTTCTCACAAAGAATAGCATTTCTCACAAAGAATAGCATTTCTCAAAATCATCCATGATGGGAATCCAGATGCATTGTTTGAGATTCAATGTTGGGTCCGTGCATCTCTTCTTTTATGCAGCACTGGAAGATCTGGATGCAGGTGGTGCCTGGGTGTGGGCTTTGGGAAGGCCTGCAGTGGAGACAGAGGTTTCCAGGAGAGTGTAGAGAGGATGCAAGGCATCCTGGATGACCCTCTGTGAAGCACCTACAGCCAGGGGTGGGGAGAGGAGGAGCCTCGATGGGCTTTGCTCTTCCAGCTAAGACTTCATCTTCTTGGAGCCTACAGTTGAATGCAGAATTGTATGCACTATGTATAAATAAGTGATATGGTTTCCAATGCACCATGCTGAAAATGAAGCATGATAAATCAAGAGAGAACTGAGGAGTGGGGTACAGGGGATACAGAGGAGCAGATTGACTGAACAAGAATGTCTCTCAGAATATGACATTTGAGTGGAAATGGAGAAGAGGAGGAGCCCAGAAGAGTTGGAAGAAGAGCAAGGATGGCAGAGGAAAGACATGTAGAGATCCTGAGTGCAGAAACATCTTACAGGGAGAAGGGCTACGGGGCCTGAGGTGACAGAGACGGACAGGAGGGCAGAGGGCAAGCAGACCAAGACATAAAGGAAGGCCTTTGCCACGGCGTTGAAGGCCACAGTAAGGGTCTTGCTGTGTTAGGAAATTCATTCTAAGATGTGTTAGGAAACTCGTTAGAGGCTTTGAGTAGGAGAAGGACACAAAAGAATCCTGGAGTCTGCTGCAGGCCAAAGAGAACAAGAGAAGGGAAGCTGGCTCAGAGCAGCATGGGGTCATGTAGAAGGAAGACATGACACCGCTGCCTGCTGAGGGTCTTTCTGGAGGGTGAGGGAAATTTCGAAGAATTGAAGATTAAAGAGATGATGAGATAATGAGATGGAAGCCAGAGGAAGAGGGGACTTCATGGTCTGTCTCCATATTTCTTTTTTTTTTTCTTTATTATTTTTATTTTATGTGTATGCGCATTTTGCTTGCATGTGTGTAAGTGCACCTGTGTCATGCAGTGCCTGTGGAGGTCAGAGGATGATGTTGGATCCCCTGGAACTGGAGTTATAGATGGTTGTTAGCCGCCATATTGGTACTCTGAAATGAACCTGGGTCCTCTGAAGGACTCTTAACCACTGAGCCATCTCTCCAGTCCCCCTTCTTATCCACTTCTAATGGGATCTGGTTACTTTACCCATGCTCTGGTTACTTTACTCAACCACTAAGTTCAAATGACCCCCTCCACCCCAACCTCCTGAGTAGATGGAACTACTGGAATTAGAGCTACTATGTGAGGTACGCACCTTTGGGGGAAAATTCTTATTTATTTATTTTTCTTTGATTTTTGAGGCAGGGTTTCCCTTTAGTCACAGCTGGCCTGGAGCTCACTATGTAGACCAGGCTGGCCTTGAACTCACAGAGATTCGACTGCCTCTGCCTCCTGAGTGCTGGGATTAAAGGCATGCACCACCACACCCTGCTTGGGGGAAAATTCTTTTATTAATGCACTTGCAAAGTATCCTTTCTTTTCTTTCCAGCTGAAACTTTATGACGCAAGCTCTGCATGCACTGTTTAACTGAGAATGCTTCTATGTGAATGTTAATAGAGTCAGTCCCTGGGTAAAATCTCCTTGCTTTCTTTATTTGAGGAAGGCCTTGCTTTGAAATAGCTCCAGTGCCCTCCTCACCTACTGCAGGCAAGAAATCTTTCTTCACTTTCCTGTATCTTGACCATGCTTGTTATGACTCTGTGCTGGCCAGGATGCAACGCTGTTGTGTTCAGTTACACAGGTGTGGGTCACTGTGCTTGTCATACTTCTTGAATGAATTATTGGATGTCTCAGTCAGTACTTCAGAAAAATCAAGGAATATGGATCAGAAAATGTCATTAGTGGGTTTGAGAAGTTTGTTAGAAGATGGGGTGGTACTGTGAGAGACAGAGGAAATGATAGTCTGGGGACCATAGTGTATAGAAAGGGTTGGAAAGTCAGCTGTGGAGAATGGATTTTGGTAGGAGTTAGTTCATACAGATGGGAGAAGCGAGGGCTGTGCTTAGGCCATGGACAAACATTGAACCCTTGGAGGAAGCCTCAGATACATGTGATCAATGATTCGTTTCACTCCTACGGGAGTGTGTGTGCATGTGAGTGTATAGACAGGTAGGATCCATATGAGCACAGTGTGTTAAAAGCAGAGAATGCATTATATCTATGGGCACATATTAATTTCATGTAAAACTTTGAATATGTTTGACTAACATACATGAGTAAAATGTATTTCATTTGCTTCATTTGCATTTGTTGTTGTGAAGTCTTGTTATGCTGTCCAGGCTCCTGCCTCAGCCTACCCTGTGGCTGCATTACAGATGTTTGCCACCAAGCCCAATAAACACTTCTTTTAAGTTATTTATGTGAAGAGCCTCATATTCCTACTGCATTGATGAGCTTGCCTAGTTTTAAAGAATTTTAATCAATGAGTGAAAATAAACCTTTGGATAGAGGTTCAAATTTAAAGATCTCCTTAATCGCCAGGCGTGGTGGCGCACGCCTTTAATCCTAGCATTGGGAGGTAGAGGCAGGCGGATCTTTGTGAGTTCAAGGCCAGCTTGGTCTACAAAGTGAGTTCCAGGACAGCTGGGGCTACAGGGAGACCCTGTCTCGAAAAGACCAAAAAAAAAAAAAAAAAGATCTCCTTAATCAAGGAAATTTGGCCCATGTCAGATTTTAAATACAGCCCAAAGTCCATGGGAGTAGACACTGTTTAAGGCTGAGTGGATGATGTGAAATACTTCCAAAGAGTCTAAGGCTACTGTCTGACCAATAAGTCAGTGGAAGTACTTTAAACAGAAGTCAACATTCCATCTGTTGTTCTTTTGGTCAAAGAATGTGGTTGTTGGAGCTGGGGAGATGTCAGAGATTAAGAGCACTGGCTGCTCTTCCAGAGGACCTGGGTTTGGTTCCCAGCACCTACTTGGCTACTAACAGCCATCTGTAACTCCAGTGCCAGGAAATCCAATGCCCTCTTCTGACCTCTGCAGGCATTGCATGATATGGTGCACTTACACACATACAGGCAATGCACTCATACACATGAAATAAAAATAACCAATAAAATGTTTAAAAAATAATAAAATCGCACCAGGAAAAATAGGTCTGAGAAATTATCAAAGATGGCAGACCAAGAAAAGGGAACAACTCCTTCACCAGGACCCCATCCAAAGAAGGATGCTTGATACTGTGATGGCGGTGGCCTCCACTGCCCTGTCCTCTGACCCAGTGTGTACACTGAGGGACCTGAAGGCAGAGAACCCCAAAATGATCTAACAGCTTCAGCTGGACTCGCCACCACTGATGTGGCCGCCTCAGCACCTGCCCTTTGTTCTACCCATTCATACACTCATCCATCTGGTCCTGGTCCTACCTTTAACCCCTGCAGCATCCACAGTCCCACACTTTGTTTCTGCAGTTCAACTCTGACCTTGAAGCTTGACCCTGAAGCAACACTCCAGCACAGATTTCTTTCCTGTCCTATCTGCTTTCCACTTCTGTCTCTTGGGTAGACCTCTTGGGCACTCCTTCAACTATTCTGTGGCCTCTTTAATGCTTTATAGCCATTCTTCAATGCATGTGTGTGTGTGTGTGTGTGTGTGTGTGTGTGTGTGTGTATATATATATATTATGTGATATGTAATATGTGATCTTAGAGTTAATGAGTTAATATTCATAGTCATTATTAGAATAAAGGAACTTGTATTTGTCTTGGCAAAATATCAAGGGAATTGATACTATTTGGAAAATTGCTGCCAATGAACCAACATGATTTGTGAATTTATTGTTATCCAGTAAATTCTGATGTTGTAGAAAAGCACAACTGTATTTGTCCATGTTCCTGACATACCAGACTCACACTTATTAACATACTAATTTTGCAAGGGAAAAACAGTGATAGGTAACAGAAGGAAGGAAAATGTCACAACTGCCTCTCATTAGACTTTGAGATACTACTCTTGTTCTCATCCCACATCAAAGAAGCTTCTTTTTGCAGAAGATGGAGGCTAGTAGAGAAAACCACAACTGGTCAAAGTGCAGAGAAGAAATGAGTCTATTGTGACCATCCCTAAATGGGACATCTATGCTACAATTCCTTTACCCAGACCTCGGGGAACACCGCACGAGGGGGTCCAGAAAGAGGGTAAGAGCCAGAGGACTGGGTTGACCACTGTGGAAGACATTAGTCTTCTGGACATGATGGGGGTGTTACACCTATAAACACTCAACATTATGGTTACTGCACAAAATCTGCATACTTTTGACATCCCAGCATGGATAGGGGAAGGTCTCACAAGGTCTCGCCCTTTATTTAAGAGCTATAGACAGTCAATGACTGTGGAGGGAGAATCAGCTTCCTTCAGGGAAGAACCTCTTAATAGGTTGTCCATGGCCAAATGGTCAGCCTTACATTAATGTACCTACAAGCAACACTAAGAGGATTTAGTAGTTATGCATCAGTATATATAGATAGAAAACAACAGGGGCTGGAGAGATGGCCTAGCGGTTAGGAGCGCCGACACTCTTGCAGAGGACCCGGGTTCGATCCCCAGCACCCACATGGCAGCCGAGAGCCGTCTGAAACTCCAATTCCAGGAGAACTCCAGTTCCAGGGGAATCCGACACCCTCTTCTGACCTCTGCGGCATTGCACGACACAGGTGCACAAACTTGCATGCAGACAGTACATTCATACACATACAGAAATAAATTAAAAAATTAATAAAAAAAAGAAAACAACAATAAGGCCAGGTGTGGTGGCACACACCTTTAATCCTAGCACTCAGGAGGCAGAGGCAGGTGGATCTTTGTGAGTTCAAGGCCAGTCTGGTCTACAGAGTGAGTTCCAGGACAGCTGGGGCTACAGGGAGACCCTGTCTTGAAAAGACCAAAAGAAAAAAGAAACAGAAAACAACAATAACTATAGAAGAAGGAGGCCATGAATTTGAGATGGAGGTGGGGGAAGGGCAGACATTGGAGGCATTGGAAGGGAAGGAAATAGTGGCTATGATAAGAATTCATTCATGTATGAAATTCTCAAAGAAATTTAAAATGCCAGATGGAAGAGTAGCTATAGATTAGAGAAAGGGTAGAAGGTGGAGATAGTGGGGCTTTGCTGAGGACCACCCAGGGAAGGCCGTTTCCCCCTGTGTGATGGCTAATCCTGGGTGTCAACTTAACTGGACTAAGGAACAAATAAGAGAAAAAGGATGTTCAGATTGGACCACCTCAACCCGGATGGCCCACCCCAAATGTGGGTGTTACCTTCTGCTGGCAGGCAGTATAAAAGGCCATGGCAGAGGGAGCTGGTCCCTTTTTTTCTGCGGCTTGCCTTTCTCATCTGGTGAGTTTGTCTTGCTGCTGTGATCAACACTTCGGATCCCAGCGTGTACTGAGACCAGCAGATCTCCTGGAATCCATCAGGCCTTCAGCACCAGATTGGGACTACTGAGACATCCAGTCTTGCAGACTGAGCAGTTCCCTGGATTCTCAGCCTCTCCAGTGTGGCACGTCTACTGTTGGACTCCTTGAACTCTGTCACATGAGCAAATCAATAAATTGTATATAGCTATATATTCGTCCTGTTACTTCTGTTTCTTTAGAGAACCCTGACTAATACACCCTGCTAAATTATGGCTATTTTATGTTAATTTCTATTCTCTTCTTAATTCTTTTTAATCTGCTCTGCTATTTCTGATCAAAATACTGAATCTATCAATCATTTAGACAGAAAAGCTATTGGTTTGTGATACTTTAGAAATCATAAAAAGCCTGCCTGGAATGCTGGTCAGCACAATGGTCCCTTTGGCCACTGCTTGTAGGAACCATCCACTATGAGCAGATGCAACTCAGTCCTGCCAAGGGGAAAATGGGGGCAAAATCCCCTGTGGTACCCTGGGGATCTGGTAACTCATTGAAGCTGTCAGCTGGTTACTTTCGGAACCCAACCTGAGAGGTACTTCCAAACCCAGGTCCTTAGTCTGGGAAGTACAGCGCTTCCCATCTGGCTGTGTCCACTCACCTGCCCCAAAACTGTTGGTCTCTGGGCAGGAATTTCAGCCTGGCAGCCTGCTTGGTTCTCCAGGCTACACCACCAGCACCTCACTCTCTCCAGACCTGGTGACTTGATTAGTCTCCTTCCAGCCCCACACTAATACACCAGGCCAGTGGTCTGATGGACCCCTGTCTAGCCCATTAGCACTCAACACTCGAAATTCAGGCCTACTGCTGTCTGTATATGTGCAAAAGTAACAAATCCAGAATTCTGTGTGATGGAAATGGAGAATTCACTTTATTCTAGGCATTTCATCCTTTATATAGACAAGATGAGGTCACCTCCTACAGCCAATCCCAGACCTTTGCATCATGCCCCCTTGTATGCACCTGCTCCACCCAGCAACATGTACTGGGGTCACAAGTTGTTTCCTCATGGGAAGGGGCTAGGGAAGCCTCATGACTGCCCCCCAGGAGATGCTAGCTGAAAAGCTAGCCCCTAACTCAAACTGGATCTTCCCACATCTCCCCCTTTTAATTTTATTTTTAGTGAGAGGCAGATGGGCCTATTGGAGAGGTTGGCACAATGAAGGAACCCAGTCTCGAATGGTCAATTGTTTAAACCTGTCCTGAGTGCCATGCAGGGACAGGCCAGACCTAATATTTTGTTTTTTACACTAAAACCAATTTATGCCCCCCAAACCAACCATGAGGTGAACTAATTGTCAAACATAAGTAATGAATACAAGCAACCATCATGTAAAAGCAATTAGCAAGTATCTATGCCTAAATTTTGTACAACCCAAGGTCCCTATTGTCCAATTGGAGAGGCTTGTATGCACAAGCATGTTGATCAAATGAGAGTTCAGTCTATATTGCTATGATGTGACAATTTACCTCAATTTCCTCAGCCCTTATATTCTATCATGCCTCCTCTTCCAAAGGCTGTTCCCTAGGCTTTGGGAAAGGGGCATAAGTGGGTGAGAAGCAAAACAGTCCATTTTATTTAAGGTGTCACTTTGGACTCTGGTCTGTTCAGGCTATTTCCTTTCATGGGTTGGCAGTTTATCCAGGAATCCCTTTTCAATGCTACTAACAAAGCACACACAGTGAGAAGTACAGGCATTTAAATAGCATTGATTATCTGACAAGTTACTCTGTGGGCACAGACACAAATATTTAGATGGTATATTAGTCTAGGAACCATGGCTTTTTTCATAATGTTTTTTGTTACTAGAGGTATTTAAACCTTTAATACCACCCATGTGTTATTCTTCCAAAAGAGTGGGCTAATAGCCAATTAACTTTTTGGGGTGCAGACATACAGGCTCCACCAACTGCATGGATCTTACAGGCAGGTGAGGAGTCTTGCTGGACTCAAGGAGACCATACTTTCTTCTTTACTGTAGTGGTCTTATATAATGCTCTCAGGCATCACAAAGACCAACTGTACACTTGTAAGGCAGGGTCTCTAAACATTTTTTCATGCTCATGCCATATCTTCAGCAGAGGGGCCTTACTGCCACTTCTTTCATGCATACCCTAACTTAGTAGGCAAATAGCCTTTATTTGGGGGGAAGCCACTAAACCCCCCTTTTGCCAAAATCTCTTCTGGCAAAATAATCCATCACTGGTACCAAAGTTCTCTTCTATCAATATATTTCATTTAACTATAAAGCCTTTAAAGATTTTATAATTATGTCTAGCTCTGAATAAAGAATTTTCTTTTAACATTCTTATGCCCATTAGTCAATTAAAGAAAGCAGCTATACCTGTTCTATAAGAGATTACTACCATAATATTTGGCTCTCATTTACAGCTAGGGAATGACTTTATTACCATCATGTTTTTCTTTTTACTATAAAAAGGAGAGGTGAGAAGGTTTCTCATATCAAAACTTATTAGCACCTGGAAAGTAAAATTTCATGAGGACATACTATAAACAGTTGTTTCAAATAGAATCCAGAGAGATATTTGGTGCCTGTGACTTAGGCAGTCTGAAGTTTTTCTTCCTTTTGATGTTCAGATGAGCCAGCTTCTCTGCTGGTATTTCTTGGTCTGTTCTGTACAGTCCAAGGACATACATTTTTCAGCCACCCAGCTTGGTGGTATCTTTACCTGTGGGAACATATAATCCTTTTCCCATAGTTAGATTTAAGATTCCAAAATTGAAGCCAGGCATGGTGGCACATGCCTTTAATCCCAGCACTTGGGAGGCAGGGGCAGGAAGATCTCTGTGAATTCAAGGTTAGCCTAGACTACATAGTGAGTTCCAAGACAGCTGGGGCTACAGGGAGATCCTGTCTGAAAAAGACCAAAAAAAAAATTTCCAAAATTGAAAATTTATCAAATGGAGTAAAGAGTTCTCTATTTAACTGTATCCCCAAGGGAGTCCTATACCCCTCCCCCTTTTTGTTTATTTAAATTTCTATATTTTGCCTATAAACTTTTTTAATTAAATAAAATTTTTTAATGTGTATGAGTGTACTGTCTGCATGTAGGTTGGTGCACCCATATCATGCAATGCCATGGCAGTCAGAAGAGGGCATCAGATTCCCCTGGAACTGGAGTTAAAGATGGTTCTTAGCTGCCATGTGGGTGCTGGGTCCTCTGCAAGAGCAGTTGGCACTCTTAAACACTGAGCTATCTCTACAGTCCCTTGATCTATTAACTTTTTAAAGGCAGTTATACTCCATGTCTCTAAACAGGAACCAAGGTGTAAACATTCATTAAATTTACCCACACTGTTTATCATTAAACTGTATACTGATAATTTAGGAAGGCAAAACTTAATTTTTTTAGTTAAACTATCCTATAGGTAATGAAAATGTCACAGGTAATACTGTACAGTATAGGAAAATATAGAGAACATTTGTGTACATTTAATACAAAAGTTGTTAGTGGAGATTATGCATAATTTAGGAGTGAAACAAATAACAATTCATATCCCCAGTTAGCTTATGTGTATTACCATTTTTATTAAAAACTTTTAACTAATTTTATTTAATATAGGCATTTTAATTTTTACTCAGTCTTTTTCAGGATTCTTTTTTAATTATTTATTTATTTATTTATTTTTGTATGTGTATGAATGTACTATCTGCACGTAGATCCATGCACCCATGTTGTGCAATGCCATGGAGTTCTAAAGAGGGTGTCAGATTCCCCCAGAACTGGAATTCTCCTGGAATTGGAGTTACAGATGGTTCTCAGCCACCATGTGGGCACTGGGGATCAAACCTGGGTGGTCTGCAAGAACAGTCAGCACTCTCAACCACTAGGCCATCTCTCAGCCCCCCCCCCTTTTTTTTTACTAAGTCTTAAAATGCCATATAATATGTATACAAAGCTTGGCCAAAATTTAACAGCTGTCAAATAAATTTTGACCAGATATGTACTTTGCTCTTCAAAACTATTTGGCTAGACTATGATTCCAGAGAAATCAAGTCCATTAACTTATATTGTTTATTTTCTATTTTTGTATAAATTTTTACTGAAATACCTCTATGTATAAACATATAACAGTTATTTTTGAACATGCCATGTTAAACTACAAACCTTATAAAGTGGGTTTCAAATCCAAACCTTGGGATAGGTTGTATACAGGCTTGGCATAAAGCCCTGTCCCAAAGGTGTTTTACCCAATGGTCAAATGTTTTATAGGCAAAATGTATTAGTCACTTTTATGTTGCTGTGATAAAACACCATGACCAAGGAACTTATAAAAGGAAGAGTTTATTTGAGCTTACGATTGACGGTTCCAGGGAATTAGAGTCCATAGTGGCGGGAGGCATGGCGGCTGGAGACTGGAGCAGCAAACCGAGGGTCACATCTCACAAAGAGCACAGGAAGCAGAGAGAAGCAACTGTAGACCACGAGGCTTGTTAAAACTCACTAAGCCTGCCCGCAGTGACACACTTCCCCCAGCATGGCCACACCTTCTAAGACCTCCAAAAACAGTGCCACCAACTGGAGACAAATATCTGAATACTTACAGCCTATGGGGGACACTCATTCAAACCACCACATTCCACTCCCTGGCCCCCATAGGCTCCTGACCATATGAAATGCAAAATGCATTTAGTCCAACCTTCAAAGTCCCCACAGTCTTTACCAGTCTCAATGCCATTCAAAAGTCCACAGACCAAAGTCTCCTCTGAGACTCAGGCCAGTCTCCCAAACTGTAAGCTCCTGTAAAATCAAAAGACAAATTACATACTCCCAACATACAGTGGAACCGAATACACATTCCCATTCCAAAAGAGAGGAATAGAGGCATAGTGAGGAAATACTGGACCAAAACAAGACCAAAAACCTGCAGGGCAAACATCAAGTCCAGTAGCTCCACATGCAACTTCTGGGACTTGACTTCCAAAGGGCTTAGATGGCTCAACTCTTCCAGCTTTGCTTGCAACATACATATCTTTCTTAGGCCAGTACCACTCCCTGTATGCAGCTCTCCTCGGCAAATATCTCACAGGTCTGGCATCTCGAATGTCTTCTTGGGGTCTCCGCTGCCAACCAGGCTTCACATTCACAGCTTCACACAATGGCCTATCAGGGCCTGCTTTATGGAGGGACACCCCTGCTGCGCTCTGCCTGCCTGACCTTGGCAGCTCTCTGAAACCGTAGAGGAAGAACTGATGACCCCTTCACTCTTGCAAACTTCATGCCTCTAAAGCCAGCACCACGTGAATGAAACTGCTGAGTTTGGCTTCAATTTTGGGATGGACCCTGGCCTATTTCAACCACATTTGCAACTTTTCTCTGCCCTGGACTTGTTGGAGGATTAGCTGGGTGTGGTCTTGCCCTGAAGGTACTGATTCTTTTGTTTACTTGTAAATATCCAGGCCTCTCCTTAATTGCTTTAATCTCCTTTTGAAAGGGAGCCTCTCCTTCACATGCCTTGGCCCCACCTTTAATCTTCCTAGTGCAGTTTTCAGATCCAAACTGTACATTTTGCATTTCTTTCTGCCCCATCTGCTCTTCTTCACTGTAGATCTGCACAATATTCACCATTAAAAGCCACGCCACCATTTCTACATTAGGCTGTCTTGAAATATCCTCCGCCAAAGACATCAGTCCATTGCTTTACAACTTAGCATCAGGAAAGCATCTGGGCTGTGGGCAAACTGCTGCCAGACTCTTTATCAAAATATTCTGGTTGCTGCCTAAGTCTTTATTTTTCCCCTGGAACCACATCTTTTGCAGCCATGCTTTCTTCCAGGCCTCCACTAGAATGGCCCTTTAAGCCCTGCTTACAGTAGTCAACAGCCTTTCTAGCCCAAAGTTCCAAAGTCTCCCACATTTCTCCAAACATCCACATGGTCAGGTTTTTCACAGCCAACACCCTACTCTCAGTACCAAATTACTGTATTAGTCACTTTTCTGTTGCTGTGATAAAGCACCATGACCAAGGAACTTATAAAAGGAAGAGTTTATTTGAGCTTACGATTGACGGTTCCAGGGAATTAGAGTCCATTATGGTGGGAGGCGTGGTGGCTGGATCTGGAGCAGCAAACCAAGGGTCACATCTGGCAAAGAGCACAGGAAGCAGAGAACAGCAACTGTAGACCACGAGGCTTGTTAAACCTCACTAAGCCTGCCCCCAGTGACGTACTTCCTCTGGCACAGCCACACATCCCAAGACCTCCAAAAACAGTGCCACCAACTGGAGACAAACGTCTGAATACCTAGAGCCTATGGGGGACACTCATTCAAACCACCACACAAAACACATTTGACTATACTTTAAATTATGTCTGAAATAAAATATGATTATTCTTAAAACTATTTTATATCTGTAAGGCTATATAACTATTTTCGTTAACAAAATGAGAATTTAATTTTTGTTTCAGGCATTGAAAGAACGCAACCAGTAGGTGGCAGTGTATGCCCAGTAGAATATCCAATAAAACTTTTTAATTATTTCCAACAAAGACAATCAAGCTATAATCCCTGTTGACATCAAATTGTGTATTAGCTGTTTAATTGTATTAATAGATCTGTGTCTGAGCTGAAAGGGCCAAATTTTAACTCAGAAGCAGTCTTTCACTGGCCTCAAACTGCAGTAATCATACATCAAAAATTTGTACATGACCAGTTAAAAACTGTTAATATTAAGTATATTAGAACATAAGTATACACACCCACACACACACATGTGCATGCACACATACATACACATGTAATACAGAAAAGATTGTTAAGTTGACCTGTGGGAGAGGAGTTACATTATTATTTAATACTCAATAAGAAACAATTTTTTTTTTTTTATCTTTTCCAGACAGGGTCTCCCTGCAGCCCCAGCAGTCCTGGAACTCACTCTGTAGACCAGAAAAACAAAATTTTTATCATTATGTTGTAGGGTGTTTTTTGTCATAGGGGTATTTTTTACATAATTTAAATAAATGTCCTAGTAACATACAAACAGTTGAAATCCATATGCTGGCCTCCAGGCCCTTTCTCAACCATTTGGCCACACCTACCTAACCCTATCCGTCTTTACCTATTCTTTCTCCTAGCCTGTCACTACTGGCCAACTATCCCTAGGCTGTCCCTATGTTAACCCTGTCTGTCCCTGTTCTTTCACAGTGCCAAAGGTTAGGGAGGACTCAAAAATAGACAGGTCACAACTGTTTGCAGTTTTGGACCAATTTGTTTATCTTGTCTCATTATTAAGGACTGTTTGAAATATAAAGAAAAACATGAAATTATTTCTACAGTTTTTATTTAAATTAGACCCAAATTTTTAGTTTAAGTGGGCTCTGCTTACTTAAGACCAAATGTCCATACCCATGAGTTTCAGCACATTAACACTCTTTTCTCTTTTTTTTTTTTTTTTTAATTTTTTTTTTATTATTTATTTTTGTATGTGTATGAATGTATTGTCTGCATGCAGGTCTGTGCACCCGTGTCGTGCAATGCCGCGGAGGTCAGAAGAGGGTCTTGGATTCCCCTGGAACTGGAGTTCTCCTGGAATTGGAGTTACAGACGGTTCTTAGCCGCCATGTGGGTGCTGGGGATCGAACCCGGGTCCTCTGCAAGAGCGTCGGTGCTCTTAACCGCTAGGCTATCTCTCCAGCCCAACACTCTTTTCTCATCCTATACCTTAACAATTTCTCTCATAAAAATGCTTTTGGGGGCTGGTGAGATAGCTCAGTGGTTATGAGCCCTGGCTGCTCTTGCAGAGGACCCAGGTTCAATTCCCCGCACCCACATGGTGGCTAAGAACCATCTTAGGCTGGGCATGGTGGCTCATGCCTTTAATCCTAGCACTCAGGAAGCAGAGGCACGTGGTTCTCTGTGAATTCAAGGCCAGCCTGGTCTACATAGCAAGCTCCAGGCCAGCTGGGACTAAAGGGAGACCCTGTCTCAAAAAAAAAAAAAAAAAGCCTCACAATTTCATTTCTAAAAGGAAATTCTTTAAAATAAGAAAAATGAGTAAATGAGCTCACATATTTTTATTTAACTTTTAAACTTTCCTTAATATTTAACCTTTGATTAATCTTTTATTTTAGAGTGTGTGTGGGCACGTATGTGCTACAGTGCACTCAGCCCTGCCTACAAGTGCCTCTACCCACTGAGCCATCTCACCAGCTACAGTGTTGCTTCATCTTTAAACCTTTTTGTAAATTACATTCTCGGAAGACTGTAACTTAGAAAGCCACTAATGGTGTGCATAACCATCACAAAGACACCTAAGGGTGACTCTCTTGAGGAGCCCACACCCATGTCTCTGGATTGGGTACTATCCTTTTTCTGTGTGACTTTGTCTAAATACATAACAAACTCACTAACTTTGCTTCACTGTAGCTCATCCTGAAATTCTTTTCTCTGACAGAGCCAAGGATCCAGCTTTACCTGAGTGGAGGTCTCTAAGGGGGCAGAAACTTGGGCTGCTGGAAGCTCTGTTGGGCCTTGTCTCCTTCACATTGGTGAGAAACCTAGAGCTCTAATCAGGCTAGACAGGTGCTCTACCATTGAACTATCTTGCTATCCCAAGATTTTTTTTTCTTTCTACTACAAACCAGCATTAAACACAATTTCTGGACTTTCAGCAAATTGGCATCCTTAATCATTATCACTTTTTGGAAAATTATTGTTATTTTTTGTCCTTGGATCAAACCCAGGATCTCGTGCTTACTAGGCAACCATCCTACCTCTGAACTATACATCCAACCCAGAGTAATTAATTGTAATTGATATGACTATTTCATTATTCCATGCAAATTTATAATAGTACAATTACTACTTCATGAGGTAATGCCTTGCCTTTGATGACAGACCTCATGTGTCTAATTTTCAGTTTTGAGGGGTTTATACAAAAGAGCAGAATTTCTAGATCATGGATTTTATGCATGACTTATTAAGGAAGTACCAACGAACTGAAGACTCTTTGAAGGTACTCTTGAACTGTCCATTTTCCTTCCTTTCAAGTTGCTTCACCATATTTTGCCATCTTCTAATTTAGATATCTCTCCTAGCTTTGGAGCATAAGTTTAATAACTTTATATTACTTGCCTCCTATTGGCAGATCATGAATTCCTAAAGAGCAAAACTCGGGCTATATTAATTTATTTATTTGTAGTGTTTGTCTCAATATCATTTATTTTTGGTGAATAATAAGCCCCCAATAAATCCTTGCTGGGCCAAAAAAGGGGAGGGGGAAGAGGAGGAGGAAGAAACAGCTGTTTCAGGTGCAGTTGGGCAAACCAAGAATTTGTGAAGCTATAGAGTAGTGATTGCTGGTTACACCAGCGGTTGTAGAGTTTGCTGGCACACTAAGGCTGATGTTCTATTTAGGAGAAAGAAGAGAGAGTGGAGAAAGTGGGGTGGGGGTTGTACTTTGTAGGCTATAGCCTATATTTGCAGAATCTATCAGCCAAGAGACCACAACCAACATGGGAGAAGCATTTCGGAATTTCAACTTTGAGCAATCTGGAGTCATTAGGTTCCCGGATGTTGTGCTGATGTCTGAAAATGCTGCATCTTATAACCCGTGTTTCTGCCTAGAGAGACTAGGATTTTTGGCAATCTTGCAAAATCACGAGAGTTTTAATTAAATTGCTTTCAACATAGCTTGACTTAATGAGTCGTTGGACAAAATGTTGAATTAACACAAAGAGTTTCCTAATGGAGTGAAAACAAATGGGAGGTGGCTTCTCTGAGCTTCCTGTAATTGGAGCCACCAATCAGAGGTGTCAGCTGAAGGCTCCCTGATGGGATCCTTTGTCTCTGAGTCAGCATCCAAAATCAAATGCTGAAAAAAGGGTTGACTTTTCAAGTGCAAAATCATTCAGGGTCAGACGGAGATGGATAAGGCTTGGTTGGCTTGCTAAGAGCCTATAATCTAGATGTGGAGGTGAGAAATGCACACTTAAAAGATGGTTCTAAATTTCAGTTGAATGTAAGAGAGCTAAAAAGAAATACTCGGTGGCTTAAGAGGTGGGGAGCATGAAGGGTATGGGAGGAGGTACAGGAAGTGTACCATACATTGGTTGCTAGAGAGGTCACGGAGTTCTGGGGGGAAAGCATGACGCTTGTCAAGCTGACACAGGGGCTAAAGGCCATCAAGTAAGCTAGACTGAACGGAGCAGGACTTTCCAGAAAGGAAATATGTGCGCTCGAGAATGGCAAGGATAAACTGAGAGTTAGACTGAGAAGAGTGTGGGAAATAAAAGTAAATCTGACTTTATCTTATATAGGAAGGGAGAAGCCATCGAGGCTCCTGAGCTAGAGAGTGACGTTTTGATAGTTATGCTTATGGGAAAGTAATTTACCAAAATACCCTAGACTGCTTACGGGGAGAAAAGAATGGAGGAGACAAATAAACAGGGACGTCTGAAATAGTTCAGCCAAGACCAGAAAGCTTGAGCAAGCATGCTGGCAATAAACACTTTTTTTAAAGTGCAAGTAAGAGCTGGGCGTGGTGGCGCACGCCTTTAATCCTAGCACTTGGGAGGCAGAGGCAGGCGGATCTTTGTGAGTTCAAGGCCAGCCTGGTCTACAGAGTGAGTTCTAGGACAGCTGGGACTTCAGGGAGACCCTGTCTCAAAAAGACCAAAAAAAATAAAATAAAATAAAATAAAAAATAAAGTGCAAGTAAGATGTGAGTGGGGTCAAGAAATAAGTTTGGGGGCTGGGTATGTAGCTCAGTGGTAGAGCACTTACTTACTGTGTAAGGCCCTAGATTCCATCCCCAGCATCACCGAATAAATAAATGAATACATTTGTGTTTTCTCTAGTTTGACATGAGTGTTTTTAATTTTTATTTACCTGTGTATATGTGTGTGTGAGTATGTGTGCACATTTGTGGACCCCTGGGGGGAAGCCACGGGACCTGAATGGATTATCACACAACTAAAAAAAGACCAGAGAACTCCTTCGGTTTTATTTCTTTACTTTTATTTCTTTCTCCATGCATGAGCAATAAAGACACAGAGAACTCTGCTTTTATACTCTTCCTCATTAGAGTTACAGCTGAATATTCACAGAACACTGAATAATAATAAAGTGGCTAGAATATAACAAGGTAGCAAAATAAAATGAGCACAGTGACATTATCTCTGTGCTGTGTCTACTTAGGAGGTCAACATGTTTCATGAAAAACTAGAGGGGGGGACCAGCTTTCTGGAGATGACTCCCCAGCAAGCATTCTTGCATAAACTTTCTCATGAGAAAAGTCCATCCAGACATACATGCTCAAGGTTCAGCTTAATTCACCAAGTATATTTTTTAAGTCATAGTAACATTATTTTCACGGTCCCTGCACACATGTGTATGTGGGGGTTTATTCACCAGTGTTTGTTCATGTAGGAGGCAGAGGTCAACTTCAGGGGTCTTCCTTGGTCATGCTCCTCCTTATTCTTTTGAGACAAGGTTTCTCACTGAACTTTGTGCTCACTATTTCTTTTTTTTTTAATTTTTTATTTATCTTTTAATGTGTATGAATGTACTGTCTGCATGTAGGTTTGTGCACCTGTGTCGTGCAATGCTGCAGAGGTCAGAAGAGGGTCTCAGATTCCCCTGGAACTGGAGTTCTCCTGAAATTGGAGTTATGGATGGTTCTCAGCCACCATGTGTGTGCTGGAGATCAAACCCAGGTCCTCTGCAAAAGCAGTCGGTGCTCTTAACCACTAGGTCATCTCTCCAGCCCCCAGTGCTCACTATTTCAGTTAGACCGGCTGCCCTTTGAGCTCCTGAGATGCTCTGTCTCCACCTCCCCAATGTTGAGTTTATAGGCATGTGCTGCCATGCCCAGTGCTTGTGTAGACACTAGGGATCTCAGTTTAGATCCTCATACTTACAAAGTAGGGTGGTTGGTTTTGTCAACTTGACACAAACTAGAGTTACCTGAGAAGAGTAGACATGTCTATGGGCATTTTCTTAATGGCTAGTTGATGTGGGAGGGCCCAGCCCACTGTGGGAAGTGCCATATCTGGGTAGGTGGGCCTAGGCTGTATAAAAAAGATAACCGATACAGCCTGGGGAGGCAAACCAGTAAGCATCATTTTCTTACGGTCTCTACTTCAGTTCCTGCTTCCAGGTTCCTGCCTTGGCTTCCCTTAATGGTGGCTATAGGCTATAAGCCAAATAAACTCTTTTCCTCCACAAGTTGTTTGAATTATGGTATTTATTACAGCAGCAGCAGAAGTAAAGTAGAGCACACAACAAGTATTTTGCCTACTAAAAAATCTCCCAGCCAATTTTTAAAAAATTTTAATCAATGTGTTCCTATTTCATATTCTCCAGATATAGCTCTGTTGGACCTCAGGAACTTGTCATCTGACCATTCAACAAAGACCTTGAATAGCCTCAGGTGTATATATGACCAATCTCAGTTGTAGCCTCGATTCCCAGTGTCCATTGGTTCTCAGTGCTTTCAGCTACTTAGGCACATTTCTCCAGAAAATTCGCTGGAAATTGACCTTGACATGGGCAAGAATCTCTGTTCTGTTCACTGTTCTATGCCAAGTAGCAATGGTGCATGGCACATGGAATGTTCAGTGAACTCCATGGACAAGTACTTCACACTTTCTTCTTTTCCCTCAGATCTCAAACCTTTTATCACAACTCACACCCAGATGTTGACCTTTCTTATTTCACTAGGAAAACAGTTAACTTGAAGAGACTCTACCCTTGCTTCTCCCAAATAGTCCTCTTGTACCCTTACCCACATTGGTTCCTTACTACTTATTAAAAGGATAGCTTGCCTCAGCTTCTGCCTAAGGCCTACCCTCCCAGGTGGTCACCCATCCCATCCTCTCCTGCCTGTGGACCATTCTCTCCTATCATTAGATTTTCTTCTTAGCTGTGTAATTCCATCAGGACAAAGATAAGTTTTGAAGGAAGACCCAAGATGGAAAATCCAAGAGGTGCTGGGATGTGTGCCTCAGGTAGGGTGCTACAGCCCTACATGGGACTGGACATAGAGCTGCCATTGGGATGGCTTCAGGCATCCAAAGCATGTGTTAAAGGCATGAGGTACCTTTGCCTCAGTGTAGCACTGTATGCCAGACAATTAAATTGTTATTTATTTATTTATTTATTTATTTATATATATATTTATTTAATGTGTATGAATGTACTGTCTGCATGTAGGTTTGTGCACCCATGTCATGCAATGCCACAGAGGTCAGAAGAGAGCGTCGGATTCCCCCAGAACTGGAGTTCTCCTGGAATTGGAGTTACGAATGGTTCTCAGCCACCATGCGGGTGCTGGGGATAGAATCCAGGTCCTCTGAAAGAGCAGTCAGTGCTCTTAACCGCTAGAATGCTGGACAATTAATAGGGACTTAATAAACACTCACTGAAGACTGAGTAACACCTCCTATTTGAGATGTCTTGCTATGTAGCCCAGGTTGGCCTCAAGCTTGTGCACTCCTTCTGCATCCATTTTCTGCATTCTGGGATTACAGACATGTCACCAAGTCTGGCTGTATCTCACTTAGTTCTGTATTTCACATCCTATCCATCTGTTGATGGCTCCCAATTTATATGTAAGCCCTGAATATAAGGCTCATATATCTAACATCTCTCCTTGGATTTTGAATAGACATGTCACTCTCTTAAATTTCAGGTCCAAGGGCTCAGTACTAGAGCACCTGTCTACAAAGTGTGAAGCACTGGGTTTGACCTCAAGCTCTGTTTTACAAAAGAAAAGAAAGAAAGAAAGAAAGAAAGAAAGAAAGAAAGAAAGAAAGAAAGAAAGAAAGAAAGAAAGAAAGGAGAGAGGGAGGGAGGGAGGGAAGGAAGGAAGGAAGGAAGGAAGGAAGGAAGGAAGGAAGGAATCTCTAGATAAGGAAAGACTTCGGTGCATAGAATCACAACTGCATTATTTACTTTTCTGTTGTTGTGATAAAATCCCATGACCAAGGCACCTTATACATGGAAGAGTGTATTCTGGCTTATGTTCCAGAGGGAGGGTCCATAATGGAGGGACGCCTGGTGGCAGATGGTGGTCAAACCAGGAGCTAAGAGCTCACGTCTCCAAGCACAAGCTAGAAGCAGAGAGAGGGGAACTGGAAGTAGAACCAGACTATGAACTCTCAAAACCCACCCCAATGACACACCTCCTCCAGCAAAGCCACACCACCCAAACCTCCTCGAACAGAGCCACCAACTTGTTTTTTTTTTTTTTCCTGTTGCCAATTTTATTAGCCCCTACCATGAAGTAGAATTAATGGATAATTAATATACAATAGAATCTTCTTGGGAAAATGGCCCACCACTTCTTCAAGGAAGTTATATCGCCTTTTATTTATTTATTTATTATATATATATATTTTTTTATTGATGTTTTGTGTATTTCATACATCATTTTCCAATTCAGTTCAGGCATATATCCCCTTCCCTTCCCCCCACCCCACCCCTACCCATCCCAGATCATGCATTCTGCCATAACTTTTCTGCGTCTTTCTCTGTTTTTTGTTGGTTTTTTTGTTTGTTTGTTTTCATTTTTTTTTAACAGTAGGTGATAATCTGTGAGTACAAGCATCCTTCATGTAAAACCAATTTACGAGCAGTTGTGCCCAAACCCACACAGCTCATGGGTCCCACCATCCAGCAGGGGGACTTGTATGTTCAATCAAGTTGATCAAATGAGTGTCCAGTCTATATTGTTGTAGTTCCACCATTCACCCCAATCGCAGCCCTTACATTCTACCACGCCCCCTCTTCCACAGATTGTTCCCTAGGCTTAGAAAAGGGGCACAGGTGGATGAGAAGCAAAACAGTCTACTTTCTCTGGAGCTGTTGTCTTGGTCTCTAGTCAATTCTGGTTGTTTTCTTTCATGGGCTGCCAGCTTGTCCAGGCATAACCTTTCAATCCTACTAATGAAGCACATGCAATTAGATATATAGGTACTTAAACAGTATAATATATAGCCTTTCAATCCTACAAATGAAGCACACGCAATTAGATATATAGGATTTAAACAGTACTAATTGTTATGGTAGGTTTACCTTGGTATAGACACAGATGTTTGGATGGTATGCTAATCAATGAATTACATTTTCTTCTGTTAAGTATGACAGGGTCTTCGTGTGGCTTATAACGTCTCCTAACCATTAGAGGATGTAAGCTTGTGGCATCAGCCGTGGGTTATTCCTCCAAGGAGAGAGCTAATAGCCAATTAGATTTGGGATATACAGACATATGGCTGCCACTGCTGTACAGCTTTTCCAGGCAGATGAGGTGTAGCTGGTGCTGACAGAGGAGTCTTGCTTGACTCAAGGAGACCTATATTTGCTTTGGTGGCCTTTGGTAACACTCTCTGGCATTCCAGAGACCATCTGTATACTTGCAGATGTGGTCTCCATACATCTTTCCCATGTTTATATCAGGTCTTCAACAGCAGGGCCTTATCGCCTCTCTTCCTGCAGATATCCCAGTTTGGAGGCAAGGAGCCTTTACCTTTTGTGGGGGCTTGGATCCCCTGGCCAACATCTCCTTGGCAGAATAATCCATTGTTGATGTCAGAGCTCCTGTATTAATATATTTTGCTTAAGTGCATAGCTTAAGGAGACTTTAGCATTATATTTGGTTCTGAATAGAGAATAATCCCCCTCACAGTTTCTATGTCCATTGGTCAATCAAAGAAGGCAGTTCTACTGATTTTACAAGAGAATACCTCTTGTACCAAGGGTTCAAATGCATAAGCCTAGGGGGACAACTCTCATTCAAACTACCACAACAACCATTGGCTGATAACACGCTCATTTTTTTGTTAGTACTTGGCCTTCTTTTAATTTCATTGTTGATGATTGATTGAAATATATCAAAACACATTAATCCACTTACCAACATAAAAAAAAAACATTGACACAAGACCCTCTCTGACTGACTGGATCTTCATCTGCCACTTTCTTGTTTGCCCTTTTTTTTGGCCTGAAAGTCTTTGAAGTTGCTTTTCAACTCGCTAGAAAACACTTTCCAAGGTATGTTCATGTATCTCTGATCATTTGCTGTCAGAGAAACTGCCTCAAACTCTTCATCAAGAACACATATTTTGCTTGGCAAAATATGCCCAATGGGGCAATAGTGGCACAAACAGTATGGGAGTAAACAACTGCCTAGGATTTAAGGCTCACTTCACAACAGAGAGTCCAGATGTAACCTGTTATCAGCTTGAGAACCTGCGACTAGACAAACCACAGGACATAAGGGAGAATCTAATACCATTATTCTGCTAAATAGACAAATATTAAACTGACACACAGTGACTCATTGTTATAGCCATAGATTAGCACATCTCGGAACTCTACAGAAAGGCTTCTTGAAGCAGATAATTAACAGAGAGCCACAAATGGTCAATATGCAGAGAATAAAAGACTGTAGAGTGCTCAGCCCTAAATGGGACATCTATGCTGTACTTCTCCTCTCTAGGGGGATTGCAGAAGACAGGGTGGGGTGCGGGGGGGAGATTGTAAGAGCCAGAGATGGTAGATGAATGCAAGGAAACTGTTTTCTGCACATCACAGGATAGTTGCATGGAGGTAGGGGGCCCAGGCCAGGCTCTGTGAGATTTTGCCATTTATTGTAAATACCTCTTTAGATGCACATCACACAAGTTCTGAATAAGTTTTTAAGTAAGTTTCTTCATTCTAAAATGAAACCTTTCCACACTTTCTCATGGCAGAATCCCATACAACAAAGCTCTTCTTAGGCAAAAATCCCATCTTAGGCAAAACTCATACATGTTCTTATGGCAAAATCTCATCCTCTGTCTCTGTTGCAGAGAGAACATGTGGCTCAGAAAAGCATGTGAAAAGGGCTAGGAATGTGCTTCACACAAAAGAGATGGGGAGACACAGCTCCAAGAGATAAGGCTTAGTCAAATAACAACCTTGCGGGGAGGGGCACTTAGCCATTAAGAGCATACATAAATCCTGGTAAAAGCAAGGAAGACAGTCTAGCAATAACATGATGTACTCAAGTCCCAATCTAAGGTATGCACTAACTAGGAGAAGAGGTAGATATTAAATCAAATGGAGAGTGTCCCAGGAATGCTTTCCCTTGGAGCAAAGGAATTTAGGGCTTAGCAGCTGCATCCCAATTCTGGTGTTCCAGAAAGTGGGCTGTAGTAAGAGTTCTGGTTTAGTCACTCCTACCCTGTCTCCAAAACTCTGTACTGTTCTAATTAACCCATTCTGGGCTGCAGCAGTTGCGCATGTGAACCTGCAGCACTTATGACAGCATGAATAAGACATGTGTAAACCCAGGAAAGACAAGGGCCCAGCATGCATGGGGAGGTGGGCAAGAAGCCCCAGCCCTCGTGAGAGCTATTGGCAAGTGATGGATGTTGGGAGAGTCAGTTTTTGTTACTGGTGTGATGTCTGGCTGACCAGACTCCAGGGTAAGGAGTATGTGGGAAACAGAGCAGATCAATGGGCCCATAAAAACAAAATTGAATGAAAAAAAATACACGAGTATATAAACAAATAAAAGTAAAAACTTAAAAAATAGAGGACAGATAATAAAGGAGCACATAAAATGTGGGGGAGGGTGTAAGCGGAAAGGGAGTAGAGCTGGGGAGGGGATCTGAATATGATCAAAATACATTATAGGAAATTGCAGAATCAATAAAAAAATACATTCCTCTCCTGGGTGAGTGCCAAGATGCACAACCCACTCCAGGGACACTGGCAGGTGTGCAGTTTGAATGGGCAAACAGTAACACGTGTGTTCTTAAGCCCAAATGCAACTGCAGAAGTCTCCTGCAGAACAGAATGCCCAAGCCTCCTTGGCCTAGATCTTTGGTATGAATACAGCAAAAAGCCTTGCGAGACTTCTGGCATTTGGGTTTAAGGAAGAGTTATCAAAGAAGCTGCCACAGAGATGAGTGGTTTACAAGATTGCCGCTGTGTGATCCAGGTGTTGGTCTCTCTACCACTGTGTAGTAGAACTCATCAAGGCTGGTCTGCTCAGCCAGGAATAGAGACCGCAAGCTGTTTCAGACTTTGTGAAATTGGACTTTATGTGGTGACAACCAAAACAGAGGTGAGAATAATGCACAATGATCCTTGTATTCATTCTGAGATGGGAAAAATAATTGACATTCTATGTGGATGACTGTAAGACCACTGTCAATTTTTGCACTTTTCTTTTTTTTTTGAGACAGGGTCTCCCTGTAGCCCCAGCTGGCCTGGAACTCACTCTGTAGATCAGGCTGGCCTTGAGCTCACAGAGATCCGCCTGCCTCTGCCTTGAAAGTGCTAGGATTAAAGGCATGCACCACCACACCTGGCTTAATTTTTGCACTTTTCCAATGTAGCTATTATATGTAGGGCACATCTACCCAGATGTAGGGTCATATGACTCTCTATGAAAAAGAAAAAAATAATCTCAGATATTTTCCATGTCAGGTCCAGAGTCGACTTGTTCACATGTGTGTAATGTAGAAAATGAGAAATGAAAACATTAAAAAAGAACAGTCTCTTCCACTCTTGATCCCTTTCTCATCACTTTTTAATTTTCCTCATTTTCTCCACAAGTCCCTCCAGCACGTTGATGTGTTCTTGGGTCTGTCTCCTTCTACAGACTGAAGGGTCCATGGGAAAAGGGACCTGGCATCACTCAACACTTTATTTTATTTTATTTATTCTTGTATGTGTATGAATGTACTGTCTGCATGCAGGTTTGTGTACCCGTGTTGTGCAATGCCACGGAGGTCAGAAGAGGGCGTCGGATTCCCCTGGAACTGGAGTTAAAGCCGGTTCTCAGCCACCATGTGGGTGCTGGGGATCAAACCCAGGTCCTCTGCAAGAGCAGTCAGCGCTCTTAACTGCTAGGCCATCTCTCCAGCCCCCACTCAACACTTTTAAGTCATGACCTAGCACATAGCTTAGTGCCCCAAAGGCACTTCATGCAAGTGAGTAGGGATCCCTGGGAAGCACCTATGTGACGGGGTTTGGTGTGCTTGCCTTCTAGCTGGGAGTGTTAACCGCTACAAAAGGGAAGAGAAGGAAGCAGATTGGGCAGAAGTGGAAGCGGGAATGTGACGCAGTCTTGATAAAGACACCAGGCAATAATCTAAGAAGCTCCGAAAGTGACATGGCCTGCAGAGGTGTACAAGTCTAGGGGACAGGATCTTTCCAAACTCACAAAATTCTAGTTTGTTCTAGGAAGAAGGCATAACCTCAGATGAGGGACTGTCTTCAATTAGGCAGTTGTGTAGTAGTCTGACAGCCAGTCTTTCTTCCACTGGTATTCCCAGGAGCTAAGATGTTTCCTTCATTTCTGAAGAGGGGTCTGCGTAGCTCATCACAGTGTCACAAGGAACCTGTTTAAATCCCCCAAAGAACAAATGGGTGAGTGTTCATGCTATGCAAGGGACAAAGCAAAGCAGACTCAGCTGGTGAACCTTTGTGCAAAGGCCTCTGGCTGTTCATCATACGCTCTCTGCCACAAGCAGAGCCCATGCTGACTGCGGAGAAAGATGCAATTGTTACAATACACTCAGATTTTAAGAAAGAGTGTGAAACAGTCACAGAGCCATGTGTAAAACATGCCCTATAACATAACCTGTAACACGAGTGCTTACAGAGGGAAAAGAGGAAGCCAATCCAGCCCAGCCAGGGAATGAAGGAGCACGACTGAGGAAAGCAACATGCAGGAAGCTTCTGAAACCTCAACAAGGGCTAAGGCCTTCCTGAGCAGAGAAGGAGGAAGGGCAGCGCCAAGCAAACAGGCGACAGACAAGGGCTCAGGGGTTGGAGATCCCAAGCTGAATCTTCAGTGGGCTTGGAGGCTGGAGGCACAAGTGCGCATGAATCTTTCAGGTATCCACAGGGTATTCAAGCCAGACCCTGGAAGAAAATGCTGCCCTTTGCCAACTAACTCTTCAGCTTCACAGGGGTGATTCACAGGAATTCTATGTGACTTTTACTTTTAAAGCTGTAATCCACCCACCTGAACTATAAAACACTCCATTGTATTTGGAAACAGAGTGTTGGATATACAGAAAAGTGGCTCTTGTTTAGTCTGATTTAAGAAATTCAACATCGGAGCTGGGGGAGATGGCTCAGTGGGTAAAATGGCTGCTGTACAAGTCAGAGGCCCCGAGCTCAGATCCTGAGACCCCCACATCAAAGCAGAGCACGGCGGTGTGTGTCTGTAACCCTGGTGCTGGGGGTGGGCACACACGACTGAGGCTAGCTGGCCAGCTAGTCTAGTTCAAAGGGTGAGCTCCAGGTTCAGAGGGAGATTCTGTTCCAAAATAAACAAATAAAACAGAGAGCTATAGAGACACCTGATGTCAACCTCTGGCTACTACACCCATATATAGGTGAACACAATACACATAAATGTGTGTATGCACACATGCTAAACAAGTGTAAAAAAATAAAATTTTAGAATCAAATAAGTAGGTGTGAAGCTCATTACTGATGAAGAAACTGAGGCAGAGGAAAGTGAAAGGGTGTCTTCAAGGTCAGACGGCACGCTGATGAAGAAATGAAGCCTAACAACAAATACAGAGCCTCTATGCTCCTTAAATATCCTCCTAACTCTTTGGCCGGGACTCCCATGCCATGCCTGCTATCCTCTTTCTTTAATTAACAGCAGCAGGAGCCAGTAGCCAACACACATTTTCTGGGTCAAGTGGAAGCCCACATCTAGCCGTCCCCACCACACAGAGCAATGACAGCAGTTGAATTGGTTTGAAGTCTGTTTTCCTGGAGCTAATGAATAGCAAGCCAAGAAACAAACTACAGCCTTTATTGTCAGGCAAGAGAATGATTTACAAGGCCCTGGCAGAGGTCATCAGCCTTGGTTCTGATAGAAAAGAAGAAAATACTCAAAGCCCGTAATTCCAGAGGGTGACACATATGGCAGTCACTTGAAACCGTGGTTTCAGCTTAAGGTTCCAGCTTGGCCTTGTGTTTTCCTGGCAGCTCATTCCTGTGTTTGCCTAACCTCATCAGCCTGAATAGCAATTTCCTGATCTTGCCTTGAAAACATTCTCCCTTTATCTCTTATTTAGAGAAGATTCCAGCATTTCTGAAGGCCCTAGATCACTTTGATTGTCCAACAGCAATCTCATTTTTAGCTTTGGATGTGGATGTTGGGGTATCTTGTGACCAGAAGAGACCAAGACAGGAAGCAGGAATCAATGATGACTGTAGTGTTAAGCAGGCCGGAATGAAACAATCTAGTGTGTTTCAGGATTCCAGGAACTTACAAAAGGCCAGTGTTTATTATTTATTCCAATTGTGGTGATATTTAATTAACGAATGAAAAAAAAAGCTTAACTGTCCTCAATAGCTGCCCACCTAGCCATAGATTCCCTAGTGTGAGCCACCTGGTTGTTTTTGTTTTGTTTTGAGATAGTATTTTGCTATGTAGTCGAGGTTATCCTCCAACTCTTCATCCTCCTGCCTCAGCCTTCTGAGTGCTGAGTTTACAATCTTTGTTTGTAATTGTGGGGATGTGAGTGTTTCAGGCTCAGTTTACAAGTTCTGACAGGAACCAAGCACACATAGAAGCTCTGTTGATACCTGTTACTCTGTCTGTGAATAGCTTCCACAGTGCCAACTTTGAGATGAGGCTTGGGTAGGATAGAACTTTATTTGAATTATATTCCACTTCAAATATCATTATTCATAGATAAATCCAACAAGTGTTAGAACAAACAGAAACAGTTACACAACTATTTTGTTGCATAACAGTAAGCAGAAGCTTACAACAAGATAATTAGGTATATTGGTCAGCTTTCCATCATTGTGGCAAAACACCCCAGGTAAATAACTTGAAAGAGGAAGGTTGTATTTGGACTCACAGTTTCGGTTCCTGGTCAGTTGGCTCTGTTGCTCCTGCACCTGTGGTGAGGCAGATCACTGTGACAAGGAGCACTTGGTGGAACCAAGCTGATTACCTCAGGGCAATTGGAAAAGAGAAAGAAACAAGAATGGAGGTGAAGTGGGGGAGAAAGTCCGTCAATGACCTCTCCTGTGACCTTCCAACCGGGTCCCATTCTCTGAAGTCTATACCACCTCCCAATCACTCCTTAATGTATAAAAATCTATAAGTGGATTAATCTATCCATGAGGTCAAAGCTCTCGTGATTCAATCAGCACCCAAAAGACCCACCTCTGAATACCCTGGAGACCCAGCCTTTAATACAAGAGTTTGTGGGAACATTTAAAATCTAAATCATGGAGCTGGAAAGATGGCTTAGCAGTTAATAGTGCTTGCTGCTCTTCCAGGACCTGGGTTCACTTCCCAACAACCATATCAGGCAGCTCACAACCACCTGTAACTCCATCTCCAACGTGTCTGTTGTCTTCTAGCCTTCATTGGCACCCACACATACATGTTTGTACACACACACACACACACACACACACACACACACACCACACACACATAATAAATGTAAAAATCCAAACCATAATGTTAAATAATTCATTGAATTTTTTTGTTGCTTTACTAAAAAGTCCCAATAATCCACATTAGTAAGGTCTTTCTAGAGGAACAGAACTAAGAGAATGAATGTGTATTAAAAGAGCTTACACAACAAAATTGAAGTAATCAAAAAATGGCTGTCTCACATCAGAGATGCTGAGAACCTGGCAGGTGCTCTGTCCACTGGGTGTCTCAGGAGTCCCAGCCTGGTGCTGAAGACCTGGAGGCTTCCTGGAGGGCTGCTGGTCTCCATATACATCAGAAACTCAAATAAGATGGTTCTAACATCAGCGAAGGAATCACCACCGGCAGCAACAGAGCAGACGAACTTGCCAGCAAGAGCGAAGGCCAGGCGAACAGAGCTCACTCGCAAGTCCCTCAGCTTCCACTCTCACTGACCTTCATTTCTTTATGCCCAACTAATGCCAAATTGTCCCATTCAAAGGTGAATTAGCGAGGCAGGAACTTCCCCTTCCTCTTGTAGTAGTTACCATTTCCTTTTATTCTCCACGTGGCTAAAAACACGATCGATTTTGCATTTCTTAATACCCCAGTTTAACCAGTATGGGTGCAGTGGCACATGTCTACAACCTCAGCCCTTGGGAAGCAGTGAGAAGAGATCAGGAGTTCAAGGCTAAATTCAATAGGTAGTGAGTTCGAGAACAGAGTGGGTTATGTGACACCCTGTGTCTGCCCTCCTCCACTCCCAAATTATGATTTAACTAAGATATGTTGGGCTGAGAGTAACTCAGTGAGTGAGTACTTGTGTAGCACATGGAGTCCTGGATTGGATTCCTAGCACTACAGAAAGGAAGAACCAGTCAACGAGGATGTGTTCAGATGGTGATGGTGATGGTGGTGGTGCTGACTACAGACACATATTGTGTAATATATATTGGCTTCTTTCATCCTGAAAACAATCCTTTTCACCTATATTTCATTTTGCTTTGGGGCATGAGATACTAACCTTGGTAGTACATAGGAAGAGATTTGACAGGAAACAAATGGGGATAAAAGTTAGCTGTGCTGGCCATCAGAAAAGAGCACAGAGAACGTCCAAGTTTATCAGAGATCCTTACGGTGCTCCCCACCCAGGAACTAGGGAAGTAACAAAAGCCTTTGTGGTTTTGTTCTACACTTTTAATCCTCAATAAATACCAGGAGGCAACCCTGGAAGGCTTCCCAGATACCATTGCAGCCTCTTCACCCCCCACTCCTCCTTTCTCCCTCCTCCCTCTCTCATTCCCACCCTCTCCTTGTTGGATGGCTTTTACTTTAGGATTATTTTTTTTGTCTGTGCTCAAGTTACTTCCCCATTATACTGAAGCCTTTGGGAGCAGCAATTAGAAATTATACCTCAGGTCCCTAAGGTGTTTGTTACATAGCACAGGCAATCAACTGGCTACTCCCTAACTGATGTTGAGGTTTCCTGTTTCTAAGGTGGGGTGGTCTTTCTAACCTCAAGGCTTATTGGGAAGGTTTAATGAAATAGGTTGGTGAGAATCTCAGACACACAGTAAAACTTTCTCTGTCACTAAGTTTGTGAATCTAAATTCATAGGGATAAATAAATAAATAAATAAATAAATAAATAAATAAATTCACAGGGCTCTTTCCACAAACATTACTGTCACATCAGCTACTTGGGCTGGGTAGACATGCTGTCAATCATCTATGTCTAAGACTGTCCACTAGAAGCGGGAACATTACTAATCATGGGAAGCTGTTATAAACTGGGTCACCCTATTCTTCTGGTAGGACATGAGCTCTGAGATTGATTACATTGGGTTAGTACTTCCAAATCTGTCTAATGGCCAGCCTCTTCTCTGGATGCAAGTCAATTTTCCCTCTTTAGTGGGTGTCTCACTTGTCTACTTTTCACACCTGGGAAGAGGGAAATTCAGTTTGGAAATTTCCTATACCGAACTGGCCTGTGGCATGTCTGCTAGACAGTTTCTTGATATGGGAGGGCCTAGCCCACTGTGGGTGGTACAAACCTTGGCCAGGTGATGCTAAGTTATATAAGAAAGCAGGCTGGGCACAGAACAAAGGAGCAAGCCAGTAAGCAGTGTTCCTCCATGGTCTGCTCCTCAGTTCCTGCCTCCAGTTTCCTGCCCCGAGTTTCCACCCTGGCTTCACTCAATGATGAACTATTATCGGGACATGTAAGCCAAATCAATCCTTTCCTCCCCAAGTTGGTTTTGCTCCTAATATTTTTATCACAGCAACAGAAAATAACTAAGACATCTATGTTTTCAATAAACTAGTTATTGTTGCATAGGTAACAGACAAGAGGTATTGTGAGGAAGACTCCAAAATTACCATGAGCTGAGAGTTGTCTAGGCACCAAGCTCTGAATTTGTCCTTCTATATACTTTACCTCATTTACAAAGATGAATAAGGCAATTCATGATTTTAAAAAGGTCTTAGGAGATAAGGCATTCAGGTACCAAAGGACAATGAATTTTTCTAGGCATATGACAACTAAAAGCCAGGGCAGTAAAAGCAATAAGAATTTTGAAAAGAGGGGCTGGAGAGATGGCTCATCAGTTAGGAGCACTGGCTGCTCTTACAGAGGACCTGGGTTCAATTCCCAGCACCTACATGGCAGCTAACAACTGTCTATAACTCCATTTCCAGGGAATCTGACACCTTCTCTGACTCTGAGGGCATTGCATGACATGGGTGCACTTACACACATGCAGGCAATACATACACATAAAATAAGAAATAAAATATTTAAAAAAAAGATTTTTGAAAAAGAAGGAGCTACCACTAAGGGTGTGATCATGAAAGTTTCAAAGGTAAAAGGGGGCTTATTACGAACTCTTCAGGATGAACAATATTGAGCTTGGAAAGAAGAAAAAAGTAGATTACACGCCAGGGGCATTGCAGGGGCAAACCTAAAAATAGGAATAAATTCCATCATGCCCAGTAGATAGTGCGAAGCAGACACATACGTAAATATTAATGTGTAATATGTGCTTCTGCAACTTGTTTCATGCGTCACCAGATCGTTTTGCATTTTTCAGATCAGTATTAATCAATTTCCTTATTCTTTCTATATATGTAAAGTTTTCCATGACTTGAATGACTCTAATTCACTTTCCATCTCCCCTTGGTGGGCGTTTAGGTTGCTCTCAGTGTTTTGCTATTGGAAACTGTTGCAGGGACTTGCCTTAGGCCATTTTCTTCCTTAGATTATCTGTAGGATACATTTTTAGAAATATAATTGCTGCCGGGCATGGTGGCACACACCTTTAATCCCAGCACTCGGGAGGCAGAGGCAGGTGAATCTCTGTGAGTTCAAGGCCAGACTGGTCTACATAGTGAGCTCCAGGCCAGCTGGGACTAAAGGGAGACACTGTGTCAAAAAAAAAGACAAAAAAACCCTAGAAATATAATTGCTAGGTTAAAAAATGTGTGCATTTGTAATTGTCATAATTATTGCCAAATTGCCCCCTGGTGGGTTCAACTCCTACCCTCAGTATCTGAGAGAGCAGTCTTCCCACAGTGTTACCAGAACAGCCTGTCTGCCAGTCTGAGACATAGGTAGTGTCTCAGTGTAGCTTTAATTTAAATTAATTTTATGATTGAAATTATGTCTTCATCTATTTTGAAAGCTATTTGTGTTTTCCTTATAATGAGCAGCACGTTCATAGCCTTTCTCTGGGATTGTGGGCCTTTTATATTTTACAACAAGGAAACTTTTCTATGAGAAACACAGCCCTTTAGGTTATGAACTGAAACTTCCCCCATTTGCCATTTCTGTTTTGATTCTCATTTTTATTGCATCAATTATTATTAGTGTTTTTGCTTGTGTCACAAGCTACCACAGAAGGTATTGACTTGAAACAATGGTTATTTGTTGCTTCATGGTATTATGGCCTGTGTTCAGAGGAGACAGTTCATCTGTATTCCAGGAGGTGTCACAACATCACTCCCTTGTCTTGGTCTGTCAGTAGAGGAGAGGGAAGTAGTCAGCCATGTGGTAGCCTAGAATCTTTCTCAGGGTAGTCACAGGACAGGTTTTAAAATTTTAAAAACAGGGGCTGGAGAAATGGCTTAGCTATTAAAAGCACTGGCTGCTCTTGCAGAGGACCCAGGTTTGATTCCCAGCACTCACATGGTGACTAACAACCATCTTTACCTCTGGTTCCAGGGGATCTGACACCTTCTTCTGACCTCTGTGGGCACTGCATGACACAGGTACACTTACATACATGCAGGCAATACACTCATACACATAAAATAAAAATAATAAATAAAATATTTTTTTTAATGTAAGAACAAACAAGACCAGGAAGTAAGTTGGCACCAGTGCCCACATGAGCCAGCTCCAGGGCCACGTGTTGTTAAGTCTGTACATCCTACGTGCTGCGGACCCGATGGCTACAGCAGGGAGGAGGGCGGAGGCTGGAGACAGGGTGGGAAGTGTACACACAAGGGCAGACTGAAGGGAAAAGAATCTGTGGTTACCAGGTTGAGGTCTGTTTTATTCCCTCCCAGTTGCCTTTTATTTAGAAATGTCGATCAAGCCCAGGGCCTTGCAGGTACCAAGCAAGCACCATACAACTGAGTCACACCCCCAGCCCAAGTTCATTTTCTGGTTAGTCTTCCTAGGTAGTTTTTGTTTTTATATAGTATATCAATCTCTGTGTCCATAGGTTCTGGGTTCTGAGTCTTGTTTAGGGAGCCCTTCCCCATTCTAAAATTACAAAGGTAATTACTATTTTTGTTGGATCCTTTTGTACATTCATTCATTATACTTAACTGTGGGCCCACTTGTGTTCACAATAGATTTCAACATTTCTACTCTTTTTCTTTTTCTTGCCATGCTAGGGATCAAGTCCTGGGCCTCACATGGTGTGCAAGGGCATCCCTACTGAGGAACACCTTATTTCTTATCAAAGCATACCTTTTCTGTTTCAGAAGCCAGTCAGGACTGGCAGAGCCAAGCCAAGAACAAACAACTAAATCTCAGTGGCTTTTGGCACAAAAATGTTTTCCAAGCTCATGTTACATTCCCATCATGGTTACATACCCATCCTGGTTGAGCATAAACTCCAGTCATCAACTTTACTCTGAGATTCAGACCAATGAGCCACCTCTGGGGACCATTTCGAGGTCATGAAGGTAAAACAGCAGCATTTCAGCATTCCGCCTGTTCTTTCTGTGGACACGCAACTTTAAGAAGCTCATACAAGGACCTAAGGCAGGCTGAGGATCTGGTGTCCCGTGAGGCCACATACCATCCCTGGCCTCTGGTTATAAATGTCAAAGCCATGCCAGCCTCACAGGTGAAGCCTTTGTCCCACATGTCTAGCATCCTGCTCAGGGCAGGGGACGTCCAAATAGCCTGAAGCCACAGAATGCAGGAAAGGAGGAAGAGGGGGATGGCCTAGCGGTTAAGAGGGCCGAGCGCTCTTACAGAGGACCCAGGTTCGATCCCCAGCACCCACATGGTGGCGGAGAGCCGTCTGAAACTCCAATTCCAGCAGAACTCCAGTTCCAGGGGAATCCGATACCTTCTTCTGACCTCCACAGCATTGCACGACACGGGTGCACAAACCTACATGCAGACAGTACATTCATAAACATACAGAAATAAATAAAATTAAAAAAAAAAAGAAAGGAGGAAGAGGGGACCTTCTCCAGAGGCTTAACAGGTTGAGTTTTGTCCCAAAGTCTACTCACCTTGGGCTGCCATAACAAAATGCCACATACTAGGCAGCCTAAACAACACTCCTTTCTCACAATTTTAGGGCAGGAAGTCTAAGATTGGGGTGTCACTTGGGGTATGATGAGGCATATGATATGATAGTCTCTTTATAGATGTAATCAAGTAACAATGAAGTCATATGAATGGTGCTTCAACCAGTATGAATTATATGTTTCATAAAAAGGGAAAATACCTAGTCACATGAAGAAGGAAGACTATGTGCAAAGGGGGGAAGACCAGGTCTACGGCACAGAGACAGCCCCGAAACAGATTCTTCTGTCCTCCAAAAGAACAAACTGCCAGTGCCTTGATTTTGGACTTCTACTCTCCAGACTGTATAGCAACAGATCCCTTGTGTTCTAGCCACTCCGTTACAGCACCCTGGCAAGCCTTAGGACAAAGTCTTCTTTCAATTGCTTGGTGGGGAGCTTGGTTGCTATTTTAACAGGAGCCATTCTCTCACTAACAGGAGAGAGAACTATGATCAGCGTGCAGTGTCTCCCAGGTTGGAGTCAGGGTAGCACTGAATTTGGAGTCACCCGACCAGAGTTTACTCAGGCTCAGCGTATTCCGCCTTAGTGATAACTTTAAGAATTACATAAAGTCATGAGCTGGTGAGTCCGTGGGTGGGGCTGCCAGGAGTCTAAGTTGAAAGCTTTGGACTGAAGGGGGCAATAGAAAGGAGGTATGATCTCTGCCTTGGATTCTGGTCCCCAAGGTGGCCAAGGATGAAGCAATGAGCAGCCATAAGAAGAAAGCACAATAACTACTAGAGAATCAAAGCCTCCGAAATGAGAGGTCCTTCATTTTTTAGTGCTGTGGATTAAATCCAGGACCCTATGAATACTAGACAAGTGCTCTATTGCTGAACTCTATTCACACCCAACTTCTTAATATTTACTAATTATCAGCACCACGTTCTATTAACTCTTTTGAAACTTGCAGTATTAAGATTACAAGGTCTGTTTTTCTTAGTTCTACTGAGTACTATCAGATATTTTCTTTAAATATGCTTGATAATAGTTGGTGGTATACTTCAAAACAGGGATTAGGAAATATCTTGCATCTTCAACACAAATAAATGCTATGTGACTGAGGTGATAGATATGCCAGTTACCCTGAGCTGATGGTTAAAACTGCATACATGTACTAAAATGTCATTCTGTGTTCCACAAAAATTGGTATAATTATTATTGCGTGTCAACTATACAATGAAACTACATTTCAAAATTCTCCTCCAGCAAAGTAGCTTAAGATTTCAAAGCCTTACTAACCATAAGGTATTTTTAGAACTTATCTTAGATTATAATTCTGTATAGAAGAATGCCTGAAGAACTTAAGTTATATGTGAGTACGACACTTGCTTTGGGCAGTTGAAGGTCTCTGTTGTTGTTTATATATTGTCTCCCCAAGGCTCAGGTTTCAAAGGCTTGTTCCTAAGCTGATGGACCAATCATTGAGAGGTGATTGCACCATGAAGGCTCTGACTTTAAGAACTTAATCTGTAGATGAGTTTGTACAGAGTGGTCTGTTGGGAGGCGAGGCCTAGCTGGAGGAAGTACATCACTGGCATCTTTGAAGGGTCTATCTTGCCTGGGCCCTTTCCTGTCTATGATAGTTTGAACGAGGATGAACACTGGGTGCCCAGTTGGGTGGCACTGTTGGGGGAGGGTCATGGAACCTCAGGTGTGACCGTGCTGGAGGAAGCATGACAATGGACGTGGGCTTTAAGAGTTCATAGTCTTGTTCCCACTTCTACCTGCTCTCTGCTTCCTGTACCTGCTTGGAGCTGTGAGCGCTCAGCTTTCTGCCTCCTCCTTGGAGCTGTGAGCGCTCAGCTTTCTGCCCTGGCTGCCTCCTGCCAGGCCTCTCCACTGTGAGGACTCTCACCCTCCAGAACTGTAAGCCCAATAAACTCTTCCTTCTCTAAGTTGCCTTGGTTATGCTGTCTTATCACAACAACAGAACAGTAACCAACATACTGTCTTACTCTTTTCTGCTTCCTGGCTACCATGAGGTAAGCAGCTCTGTGACCATGTCTGAAAGGCATGGTACTCCACCTTACCTCAGGACTAAAGTTGAGGAGCCAAAACTTCTGAAGACACTAGCCAAACTAAATTATCTTTCTCTGTATTAAACTCATTTTCCCAGGTGTTTGTTGCAAAGACAAGAAGCTAACTAGCCCCTCTTTATTGCTTTCCTGCGTGAAGATTCCATCACAATATTTTTGCATTTTCCTAAAACTCTGTATGCATATGTGTGACATACACATGGGTGTATATATGCATGTGTGTATAATGTCTTAGCATGGTGGGTGTTCCATGGAACACCATTCCAATTTGGAAACAAGATAGCTTGTGGGATACAGAAACTATGGTTTGAGAAGGTGAGCCCTGGCAATAGCAGAACAACACAGGAAGGGGCTCCAGAGGCAATAACCATCAGGGCAGAGTAAGGCGAAAGAACAGTGTGTCACTATCTCTTGCTTCTGTGACAAACCACCTCCAAATGTTGTGCCTTCTAACAGCAGCCAATTTATTTGTTCACAATGATGTGGGTCAGTAATTCAGGCTGGGCTCAGCTGGGTGATTCTTTTCTCTGCACCTGAGGAAATTCATGTGGCTGCAGTCAGCTGGCAGGTGGCGGGGCTTCGCTCCAGGGATCTCAGCTAGAATGGCTCACCTTGTGCTTTTCCACACAATGGCAGAAGAATCCTCAACAGTCAGAGAAGGCATGCCTAGATGCCTAACATGCTATGTGTATTACTTTGCTAACGTTCCAGGGGCCAAGAGTCAGTACGGGCAGGGATTGTTCAAGACACAGGAAGGCATGATCCCTAGGAGGCCCTTAGTGGAAGAATCTTCCATACTTTGGTTTTCTGAAAAGCTGCATGTAATGTCATGAGACTACCAAGAGTAAAACTTGTAGCTAAGCTAGACGTTTGATCTTAGAATGCAGGTTCAGGAACTATAGAAATCTTGGTCATTTTTATTAATATGACCCCATTTATATACACTAGCAGATAAGACCTGGAGAAACTCAAGTTGGTTGCCCTTGAACAACTCCGTTGTCCCTGAGAGGGGGTTTCCCATTTGCAGAACTCCTTTTACAAGGTTGTTTATGGTAAGGGTCATAAGAGCCGAAGGTCTCCTGTGAAAAACATGAAACCCCACACATTCTCGGGAGCTCTTTCTGTCACAGCCAGGGGCTGTTGTGTTTCTGGGGACTGTAAGGCTGGTGTGCAGGAAGATGTACAGATGCCCAGTAAGGCGCTCCAGTGGGTAGGCTGGGTAAATCATTTTTATTTTTATGTTTTTTATTTTTATTTTTATTTTTTTGGTCCTTTTGAGACAGGGTCTCCCTTTTAGTCCCAGCTGGCCCGAAGCTTGCTCTGTAGACCAGGCTGGCCTTGAACTCACAGAGATCTGCCTGCCTCTGCCTCCTGAGTGCTGGGATTAAAGGCGTATGCCATCACACCCAGCTGGTAAATCATTTTTAAAAAGTCACAAGCAGACCTTTGGATTCCGAATGCATTGAATTTGTCTCTGTCTCTGTCACTTTCTTTCCCTGAGATCAACAGAGAAAAAAAAAAAGAATTTCTTTGAAAAAACTGATTATTTCTGCTTTACTTTTTGTCTCAATCCTAAATTGCTTCTGCATTTCCAACGCGATTGTTCTCTCTAGACTCTAATAGTGTCAATCCAGCCTGCAAGATAGCTCCAGAGATTGTTTGATTAAGCACACTCCAAGTTGATCCCTCTAACCCATCCATCAACTGTTACTGAGTCATTTTTAATGTCTAGGTTGGTGCTAGGACCTGGTGACAAAAAGAAAAAGAAGAAATGAAGTAGGCATAGTCTGAATCCTCCAGGAGGTCACAGACTAGCAACGAGACAGTGCGGAAGCAGGAGACAGTGCCATTGTCGCATGCTTTGGAAGGAAAAGATGCATTAACTCAGCAGACATTCAACGATTACTCACTCTATGTGTCTCATGCTGGTGTGAAATACAAAGGTAGTTGAGATGCCTTCTCTATTTTTCTAGTGTGAGTAGAAAAGGAGACAGGGGGCTCGAGAGATGGCTCAGTGGTTAAGAGTGCTGACTACTCTTGCAGAGGACCGGGGATCGATTCCCAGAACACATGGCGGCTAAGACCTGTCCTTAAGCCAGGTGTGGTGAAAAAAAGAAAAGAAAAGGAGACAGACAATTCAACAGTCACAACTCAAGATCACAGAAGTCAGCACCAGGTTCCTGTGGGACACAGAGAGCAGCACCCGGAGGGTGGAAGCTGTTGGGAGGGTTCCCGCAGAGTTTATATAAAGCAAGAAAAAGGTGGAGAGAACCATCAGTAGGTGGGTGGGGTCACCTGGGAAGGGTCCTGGTTAGCCTTCCCTGTCAACCTGACACAGCCTGGCGTCATCAGAGGAGTCTCGACTGAGGGATTTCGAGGATCAGACTGGCCTGGGGTCATGTCTGTAGGGGATTGACTTTCTTGTTAATTGATGTAGGAGGGTCCAGCTCACTGTGGACTTATATGGCCCAGCACCATTCCCTGGGGCAGGTAGTCCTGGGCCATATAAGAATGCTAGTTAGCTTTTCTGCGTGGGCTTCAGCTGAGTTAGCCGAGGAGTGTTCCTCCACAGTGTCTGCCTCAAGTTCTTGCCTGACTTCCTGCCTGACTTCTCTCAGTGAGGGACTGTAATTTGTCAGCTGAAATAAACCCTTTCTTCCCCTAAGTTGCTTTTGGTCATGGCATTTGTCGCAGCAACAGAATGAAACTAGAGCAGAAGGCATGAAGCTTTAGAGACACCCAAAGCAGTGGAGCATGGCTGATCCACAGAGCAAGAAAAGGGGACAAGAGCAGGAGATCAGGATAGGCAGACAGAGCACAGGGACCTGCCCCACAGATCTGCATTTTAGGAAGCTCAGTAAGGAGACGACAATGGAGTTCATAAGCTAAATCATTTTGTGTTATTGTGTGTGTGTGTGTGTGTGTGTGTGTGTACACACATCTGTATGCATGAGTGCAGATGCTTGTGGAAATCAGAGGAACAGACTCAAGGGTTGGTCTTTGCCTTCCACCTTGTTCGAAGTAGGGTCTTTTGTTTTGTTTTTGATGTATATGAATATTTTGTCTGCATGTATATAAGTGCACCCATATCGTGCAATCTCCAAGGAGGTCAGAAGAGGTCACTGAATCCCCTGGAACTGGAATCATGGACAGTTGTTAGCCACCATGTGGGGCTGGGAATAGAACCCAGGTCCTCTGCAAGAGCATCCAGTGCTCTTAACTGCTGAGCCATCTCTCCACCTCTAAGGCAGGGTCTCTTTGTTGTTTATTGCTGCGTGTGTCAGGCTAGGTGGCCAGGCTTCTTGGGATTCTCCTGTCTCTGCCTCCCAGCTCACCGTAGCAGTGCCGGGATTATAGACCTGCATTACTGCAGACACCTTTTATGTGGGTTCTGAGGAATTCAAACTCGGATTCTAACACTTGTATAGCAAACACCTTACCCACTGAGCCACTTCCCCAGCCCACTAAATTATTTTAATAAATTTAATAATTTAATTCAACTGGGAAGTGATGAGGTGCTGAATTTAGGCTTTGTAGCAGAGGACAGAAAGGGAAGGGATAGATTTGGCAGCATAAAGAATACTGTAGACTCCGGGCTGGAGAGATGGTTCAGCGGTTAAGAGTACCAACTGCTCTTGCAGAGGACCCGGGTTTGATTCCCAGCACCCACATGGCGACTAAGAGCCATCTTTAACTCCAGTTCCAGGGGAATCTGATGCCCTCTTCTGACCTCTTTGGCATTGCATGACACAGGTGCACCAACCTACAAGCTGACAGTACATTCATACACATAAAAAATAATAAATTAAATAAAATTTTAAAAAAGTATACTGTAGATTGAATTACCTCTTGCATATGTTGAAAACTCATAAGTTGAAGCCTTATCATTTGAAGAATCTCATATGTGAGGACACTTGGAAATAGGGCCTTTAAAGAAGCAATTAAGTTCAAATGAGCTCCTTAGAGTTGTCCCTAGTACAACAGGAGTGGTGTCTTTACAGGAGATTAGGACACAACTCAGACCTTGTGGAGATGGAAAACAGCCAGCCCCATAAAACCCTATGCCAATGTGATTGGCCTCAGGAGACACTGAGGAAACCCACACCTCAATCACAGAGTTGTCTTCAGAGTTAGAGAGTATAAAATCCTGTTGTTTGGGTCATCCACCCTGTGGTGCTCTATTCTGACCACTCAAGGTAATCAATGAGGAAGGATCAACCAGGAGAGCTGGTGAATGCAGGGATATGGGGGAGAAGGAGGAGGAGGAAAGGCTGCCCTTGAGGTTCCTGACTTGTACAACCTCATGTTGGGCCTCTAAGAATGATAGCAAAACAATATGGTGCTTGGAGACACACAAAGCATTTGACCTACTGGAAAATATCACATTGCCTCTGCCCACCCTCAGATGAGAAGAAACTCGGGAGTTCTCTATGTGTATTAAGAGGGTCCACCCCTCCCCCCCTTTTCTGATAGGAAGACAAGACCCAGGAGAATTCAAGCCTAGAGATGAAGGCTAGGAAACACTTCACCTCTCAGAAGGTGAGGGCCAGGAAAGCCATCCCTGGGCCTTGGCTTCACCGTCTTCCTGGGAGCAGGCAGCCACAGGCAATTCTGTACTGCAGGACATTTCCTCATACCTGAGCTGTCCACAGATGCATACACCCCTCCCGGCCTGCACTATTTAAGGCTGGCATCCTGGAGCTTGCTGTGAGTCACAGCACCCAGGAGGGCAGCGACAGCTCCACTCACTTAGAAGCCAGAACCACTGTGGGAAGGAGCCCTTCCCTCGTCATGGCTTCCCCAGGGCAGATCATCTTCTGGAGGTACTGTGCTCTTCTCTATGTACAGATTCACAACTGGGATGGGGTCTTTGAGGAGTGCTAAGAATTCCAAGACCGCATTTGCACACTTATCTGACTCAGCATTGAGCAAGAAGAGCCTGCCACTGAATTCAATAGCACGTGCAGCCTCTCGGGCACCTGCTCAGACTTAGGGAAGATCTGGGTTGGTGGCTTGTAGTGGAGGCTGGCTGGTGGCTTCATTGAGATGCTCAGGCAAACAGAATGGGGCTGCATGGGGCTTCACAGAATGGATCAGTGACATGCCGTGCACGCGACACAGCACACCATCCATGCACTCTCAGAAGGAAGCAGGTGGATGTGTGTTGGCTCTTCTCCCCGGGTATCATTTCTCTGCACCATTGAGCAATTCATACCAATATCCACCCCAGCTGCAAGATGGGGGTCCCTCCTTTCCTCGGGAGAACCTGGAGAGGAGACCCTGGCAGTTATTCCTGCTTTACTCCCCAGAACTGAAAGCAAAATACAACAAAAAGAAGCAAGTCCCTCTGCTACTCCAGTGTCCTTTGTCCCTCGGGACATAATTTACCTTTCTGAAATGATAGAAATGAAATATGAAAGATTTTATCTTGAAATGGGTGGTGATTCAATGTCAGTCCCACTCATTACAGTTTATGAAGACATGCTTGCCGGTTCTGGGGGCTGTTTGGAGAGCTAATCCTCCACCTTCTATGTGTCTTTTCCAGTCTGGGTGTGGGGAGAAAAAAAGGGAGGGAAGAAAGGAGTTAGCAGCAAAAAGTTCGTGAGAGACCGAGAGAACATTGCCTCCCACAGACAGCCTAGAAAATGTGTTTCCCTGGAATAAAATACTCTCTCCCTCACTCGTGTTTATCTGAAGCCACCGGTCCTTCAGGAGGTACAGCAGGGGCTTGTAGGATCAGCAGAGGGGGTCTGGGTAGCACTGACTCTTCACTGTGCTCTGTCAGATCCCTGAGGAAGCAACAGGCAGTGGCTGGCTCCATCCACACCATCCCAGCCTGTGTGAGTGTCCCCAAGAAGCACCTAGGTCGAGAGTTAAGACTTCGCAAGCACCTGTCCTCCTGCCTTATGCTCTGTGCATATCCTCCAGGAATCTCCTTGTGGAGGCTTATTATCACCTTCAGGAAAGGCTCAAGGCCTTAGGGCTGTGTGTACAGGGGGCGGGGTAGCTTTCAGCCCATTCTGTCTCACTCTGTTTGGTTCTCAATCCCCCTCCCACCATCATCCTCCTTCCCCTGTTGCCCCAGCTTAGGTGCCATAGAACAAGTGGCTCTGTTGTTCCAAGGACAGGCGTGTGGGTTTTTAAATAATACTTTATAACCAGCCTGGCTGGTTTTGCTGGAGGATCAGCCAGAGGTGGGTGTTCAAAATGTGGGTCCCCCACCACCCTCTAGAGACCCATTGGGATCAACAGAGACTCCTCTTGTTGGCCCTGGTTGCCTTGTTAGTTATTCATTGGCTGCAGTTGCAAAAACACAGGAACCAGCCACAAGTAAAGAGTCACTGAGAAGAGCAGAACCGAGCAGCTCAGTAGGAAGCGGGGGTCTGAAATCCTATCCTACAGATTCAAATGAAACTCACTTGGGGAAACCCAGTGTTCTCTCTTGGCCCCACACAACCCCCTCTCTTCTCCATAATCTCTTTAATTCCCAATAGTTCCTCTGGTTGAGGTGAGCGTGACCACAGTGGTGTGAGAATGCTCAGGGAGGGCCTGTCAGCTTTGATAGACCCTGAAGATTACTCCCTAAATAGTAACCAGAGAGCTTGATCCTTTCAAACCTCCTTCTCAGAATGCTTGGTGCCCAGGGGTAGAGTGTGTATGCAGCCCCTGCCCTGCCTGGCCTCCTTGGCATACTGAGGAGCTGTGTTATCAGAACTTTCATCCCCTCTTCCCTGTATCTGTCCATGGCAGCAGTATTCGCTCAAGGAACATCTGTCAAGTGCTGCTTGGGGTCCAAGGCTGGATAAGTTAGGATCTCTAATCTGATGGGGTGAAGTTTCACTGCACAATATAACTAGGTATATTCTGGGATAAAGATGACCAAGATGCTGACAAGTGTGCAGTCTAATAGGAAAAGATGAATTCTGAGGTGGAGTGCTCAGAGAAGGGCAGAGAGGTGTCATCAGATCATATACGGCCTTATTTATCAGACTGAGAGCTGGACATGGTTGGTAGTGAACAGCGGCCTTGAAGGGTCTCAAGCAAGTGAATCTTGATTTTTGTCTTGGGTAGGCAGAACTGTGGAGGTAATAAGAGCAGCTGGACTGATAAGGAATGGAAGGAGAGAACAATAGTAGAGACTTAAGAAGGGAAATGGGGTGGATGTGGTAGCACACACCTTTAGTCCCAGCACTGGGAGGGAGAGGCAGGAGAATCTCTGTGGGTTTAAGGCCTGTCTGGTCTACATAGTAAATTCCAGTCAGCTGTGGCTACAGGGAGACGGTGTCTCAAAAAGACCAAAAAAGCAGCAGAGGATGAGGTAGAGTCTGGGATGTGTTCCATGGTCCTGGATAGGGTAGAATGAATTGAAAGAGAAGGAACAGAGAGGGAGAATTCCTAAGTTTGGTGCCTATAGAGTTTGAGATTCCCCTGGGACCACCAGATGAAACGTTTAGAAAACAACAGAAGGTTGCTGGAGAGATGGCCTAGTGGTTAAGAGTGCCGACTACTCTTACAGAGGACCTGGGTTCAATCCCCAGTACCCACATGGTGCCTGAGAACTGTCTTTAACTCCAGTTCCAGGGGAATCCGACACCCTTTTCTGACCTCCAAGGCATTGCACAACATGGCTGCACAGACCTACATTCAGACAGTACATTCATACACATAAAAATAAATAAAATTTTAAAAGAAAGAAAGAAAACAACAGAAGACATGGTGCAGCAACTAGCAGAAGTCAGGGCTGAGGAGTAAATGTGGGCATCAATAGCTAGTAGGAGGGAATGGTCACGTGGGGTGTCTCCTAAGGAGACATACAAAAGGACCAAGGGGACAGGTGTGGAGAGTTGAATAACATCACCCATTATGGCGGGCAGAGGGAGGGAAGTGAAGAACGACTGAAAATAAGCCGCCAGAGACATAGAAGGAGATCAGTAGATAACCTGTAGATATCAATAGTAGAGTTTCATGGATCACCGAGGACTGGGGAGGTCTGGGGAGGTCTGGGGCTCCATGAAACTGCACTGTTCTGACTGAAATCACCAGAGGTCATGGGACTAAAGATGTCCAAAGAAGGATGCTACTGGCAGAAAAGAAGCAGGTATGCCTTTGCCATATGAACAAAGGAGGCGCGTAAAGGAAGCTCATGAGCTTTGGACTGAAATCCTGCTGTCTCGTTTCTCCAAGCATTCAAGCCAGTGAGTGGGGTCAACTCGGAGGGAGTGCTTAGCAGCACCATCCAAGCTGGCCTGATGCACAAAGCTTACCTGGGAGATCTCTGCACCAGGCACGTTAGCACTTCAAACTCCACTGAGCGCCCGACCTTCAGGGTCTTTGAGGCCCAGCTCATGAATGCTTAAATTGGTGGCACCTTTACTCTCCCACTCTCAGATATTTTGTTTTCTGAACATGGTGCTTTTCTCCATCTCCACCTGCTGCTGACACACTCACTTCTTTCCACATCTAGCTCAAATGTCACCTCTGCTTTGAAATCCTGTTGACTATTTCTAGGTACTTTAATTGTCTCTTTTATCTTCATAGACAAACTAGTTCATGAATGTCTATTCCTGGTGCTCGTCTGCTTTCCTCACTGAGGTCAGCTCCTTGAGGATTCAGACATCATCCTGCTCATTTCTATCCACAAGAGAGGAACAGTTAACAGTGTAGCTGAATATCTGGGCTCTGGAGTGCTTTCTGTCTATAAACTTCCATTTCCCCATCTGCAAAATGGGGCTGAAGATAGCATGTAACTGCTAGGGTGGTGTGAACGGTGTGATAATTATGTACCTGGCACATCCTAAATACTCTACAGTGTCAGCCATTGCTATGTTTATTATATGCAAGTTCCTCTACAATGTCTGGTGTGTGGCTGGCTAGACATGAAAACTTAATTTCAACTCTATTACCCACTGGCTCTCTACCCCTGCAGGAGGCATTGTAGTTACAACACTTCTATTAACTGCCACTGAAGCCTTTTATAGTTAATTTGTGGGTGGGGAGGGCGGGGTATGGGCTTGTGTGCATACACAGGCAAGCGTGCATCCGTGTACACATGCAAAGGAAGGCCACTTCCTGGGTGTCTTCCTCCATTGCTCACTACCTTATTTTTTGAGACAGGGTCTCTCACTGGAAATGAAGGTCATTGCTTTAGTTCAGCTGGCTGGCCAGTGAGCTCCTGGGACCCATTTGTCCCCCTGCCAACACTGGGGTTACAGGTTTTTACACCGGTGTTGGGGATTTGAATTTAGGTCCTCCTGTTTTAACAGAAAATGCTCTTGCCCACTGAGCCATCTCCCCAACTCCCAAGACTGTCAGTTCTACAAAGCTATTCTATTCACAAAGGTTTTTTTTTTTTTTAAAGTCTATCACATCTATCATTGTCTATGAATCTGAGACTCAGTCATTCTCTAAACCAGAGGATGTGAAAGTGAGATTATTCCATGTCTGAGTCTGTAGCATCAAACATCCAGAGATTGTGGTGAGGGGCTTCCAGGGGAGCTCAGGAACCTGTTTCGTACACACAGCTCAGCATCGACATCTTCTGATGACACACTGTGGCTACCCAGAGCAACCAATACCCATTCATGCAGTTGAAGCTGTGAGGCTCTGACCAAACATTCAGAAATGGTCAATTCACAAAACTACCTCACACTCCTAACCATCTCTGTAGGGAACACTTGTATGAAACACTTGTATGAAGCCGCAGAAACAAAGCACCTCTCGCTGGTTCTTCTCAAAGCGGTTTATTATTCAGGCACATCTTTTTCTCCTTCTCCAAGCTTCTGCTTTTTCCAAGCTTCTCTTCTCCCCAAGACCAGAAAGTCCCTCTATTTATCCACCTTCCCAGCCCAGGTTGCGTGGCCTCAGTCTATTGGTATCATCTGGCCTGATCTTGTATACAGGGTGCACCTGCGCAGCTCAAACGGTGAACGTGGCTTTACTTAGAGGTAGGAGGGAATCAGGTGTTAGTCATAAGACTTGGCTAAAGTCTCGGGCGCCATCCTGGGACTGTTGCCACACCTGCTCTCCACACATCTCCATTTCATAGGTGTGACTGTTGAGGCAGGAAATCTGCTGTCTCTTTGCCAGCCAACATCAGAAAGTTAGGAACTAGTTAGGAATTAGTCTTCTCTACTGATGAGGGTTTTTAACTATATAAAAAGACGATTCTCTTTCTAACTAGCTCTGCTTCATCTCCTGACACTGAAGCTGAAACCAACTCATCTCTGGCAAAAACTCACTTCCTTAGTGACTAGTGATTGCTACTGCAAAAGAGTTCTTGGCTGGCTGGTGGCAGGGGAGCTGAAACCCTGGGACTGCACCCCCACTCTAGACGGGCAGGCGAAGCAGTAAGAAGCACATGCTCCCAGAGCCTAAAAAGTCAGTCTGTACACCACTCCTTTAAATAATAAAATATTTTATTTTATTATTTTTTATTGAATTTTTATGTGTTTCATACATAATTTTCAGTCTTAATAACCATTATACCTGCTTCTCCCTTGGCACCCCCCCCCAGAGTACACACCTTCTGTCATTCCTGCTAGAGTCCATCCTCTCTGCTTGCTCTCAGTGTCAGCTCCTCCCCTGAGCACTAGTCAGTCTATCTGGAGTCTCCTTTCTAAAGAAGGCCAGGTCTTCCTCACCTGATCACCACCTGCTGCCAGTATTTCCTCAGCCAAAGTTGGGCTCTGCTACTCATTTCTGCAGTTCTGCACTGGGTTTTCATCCAGCTGAGCTTGCATGGGCCTTGTGCGTGCTGACACCAATGCTGTAGGTTCATATGAACCGGGTCCCAGAAGCTTTAGGACTCATTTCCATTTGGTTTTGCATCTCCTCCCTGGCTCTTACAAGCTTTCCACCCCCTCTTCCACAATGTTCTCTGAGCCCTGGGTGGGTGAAGCTGAATATAGGAAGCCATCCATGGAACCACACTCTGTAGACTCTAATCTTCATAGTTTGGCCATTCAGGCCTTTTGGGGTTCCTGGTCTCTGTTGCATGGAGGAGATTCCTTAACGAGAGTTAAGAAGTAGTTGGGGGGGTGGAGAGATGGCCTAGTGGTTAAGAGCGCCAACTGCTCTTGCAGAGGACCCGGGTTCGATCCCCAGCACCCACATGGTGGCTAAGAACCGTCTTTAACTCCAGTTCCAGGGGAATCTGACGCCCTCTTCTGACCTCCATGGCATTGCATGACATGGTTACACAAACTTACATGCAGACAGTACATTCATACACATACAAAAATAAATAAAAATAAAAAGAAGTAGTTAATGCCTTCTTGGGTCCTTGTTCTATGATGCTTATGTGTATAGAGATTGCATTATAGATGTGTCGCCTAGGCATGAGCCATTCACAGACCATGTCTGTGTGCGTCCAGTTGTGGGACTCTGTACTGTTCTCATTTGGAGCGAAAGAAGCTTCTTTTCTGAGTGGTGTTTGAGATATTTGTCTGTAAATATAAGGATATTTCTTTTGGAGTTAGCAAAATGTTAACTTAGCCTAGGGATGTGTCTACCTTGTAGAATTGTCAAGATCTATGACCTCTCCAGATGTGTTCATCTGGCTATGTTAACAATACCACACATGAATTTCCTTCCACTGAGTGGGCTTTAGGTCCAATTGGTTGTCCACTGATTTCCCCCAAGATAGACGTGCCACTATTGCATCAATGTCGTATGCTGTGCTGGTCATTGACGTGGATATTTGGTCTTGAAGCTGATGTTGGACCATCTGTTGATGATCTCCCTTAGTGACTTATATAGTGCTCTCCACAGCTATGAGAGCTAGCCTTCAGGGGTGGTGGCTTCCAGGTCAGATCCAGCCTCCAAGCTATGTTCTGTCTTCAACAATAGGGTTTTCTTACCTTCAGGTTCTGGGAAGCAATCAAGGGCTGTGTCATTTTGGGAGTCTTGTGGACTACAATGGCCAGTAACTCAAAGGAAGGTTTCTCCAGTCTGGTACTGTTTCTTGATACGCAAGCTTCGTCTTTCCAAATGGACTCATGTAGAAGTATTGTGTGTGCATTTTGTCCATAGATTGTTGGACTAATATTCTCTAGGGTTTTTTTAATCCTCCCAAGGCATTATTTATCTCTGCTCTCTCCCTTTACCTGTCTAGCCCTCCCTCCATGTCTTCTCCATGCCTTCTCCATTTAAAGTGTCCCCATTTCTCCCTTGACACTGCCAGTCTCCTATGGCCCCACTTCTCTTGGGCTCCTTTTTTTCCCATTTATTCCCACCTTCCCTCTGTAACCCTTCCACTCCCTTCCCATTTAGACACCATGGGTTTCCTGGTGGAATTTTTGGCATTATTTAGGAACACCTGTCTCAGGTTCCCTCTTTCCTCTTACATTCCTGGTTCCTTTTCATTTACCTGGTTCCTGCAGTTACATCATGGTGTATACTTACATTTGTGGATTTGGTGCTAGGATCCACAATGAGAGACAACATACATCGTTTGTTTTTCTGAGTCTGTGTTACTTCACTGAGTATAACAGCTTCTAGTTCCATCCATTCACTTGCAAATTTCATGATGTCATTTTTGTTTACCACTGCATAGAACTCTATTGTGTAAATGTAACACATTTTCATTATCCACTCATCAGCTGAGGGACACTTGGGTTGCTTCCATCTCTTCGCTATCATGAAAAGAACAGTAATAAACATGGTTATTCACATATCTCTGCAATAGGATGAAGCCTCTGGGTATAGACCAAAGAGTGATATGACTGGGTCTAATGGTAGGTTCATTTTTAGTCTTTTAACATAGAGGTTGCATGAGTTTGCAATCCCACCAACAGTGGATGAGTGTTCCCCTTCTCCCACAACCTCTCCAGCACTTAGTATCTCTTGCTTTCTTGATCATGGCCAGTCTTACCAGGGTAAGATGAAATCTTAAAGTGGTTTTAATTTGCATTTCCTTAATTACTAATGATGTTGAACACTTTTTAAGATGTTTATGAGCCATCTTTACTTCTTCTCTTGAGAAGTCTCTGTTCAAATATTTAGTCCATCTTTAAATTGTGTCATTTGTTTCCTTGGTCTTCTGTTTTTTGAGTAATTTATATAATCCTGATGTTAAGCCTCTGTCAGATGTGTCATTAGTGAAGATTTCCTCCCACTCTGTGTGTTTTCTCTTCACTACTTGATTGTTTCTTTTACTGTACAGAAGCTTTTTAGTTTAATGAGGTCCTACTTATTGATTGTTGACCTCATTTCCTGCACAGCTACTGTATGATTTAGAAAGAGTTTTCCTACACCTATATCTTGTAGGTTACTGTCAATGTTTTCTTCTAAAATCTTAAGAGTTCTGAGATTCACATTAAGGTTTTTGATCCATTTAGAGTTGACTTTTGCTTAAGGTGAAAGGTAGGGTTTGAATTTCATTCTTCTACATGTGGTGATCCAGTTTTGTCAGCACCATTTGCTGAAGATACTGCCTTTTCTCCACTGAGTGTTCTTGGCCCCTTTGACAAATATCAGGTTACTGAAATTTCATGTACTCAAGTTTAGGTCTTCAATTTTGTTCCATTGATCTACAGGTCTATTTTTGTGCCAGTACCATGCTGTTTTTATGACTATAGCTCTGTTATATAGTTTGAAATACAGTATAGTAATACCCCCTGCATTACTCTTTGTGCTCAGGGTTGCTTTGGCTATCTGTGTTTTTTGTGTGTGTTTCTATATGAATTTTAAGATTTTGTTTCTTTTTTTTATTAGCAATAATTGTGCCTTGGATAAACCTCATTGGCTACAATACTGCCCCTGCACAAAGCTAAGATTTTTATTTCTAATTCATGGGGATTTTAACTGAGATTGCATTGAATCTATATATTACTTTTGGTAGGATAGTCATTTTTACTATATTAATTCTTCCAATCCATGAGCATGGGAGGTCCTTCTATCTTCTGGTATCTTCCTCAATCTCCTTCTTGAAAGATTTAAAATTTTTAATTGCATGGATCTTTAATGCCTTTGGTCAGGTTTATTATGAGACTTTTTTTGAGACTATTATGAATGGAAGGGTTTCCATATACTCCTTGTCCAATTGCTTATTATTGGCATATAGAAAAGCTACTGACTTAGCTTTTTTAGATTAATTTAACCTAGATTAATTTAGTAACCTGCCAGTTTATTGAAACTGTTAATCATTTCTAGGAGTTTCCCAGTGGAATTTTTGGCCTTCCTTAGGTAAAATATCATCTGCAAAAAGGGATAGTTTGATCTCTTCTTTTCCAGTTATTACTCCTTTAATTTCTTTCTCTTGTCTTATTGCTCTGGCAAGAGTTTCAAGTGCTATATTTACAAGGAGTGGAGATATTGGGCAGCCTTGCCAGGTTCCTGATTTTAAGGGGAATGCTTCTAATTTTTCTCCATTTAGAATGATGTTGGCTGTGGATTTGTTGTATATAGCTTTAATTATGTTGAGGTATGTTCCTTCCAGTCCAATTCCCTCTAGGACTTTAGACATGAAGGCATGTTGAATTTTTATCAAAGGCCTTTTCTGCAACAATTGAGATGACCAAGTGGTTTTTGTCATTGAGTCCATTTATATGATTTATGACATTTATTGATATATGTATGTTGAACCATCCTTGCATCTCTGGAATAAACTGATTTGGTCATGGTTGATGACCTTTTTGATGTGTGCCTGCATGCAATTTGGAAGTATTTTATTGAGAAATTTTGCATCTATATTCATTATGGGTCTATAGTTTTCTTTTCTGGTTGTATCTATACCTGGTTTGGGTATTAGAGTGATGCTGGTTTCATAGAAGGAATTTGAGTGATTTCCCTCTGTTTTTAACCTTTTGAATAACTTAAATAATATTGGTTGTAGATCCTCTTTAAATGTCTGGTTGAATTCTGCTATAAATCCATCTGGGCCTGAGCCTTTTTAGTTGGGAGGTTTTGTATTACTGTTTCAATTTCCTTATACGTCATCAGTCTGTTTAAGCTGCTGATCTCTTCTTGGTTAAGCTTTGGTGAGTTCCATTAATTTCAGGTATTCATCCATTTCTTTTGGGTTTTCAAATTTAATAGAGTACAGGTTTTGAAAGTATTCCTGTATAATGTTTTATATCTTTTTATTGTCTGTTGTGATGTTTCCCCTTTCATCTCTAATTTTGTTGATTTGGAGTTGGTCTTTCTTTCTTTTGGTTAACTGGGCTAAAGGTCGGTCTATCTTGTTTATCCTTTCAAAGAACCAGCTCTTGGATTCACTGATTCTTTGTATTGTTTTCTTTGTTTCTATTTCATTAATCTCTGCTCTGATTTTTATTATTGCTTTTTGTCTCATGGGTTTAGAATTCATTTATTGTTGTCCTTCATGTGTTTTGTGTTGCAATGTTAAGTCCTTTATTTGTGCTCCTTCTATTTTTTTTTTTTTATGTAGGTACTTAGAGTTATAAAGTTCCCTCTTAGGACTACTTTTAAAATGTCCCATTGGTTTTGTTGTGTTGTGTTGCCCTTTTCATTTAATTTCAGGAATACTTTTATTTCTTTCTTAATTTCTCTTTTGACTCATTTATTATTCAGGAATATGTTGTTTAATCTCCATGAGTTTGTGTGTAGTTAGTAAGGCTTCTTCTGGTGTTGATATTAAGCTTTATTGCATTGTAGTCCAATATAATGCATGGAATTATTTCAATTTTTTTATATTTGTTGAAGTTTGTTCTGTACCCCGGTATATGGTCAATTTGGGAGAAAGTTTCATGGACTGCTAAATAGAGAGTATATTCTTTGATGGTTGGGTGGAATATTCAGTAGATGTCTGTTAGGTCCATTTGGTGTATTGTATTGTTCAGTTCAGATGTCTGTTTATTCTTTGTCCAGTTGACCTCTCTACTGGACACAGTGGGGTATTGAAATCTCCTACTACTTATTAGTGTGTTGGGATTAATCTGTGCCTTAAAGGTCTATAGAATTGTTTTTATAAAGTTTGGTACACCAGAGTTTGGTGAGTATATATTCATTATTGTGATATCTTCTTGGTTAATTGTTCCTTTGATAGGAATGAAGTGACCCTCATCATCTCTTCTGATTAGTTCTAGTTTGAAGCCTATTTTGTCTGATATTAGAATAGCAACTCCTACTTGCTCCTTAGTGCCATTTGCTTGGAATATTTTTTCCACCCTTTCACTTTAAGCTAGTGAGATGGGTTTCTTGTAGACAACAAAAAGATGAATTTTGTTTCTTTTTTTTTAATTTTTATTTATTTCTGTATGTGTATGAATGTACTGTCTGCATGCAGGTCCATGCACCCGTGTCGTGCAATGCTGCGGAGGTCAGAAGAGGGTCTTGGATTCCCCTGGAACTGGAGTTCTCCTGGAATTGGAGTTTCAGACGGTTCTCAGCCACCATGTGGGTGCTGGGGATCGAACCCGGGTCCTCTGCAAGAGCGGTCGGCGCTCTCAACCACTAGGCCATCTCTTCAGCCCCTGAATTTTGTTTCTTAATCCATTCTACTAGTCTGTGCCTCTTGATTGGGGAGTTTAGCCCATTGATATTTAAAGCTATTATTTAGAGATGTATATTGCTTCCCATCATTTTAGTTTCTGTTTGCATTATTGGTCTAGGTTTGTATTTCCACATTTATAACTTCATTAACTACTTTCTTGGGTATAGTCATTCCTTTCTCCAACTCTTTGTATTGCTTCAAGTAGTCTCTGAAGGTCTGGTTTTCTGGACATGAATTCTTTAAGCCTATTTGTGTCATGAAAGATTTTTCTTTCTCCTTCAACTGTAATAGACATTTTTGCTGGGTAAAGTGTTCTGGGTTGTTATCCATCTATAGTAATTTAGAACTGGGAATACTTTGGTCCAAGCTCTTCTGGTTTTCATTGTTTGCATTGAAAAGTCAGCTGTGATTCTGATGGGTTTTCTTGTTTTCCTTTTGCAGCTTTAAGTATTATGTCTTTGTTTTAAACATCTACTATTTTTACTATGAAATAGTGTGGGGAATTTCTTTTCTGGTCCTGTCTATTTGATATTCTATGTGCTTCTTATATTTGTATGTGTATGTCTTTCTTTAATTTGGGGAAATTTTCTCTACAATCCTGTTAAAGATCTGGTCAATACCATTATCTTGAGATTCTTCTCTTTCCTCTATACCTATGATGTGTAGATTTGGTCTTTTCATGGTGTCACATATTTCCTGAATATTCCGTTTTGTGTTTTTTTTTTTTTTTCAATTTTTCATTATCTTTGCTTGAGTGGTCCAATTCTTCTACTTTATCTTCCAGTCTTGATACTCTATTTTCTACTTCATTCATTCTGTTACTGAGGCTTTTTCCTGCCCTTTCCAGATGGCTTATTGAGTGTTCTACTTCCTTTTTCATTTAAGTTTGAGTTTTCTTCAGTATTTTTATCTCTTTTGTGAATTCAATCAGAAGTTTTTCATTATCTTCTTTTAGTTTATCCCTATCTTCTTTTAGTTTATCCCTATCTTCTTTTAGTTCTTTGTTTGCATGTTCTTTAAATTCCTTGAATTCTTTGATCATGTCTATCATAGTTCTTTTTTTTTTTTTTTTTTTTTTTTTTTTTTTTTTTTTTTTTTTTTTTTTGTCTTTTCAAGACAGGGTCTCCCTGTAGCTCCAACTGTCCTGGAACTCACTCTGTAGACCAGCCTGGCCTTGAACTCACAAAGATCCGCCTGCCTCTGCCTCCCAAGCACTAGGATTAAAGGTGTGTGCTCGGCTTTTATCATAGTTCATTCAATTCTGTGAGGTGGTCCTCACTGTAAAAGTCTTCTGCAGAATTGGTAGTATTTAGTGAAGACATATTATTTGACTTTTTCATATTGTTTTTTTCATTGTGATTTTGGCATGTGGGTTTATTTTGTTGTATGTGATTCTGGTATGAAGCTCAAGTGTTTCTTTGTTGAATTGAAGACTGGCTTTGCTTGTATTTTATTGCAGCAATATAATTTGGGGTTCTCACCACTGAGCAGGAATGAGCCTCATGCACTTACTGGGAGAGTGAAATCCACAGAACCACCGCACCATGTGGATCTGCCTTCCAGCTCGTCATGGTCAGGTGCAAACATCTGGCCACCTCTCTTTTTATCAGTAAGATAATCAAAATGAAGTGCGCACTTATCTAAGGTCATGCAGTTAAAGCATTGTAGAATGAGACTTTTTCAAGGTCACATAATCCTAGAGACCTTAGCTAAAAATCTGTACAGCACCCAAGAAGGCTGCTTTACCCAGGCACCAGGGAGCTTAGATGCAAGAGTTCAAAGCCTCATTCATGTTTATCCTTGGCATGTGAAGAAACGGGAAAATGTGAATAGTGGATCTGTGCGTATGGTCCACCTCTCTATTTTTTGGCTGAGTGACCTCAGGTAAGCTATTTAGCCTCTTTGTCTTTATTTCTTCACCAGCAAATTGGGTGTTAATCATTTCCTAGCCCTTAGGGTTTGTGGTGTTTTGAATGAGAAGTGGCCCCTATAGGCTCACATATTTAAGCACTTGGTCAGTTGGTGGTGCTTTCCAGAGAGGATCATGGAATCTTTGGGAGGTGTGGCCTTGCTGGAGGAAGTACCTCCCTGAAGTGGACTCTGGGAGTTTATAGCCCTGCTGCATTTGTATTTTGCCCTCTTTCTGCTTCCTGTGCCTACTCAAAGGTGTGAGTGCTCAGCTTTCTGCTCCAGCTGCCTCTTCCAACATGACTCCCTGACATTATGGACTCTCTGGCTGGAACCAAGGCCCAAATAAACTCTTCCTTCCATAAGCTGTGTCGATTGTGGCATTTTATTAGAGTAATGGAAAAGCAACTGATACAGGGTGGTTATGAGCACTAACTGAATTAATAACGTGAAAGACCTCAGAGTTACACTTAGCACTGTATGGGTCCCTTGCTCTTATTGAATTCTTCCCTCCCAATAGTTTTAGAGAATAACAGTAACTTGGAGGCAGGCAGAGACAGGACAAGTCCAAGAAGAACCTTTGTGTCTGGAATGCTCTGGGATTTCAGTAGCTTTGAGATGCCTTCTTTTTGGTTCTTGTTCTGTGAGATGAAGAGGAATGCTCTGGCCCCTGATGGTGTTGAACTCCATGGACTTGAGTCCTGCCCAACTCGGTCATCTCGACACTGCAGGTGTGGTCTCCTGGCCAGCAGCAGCCCCTAGAAACTATTAGATGCTCACATCCTTAGCCCCCTGAAGACTTACTACATAGGTGTGGGCCCAGTCACCTATGTGCTCAGCAATACCTCTGGGTGCCTCTGAACCCACCCAAGTTCACAGAGCCTTCTAAATCAGTTTCATTAAGGCCCTGGATGACTCAGGAAAAGGACATAGATTTAATCCAGAAAGACACAAATTTCATCTGAGAGCAATGATTGCTCCACATTCTTTTTAAAGAAATTTTGAAAGAGCAATGGAAGGGTCTTGACAATAAAAACAAACACATGCCATTTCCACAGGTGAGAAACCTAGATTCTGTTTTGTTGTCTGAAATATACATCTGGTGTTCCTTTAAATGTGCATTAAGTGTGTGCCCCATTCCACTAGATGTTGTTCTCCCTGGACTTGGGCTGCTGAGTCCTGGAACTGTTTCCTGGGCTGCCAGTTAACAGTCCTCGGGCTTAAGCTGCAAGCAGGGAGGGGAGGGAATGGTGGGAAGTAACCTGGACAGAAAAGAAAGAGACCGGGAGTAAAAGGACTAGGTTCAATGTTGTAACTCAAGGCTTTTTATACAAATCCTTGTAGGGGGCAGTTGGGACAAGCGAGATCTCAGGCCATTTGTTCCAGATCAATGCTTTGTCCCAAGGGATCAAAGACAGTTGGTGGTGCCAGGATGGGCTTGGCAGGTTTGCAGGATATTAGCAGGGGTTGAGGCTTGGAGGCTGCTTGCTGACTCTCTTAAGTGCTTCTGCCAAAAGAATGCCTACACTGTTTGTTCTTACATTAGCTTTCCCTAATCCCAAGCCACCCACATGGGATACTTCAGCTTTAGGACAGTTTCTTACCCATTCCTTCTTTTTCCCCATAGCAGTAACGGGGGAAAGGGCAGTTTTCCCTTCTTCTGCAGATTCCATGGCAGCAGTCTTTCCTTTTCCCCATTAGATGGGTCTCAGCTCTTGCAGGTAGCTTCTGCCTCTCTACTCCTGCTCTGTGGTAGCAGTTTTCCACCTGTGTCCCACACCATGAAACCACCTGCTCTGCAGCCAGGGAGCCTGCCTCTGGCACAAGGACACAGCCATTAATTCCTGTTCTGTGTCTGATGATGGACTCTTTACTTTGCCAAAAGGCTTCAGGGTCCAGGAGCAGAATGTAACAACACAGAGACAATTATCCTTTACAGTGATTGGCATATACTTCATAAAGTTCTATGAGGCATGAAAGGGTAAATTGAATCAATAGCAAGCAAAGCCACTCAAGAGGCTGAGGCAAGGGCACAGTCATGAGTTTGAAGCCAACCTTGACCCTGTTTCCAAAAAAATTAATTAAAAAAAAAGCATTATATAGGAAGGAGTGTACTGTGGACCCCAGAAGAACCTGAGCCAGATGCCCTGAAGCGTTGGGAAGCTTCAAGGCAGGTCCTGACCACTCTGTGGCTGGAGAGTCAGCCATGGAATTGCTCCAAGCAAGAAACTGGTCTTTCATTTTAGCTTCTCCATTCTCTTCCTTTCTTTGAAGACAGGCCACATCTTGGAGATTCTCTTTGCAGATAACAGTGAAGAAGCCAGAGTCAATGGGAAAGTCTTGCCCTTCTGCTGGTTTTAGGCCAGGCAGACGTTGGTCCACCAGCCTTAATATAGGCTCATGGCAATTTATCAAAAGCCAGACAAGTTTCCTCCACACTGCTACAGTGACCTATGCTCTGGGGTCAACTTTGTGGTGCTCCCCTGTTGAGGAACTCTGTTCCCTGGGTGCTTGCTATGCTGGCTCCCTCACAAGGACAGCGCTCAATGTTGGATGGGCTTGCCAATCACTGCTGGCCCAGAGCTTAGGAAAGCCACTGTGGAAGTGGGGTTAGGTAGAGAGGGGAGGGCAGGCCTCCGGAGCACCCCTTACCTGGGAGAATTCCCCACTGAAGCTGCTTGACAAGGACACTTCAGCCGCCTGGCCTTTCCAGTCACCAGTCCTGCTGTGCTGTCGCCTTAGGGGTCCCAGAGGCCAGGCTTTGCCTAAAGGTCCTGACAGTGGACTCTACTCCCTTGCACAATGACAGATTTGGTCTCCACCAATAACATTCTGAGAGGCTGCAGGAACAGTTCTAAGCAAAAATAAGACAGTTTTCATTGATATAGCTTTATAAATGGCAGCTAGATGCCCATATGAACTCACAAAATTATCCCTGTTGTGTAGTAGTTGTAATAATGTGTCTGTTACTAATGCTTTCTGCTGTTTTCCTTTCCCTTTATAAATGTACACTATTTTGAAATATTGAGCTTCAATAAGTTGTTGAGGCCTCAGTAGAAAGCTAGTCATCATATATAAATAGTGTTGTTAGTGGATCCTGTTCAAACTTCAGTGCAAGTTTTAGCAAAGAGCCAATGGAGGCTGGGGAAATGTCTCAGTCAGGAAACTGTTTACCATGCAAGCATGAGAACCTGACTCCAGATACCCAACACTCACATAAAAATCCAGGTGTGGTACTGCACACCCATAACCCTAGCAAGGAAGAAATGGAGACAGGAGGATCCCTGGGCCTTTCTGGCCAGTTAGTCTTGCCAAATCTATGAGCTCCAGGTTCAGTGAGCGACCCTGCCTCAAAGGAGAAGAGCAATAGGGGAAGACACCCGACATTGGTCTTTGGCTTGCATACTAGTGTGCACATGCCCATCTACTCCCAAAGAAACATACACACACACATACAACCATGTACACATAGACACAAAACACACACACACACACACACACACACACACACACCACATTACTGTACTGAGAATGCCTGTAAGTTTTAGAGTCCACAAAGATAGGCTTCTTTGGGGTAAGGAGAGAAGGGCTTCTCAAGGAACAGCACTTTATTCTTATGTCTTTTACTGGTTACTTTTCTCATTTCTGTGACCAAATATTTGACAAGAAACAATTTAAGAGAGAAGGATTTTATTTGGGCTCACAGTCCATCGCGGTGGGGAAGGCAAAGGATCCCTGGTGGTGGGAGCAGATGGCAGCTGTTTGCTCACACCTCAGTGCATTAGGAAGCAGAGAGGCAAGCGATTTTACAGTTAAGGAATCTTTAATCAGCTTCACACTGCAGCAGTCATAACCCTATATAGTAATATGTTTCACTTCTATTGGATTGGAAAATGCCTTATTGGGCCACTTGTATTGGTTATTTTTCATATCACTGACAAAATGCTGGCAGAAATAACTTGGGGAAGAAGACATTTATTTTGGATCCTGGTTTCTATCATGATGGGCACAATGGCTGGCACAGCTTGCTTCATGGCAGTGGGAGCTTGTGGTGTAGCCTAGTCACATCTTGGAATATCAGAAAGTAGAGAGCAGCTTCAAAGGCCCTCCCCCAGGGACCTAGCTCTACCAGCCAGGCGCCACAGCCTCCCAAAACAGTACCATCCACCGTGGTCCACATTTCAAACACATGATCTACGGAGGGCACTTTTAAATCTAAACCATAAATAACACCTCTCTCCCCAAAAATTCAGACCCAAAGCCTGGTGAGATTTTTCCATATGCTTTTTGGGAGTCTTACAATTTTGCTCAACCCCAGTAGTTTAATGTATCATCACGGTCTAAGTAACAGGCATAGCTTGGACACTAGATAGCATTTATACATAAGTTCCTTGAGACAGTGGTTCCCAAAGTGAGTTCTGAAAATACTGATACTATGATCAAAATTTCCCCAGAAGAGTTCTGTGCTCAAGCAAGTGTGGAAGTGCTGAATGGTACTAGATTGGTCCATATGAAATACCCAGCGTTTAGGGGATTTTTGTTTTTATTTGACATAAGGCTTTGTTATGTGGCTCAGCCTAGCCTTGATCTTGCAGTCCTTCCTACATCAGCCTCCTAATTGCTGGGATTACAGATACTAGCTACTGTCCTTTGCCGTTCAATTTTTTCTGACCTATAAAAACCATAATTTCAAACCATTTATTCTAACCTATACATCTTTGAGGCATTTGTTATGCATATTGGTGTATTAAGAACTTGAGGGCTGGAGAGATGGCCTACCGATTAAGAGCATTGACTGCTCTTGCAGAGGACCTGGGTTCGATCCCCAGCACCCACATGGCAGCTGAAAACCATCTTTAACTCCAGTCCAGGGGAATCCAACACCCTCTTCTGACCTCTGAGGCATTGCATGACACGGGTGCACAAACCTACATGCAGACAGTACATTCATACACATAGAGAAAAAAAGTATAAAAAAAAAAAGAACTTGAAAAGTTTTATATAGTTTAAGAAATCTGATTATGTTCAACCTGATGTTAAGAAAATGTAATCCTTTTTTTAAAGGATTGATCAGAACACCTCTGAGTAACTAGGGCAGAGAAAAGAAAAGCAGCCATTGTTATAGATACAGATATTGCAGGTCTGTAGAAGAGACAGATGCTGAGATGAATTTACCCTCCAATGAGCTTTGTTAGGAGAATCATAACATCACAGCCTCAAGTGTGCACCAAGCTTCAGGTCCCAGGAAGAGCTTCATTACAAGAGACAGGCCTCATGGGTAGGTGTTAGGGTTCTGAAGGGAAAAGAGCTTTCAGTTCTTCAGAGCTGAAGAATGAGGAGACTCATAGCATTGTGTCCCAGACAGTAAAATGGTGTCTGGAAGGGGGAGACAGAACTTTAGTTCTAAAGAACAGGGGCAGGAAGATCTTAGTTCCTATAGGTTTTCAGGGGACTAAATTCCATACCATGACAACTAAAGTCTATGGGACAGAGTTAAGGAAGGGACTGATAAGTGTCTAGGTATAACTCGAGGTCATCTTGGATCTGGGCAGTATGGAGTGGGGATAGGCTATGCATGCAGGTGCATGGGGGAAGGGGTAGAGAGCTCAGCTTTGCGAGAGCATCAGCTCAGCACCCACTGCTCACTAACTCTCTAAAGAGCTGCAGGGCCACATGGCCTGATGTCTGAGAGAGAAATGGGCAGCTAGAGGGTCTACAGCCTGACAACTGTAAGTAGGAAATAAAGCAAATGAATGTGGGAATCCCAGAGCAGCCTCAAAAGGGCTGGCCCCACCCCCAAACAATACACACACTGACTGAGCAAGTACCCGGGGCTCAAAAGCAGGCTGGTGCTTACTTTCAGAAATCCCTACCCATGTTTCACATCCAAACTCATCATATTTTCAGACTTTCCCTTTCTCTGGTAATTCTTTTTTGATTAACCTTTATTGTGTGTGTATGACTAATCTATAGCTTTCTCATAAAGTTGGAGGAAAATCCTTACATGGCATTAATGCTTGCTCGTCATGCCTCAGATGACATACTAAACAGAGGCATTGTTTTGACTGCTCTCTCATTATTATCATTGCTCATTAGTTCCTCTTTTCAGGAAACTGTTATCTCTGTTTATAGGTGTTCATCTGGCTTGCTTGAAACCACAAGGTAAGTTACTAGATGCAGGGAGGAGACTCAGCACTGGCTACAGGTCCTTCTTCAAAGAGCATAGACACTGGAGAAACACAAAGCCAGAACGCAGTTTGATTTTCGGCAGCTACTGGAGCAAAATGTCCAAGCCAGTGAAGGGAAGTATTAGATGGGTAGCTTTGGAGAACAGCGGCACAGCAGTTGGCCAGGACTAAACCAGAGTCTGTTCTTTCTCTCCCTTCCCCTCTTGTCCCTCCCTCCTCCTTTCCCTTTCCCTTCTCCCTCCCCTACAGGCAAGTGAGGTGTAGCTGATACTAATGAAGGAGTCTTGCTTGACTCAAGGAAACTAATGTTTGCTTCATTGATTTAGTGGCCTTTGGTAACACTCTCTCCCATTCCAGAGATCAACTATACACTTGCAAGTGCGATCTCAAAACATTTTTTCCATGCTTAAACCAGGTCTTCAGCAGCAGGGCCTTACTGCCACTCTTCTTGCAGGTATCCCAGTTTATAGGCAAAAAGCCTTTCCCTTTGGGGGGCTTGGATCTTCTAGCCAACCTCTCCTTGACAGAATAACCCATTGCTGATATCAGAGCTCTCCTGTATTAATATATTTTGCTTGATCACACACCTTTTAAATACTTTACTCTTTGGCTTTGAATAGAGAATTTTCTTTTCACAGTTCTTATGTCTATCAGTCAATTAAAGAAAGCAGTTATACCTGTTTTATAAGAAATTACTACTATAACAGTTGGCTCTCGTTTACAGTTAGGCAATGACTTCATTACCATCATGTTTTTCTTTTTTCTATGAAAAGGGGAAGTAGGAAAGTCTCTCATATTAAAACTTTGTGGCACCTGGACGGTAAACTTCATTAGGACATATTATAAACAGTTGTTTCAAATAGAATCCACAAAGATGTTTGGTGCCTATGGCTCAGGCAGTCTGAGGCTTTTCTTCCTTTTAATGTTCAGATGGGCCAGCATCTCTGCTGGTATTTCTTGGTACATCCCACACAATTCAAAGCTGTATCTTTTCTTTCCCAGTCATTAAGTTGGTGATGTTTTGACCTGTGGGAACATGCAAATCTTTTCCCATAGTTAGTTTTAAGATTTAAATTGAAAAATTTGACAAAAGGTTTAAAGAGTTTTATAACTATATCCCCCCTTTTTATTTCAGGTTTTTATTTTTTGACCCATAAATCTCTAAAATGCAGTTGTATTACACATACCTATAGACAGGAATCAATGTGTAAATTTTTATTAAATTCACCCAAACTGTTTATCATTGACTGTATGTTGTTAATTTGGGAGGTAAGCTTAATTCCTTTAGTTAAATTATCCTACAGGTAAAAGAAAATGTTTCAAGGTGATACTGTACAACACAAAAATTATAGAGAACATTTGTGTACATTAACGCCAAAGTTGTTGTTATGCAAATTATAAATAAAACAAATGTGGACAACAATTTGTGTTTCCAATTAGCTTAAATGTATTACCATTTTCATTAAAACTTTTAACCAAATTTAACTAATATAGACATTTTTACCTTTACTAGGTCTTAAAATACCATATAATATGTAGACAAAGTTTGGGCAACTTTGGATACCTGTTAAACACATATCAATTAAATATACATTGTTTCTTAAAATTCTTTCGCTAGACTGTGACTTCAGATAAATCAAGCCCATTAACTTATATTTTTTATTTGTATTTCTGTATAAATCTCTACTGAAATACCTCTATATAAGTGTATAAAAGTTATTTTAAACATATTACTATAAATATTATAAAGTGGGTTTATAACCATCATTTTTCTTTCAGTCCTTGGAGGTGGTTTTTCCAGGCCTGGCACAAAACCCTGTTTTAAAGATGTTTTACCTAGTTGTTAAAGCTTTACAATACATATTTAACTATACTTTAAATTATATCTAAAATAAAATAAGATTATTTCTTAAAATCAATTTATTTCCTACAACACTTTAAGAATTTGCTGGAATTTTTGTCTTAGGCATTGAAGGAGTGCAACCAGCAGGTGGTAGCATACACCCACAAAGTAGTGAACTGTTACCACACCTGTATAATTTTATTAGTAATTCTTAACCAAGACAAGTAAATTACACAAATAACCAAAGAAGTTTAACAGTATTAATAGAGCTGCGTCTGAATTGAAAGGGCTAGTTTCAACTCAGAGGCTTTTTAGAGTTGTATGAATACATATTAACATTTTACATAAACCCAATTAAAGGTTGCTAACACCAAAATGTATAAACCAAGTTTTGTATGGGTTGAATCTGGTAACAGTGATTTATAGACGACTTTTTAATGCATAAGAATTTAGAAAAGTTGTAGGGATCAAAACAAGTACTCACCCATACACACATGTGCATGTGCACATATACATACAAGCATACACATACATATGTACAAAAAGAGAAAAAGGTTGTGAGGCCAATCTGTGGGAAGGAAGTTACATTACTGTCTTATATTCAATGAGAATCATTTTCTTTTTTTTATTTTATTTATTTTTTATTTTTTTTACGTGTATGAATGTACTGTCTGCATGCAGGTTTGTGCACCTGTGTCGTGCAATGCCGCAGAAGTCAGAAGAGGGTGTCAGATTCCCCTGGAACTGGAGTNTCTGCAAGAGCAGTCAGTGCTCTTAACCAATAGGCTATCTCTCCAACCCTTATGTTTCTGTTTTTTAAAAATACCCAAAGGTTTGTGCACCTGTGTCGTGCAATGCCGCAGAAGTCAGAAGAGGGTGTCAGATTCCCCTGGAACTGGAGTCAAAGACGGTTCTCAGCTGCCATGTGGGTGCTGGGGATTTAACCCGGGTCTTCTGCAAGAGCAGTCGGCACTCTTAACCACTAGGCCATCTCTCCAGCCCGAGAATCATTTTCAAAATTAAGGTTGGGTTTAAATTTCCACAGAAGTCCACCTTCTGTCTCTGGAGCACTGGAAGCAAAGCTGCACCTTTAAAAGACAAGATGAACCACTGCTCCAGGGCAAGAGTGCTGGAGAGCACTTTAGGGCTTCCCCAGCTACACACAGAATACTGTAAAGCCAGTCTTTCTCCCACCCACTGTTGCTGTCATTTCTGGAGCAGGAGAGGGCACAGAGCAACTAATCTTGGACTAGGTTAACCAGAGTATGTATAAACAGCTACAAATTGAAAAGTGTAACAGCTTCATTTTGCTTTTGGTCTTTTCAAGGCAGAGCCTCCTTACAGTCCCAGTTGGCCTGGAGCTCACTATGAAGACCAGGATGTCCTTGAACTCACAGAAACCGACCTGCCTTGGCTTCCCAAGTGCTAGGATTAAAGGCAGGCACCACCACACCTGGCTCCACAAGCCTGGAATTTATGAGCCCAATTTGTATTACAGAAGACTGGCCTCTAGAATGAGGTCCTAGAAGAAGCTTAGCAGACAAAAAGAAAACCTGAGCTGAATTAACCACTGCAAAAGACATTATTTACAGAAAAAAGGTTTCAAGGAGAACTTTTTAAAACATACTTAAACTGTAGCTGACTTTTCACAAACTTCCATACAAGATAATATTGGTAGGCTAATTCCTGGGTAGGGAGTTGCCTCCACAACCCTAGCCAGCCTAGAACTGAGCAGCCTGTGCAAATGTGCACCTCAATAGAGGGCTTGCAGCAAAAGCCTTGAGCTTGCTCCATGGGCATGCCTGCCCTCCCTGCCTCTGTTTATGCCCCCATGACCTTCACAGCTTGAACCATGGCAGGGAGGAGGAAGCCTGGGCTTCCCCTTGGGGCTGAAATTGAGGCTGCAGGGTAGGTTCCAAGCCCACTGAAAAAAGCCTCTAGAAGGCAAGTGGATGGGAGAGGAAAAGCTCCTCTCTCACAATTTCTCTGAATACCCATAACCTGGGAAGGCTGGGGGGCCAACAGATGCCCCCAATCTGAGGAAGCCAAAACAGTATCCAGAGGCTCCACAGAGATGTCTGCTGAGTGGGTGAAAACCCACAAGAGAGTGCAGGCCTCTCAAAGCCTATCAGAGAAGGGGTCTCCAATGCACAGGCCAAGTCCCCATCAGCGCCATCTGCAGACACACCAGCAGAGTCAACAGGAGAATTCCCTCTGCCTCCATCCTTAGTCTGTGCCTTCAATGACTCAGAGATCCTAAACTGTCTCCAGGCCAGAACCTGAAACACAACAGCTATAGCAAACCACAGCATGCAGTCAACAAACACATGCCATACATCACAAAACAATTCCTCCTGAAACATAGCTTCCTTAAAAGTATTATTTCCCATCTTGCAGAGATTCTAGCTTACCAAACTGGTCTCCACGCACCATGTTGACGCACCAGAATGTTGGAAGCTTCCTTTGCAATGAGCAGGTACAACACTGCCCTGCTAAGGGAAAGGGGAGCACAGTACCCACCTGCAGCCACTGTAGGGAACTGACCTCTTGATGCAGAGGTCACCCGGTTACTTTCATAACCCGACCTGAGAGGTCCCTCCACCTCAGGTCCTCAGCCTGGGACAACGGGACGTTTCCCACTCTGGCTGTGATTTCCCACCTGCCCACAGACTGCTGGTCCCTGGACAGGAATTTCAGTCTGATGGCTGATGGCCTATCTTCAGCCTATGTCCACTCACAACTCACTTCACCACACCAGCTATACAGATTGGTGGTCCAAGGACCCCTATCCAACCCACTGGCCACCTGAATGAAATGCAGGTCTGCTTCGGCCTGTATGCTTGCAAAAAATGACGGCTCGGAATTCTGTAATGATGGTAATGGAGAATTCAGTTTATTGCCCACTACAGCCTGCTTTAATAAGCCAAATGACGTCAGTTCCCAGAGTCAATCACAGGCCCTCAATTCCACGCTACTTCACACTGCTGCCTCACCCAGCATCATGCACCTGGGCCACGTTGTCTGCTCCTCCTTGGGGCATGGTCAGAGAAATCCCGACTCCCATCCACATGGTGCTCTGAGGGGGGCTAGCTGAGAACTAGCCTCTAATTCAAACTGAATCTTCCTACAAGCCCACATGTTGCTTGCAACATTTATTGTGGGTAATTTGTTGCTTTTAATTGATGCTGTTTTTAGTGATGATTTTATGCCCCCCACACACACACATTCTGAGTCAAGGGCATGAAGGGCATCAAAGGAGAAATAGGGACCATAGTTTAAAATTAAAGCTATGGATATAGCTTAGCCTATAAAATTACCTGGGGTTTTCAAAGCATAATAGGATTGATTACATTTTCTCCTTTTTTTTTTTTTTTTTGAGACGGGTTCTCCCTTTAGTCCCAGCTGGCCTGGAGCTCGCTATGTAGACTAGGCTGGCCTTGAACTCCCAGAGATCCACCAGCCTCTGCCTCCCGAGTGCTGGGATTAAAGGCATGCGCCACCACGCCCAGTTTAAAGATGGTTCTTATCTGCCATGTGGGTGCTGGGAATCAAACCTGGGTCCTCTGCAAGAGCACTTGGTGCTCTTAATTGCTGAGCTATCTCTCCAGCCCCACATTGTTTTCTTAAAGGACAGTTGAATTTAAATGAGCAGAGTACACTGTAACAAAACTTACTGAACTCACAGTTCTAAATGATCTCAACTCATATGATTAACTTAGTTATAAGATTAGACAAAAATGGGGCTGGAGAGATGGCTCAGTGGTTAAGAGCACTGACTGCTCTTGCAGAGGACCAGGGTTCAATTCCCCGCACCCACATGGCAGCTAAGAACCATCTTTAAGCCTGGCATGGTGGCACATGCCTTTAATCCTAGCACTCAGGAGGCAGAGGCAGGTGGATATCTGAGAGTTCAAGGCTGGCCTGGTCTACAGAGTGGGTACCAGACCAGCTGGAGCTATAGGGAGATCCTGTCTCAAAATAATAATAATAATAATAATAATAATAATAATAATGTCAGGCAAAAGGTTAGTGTGTAAGGTCAAGCTACAGTAGTCATTCCCAGAAGAGTCATTCTCACAGGATTGACTTGCAGACCTTCTACCCCATAGGCACCACCCCATAATGGTAAACTCCCCTGGTGTTAGCATTTTTCTGGGAGTTCCCCATACCTTATTAATTCATTTCACAAAGATCTATTGAGAAGCTTCTAGTTTTGTATATATTATTTATTTAGCAAACATCAAATAACTTTATTATTGTACTTGGCACCACAGATCTTAGGGAGATAATCATGAAGTACAAGGCTTCAATATTTAGGGCACAGACTAGAAAAAGAAGACAGATAAATACATGATTACTACACAGTGTTAATGGCCATTACAGGCCAGTCTCAGAATGCCTTTGAATCAATTTCTGATCTGGGTTTCTTAGTGGTAATGGTGGTGTGGGGCGGTTAGAGAGAAGTTTTAAAAGCAACTTCTAATGTGGGTATGAATTAAACAAGCAAGGAAAAATAGAAAGAACATCCAGGCAAAGGGAAATGTCCATGGGGTGGTGATAGAGGTGAGGGAAGGAGGAAGAGGAAGACAGTGTACCAGGAGAGGCTGATGGAGAAATAGCTAGATGTGATCCTCTCAACAGAGTAAGGTGGTTTACCTTCCTCACTTTACAGCTGAGTAGGTTAAACTTAAAGTGACAGGAGAAAGCAATAAGAGGATGCTTGGAAGGATGACTAGTATAAAACCAACAGTGAGGGGCTGGAGAGATGGCTCAGCGGTTAAGAGCACCAACTGCTCTTGCAGAGGACCCAGGTTCGATTCCCAGCACCCACATGGTGGCTAAGAACCATCTTTAACTCCAGTTCCAGGGGAATCCAATGGCCTCTTCTGACCTCCTCAGCATTGCAGATCATGGGTGCACCAACCTACATGCAGACAGTACAGTCATACACATAAAAATAATAAATAAATAAATAAATAAATAAATAAATAAAAATTTAAAAACAAAAACAAAAAAACAACAGTGAAATCCCATCATTTTTGAGACTGACTTCCTGTTGGACAAAGGGGAGATGAGGTCAGGAGGCTGGGGCAGGCCTGAAGCTCCTTCCTAGCCACCTTCTTCCAGGGATTGGCAATTTGTGTTACCCATGAGCACCATTGTTTAATATAGACTATGCAAAGGAAATTTAAAAGTAGAGTCTGGGCTTATCTACCTCCAAAGCCTATGTTCTTTTCTTGTTTCGAAAAATGTGGTTTTATTTTAAATAAGATTGTTCAGAGCACTGAGGAAGCCGGATGTTTGGCTAATGGTCAGATGGATCTTTGAAGGAAATCTCCTTAGTTAGCTCCATGGGCTTAGTACCAAAAGGTACTTCCTAGTAGTCCTCCAGTGCCCAAACCCCCAATGCCACCTTTTGCATCCTTTCTTTAAAATGCTTGAGAGGAGGGGCTGGAGACATGGCTCAGCAGTTGGGAGCATTGGCTCCTTTTCCAGAAGACCTGAATTTGTTTCCCAGTAACCACATGGTAGCTAATGACCATAAATCCAGTTCCAGGGGAACTGACTGCCTCTTTTGGCCTCCATGGGTATTGCATGACATGACATGAGTATACTTACATGTATGCAGGCAATACACTTGCACATATAAAATAAAATTAATAAAATATTTTTAAATGCCTGAGAGGTGTGCTTGATAGTGTCATCTTGACACATCTGGGTTGAGGGAGCCTCAATTTGGGAATTCTCTCCAGTGGACTGGCCTGTGGCCATGTCTGTGAGGGATTTTCTTGTTTGTTGAGTGATATGGAAGGGCCCACCCCACTGTGGGCAGTGCCTCCCCTGGGTAGATCATTCTGTATTGTATAAGAAGGCAGGCTGAGCATGGGCCAGGGAAGCAAACCAGTAAGCAGCATTACTCCATGGCCTGTGCTTCAGCTCCTGCCTCCAGGTTCCTTCCCCCAGGTTCCTGCCCTGAGCTCTTCCTTGAGTTCCCTGAGTGATGAACTGTGACCTGGAAGATGTAAGATGAATAAATCTTTTCCTACCCGAGTTGGTATTGGTCAAAGTGTTTTGTCACAGCAGCTGAAGGCAAACTAGAACAAGAGGAAAACTCTAAAAGTGTTAGCAGAGAGGAATCAGTATGGGAAAGGATGTTTTGCCAGCCAAAGCTCTCGAGACCTTGGCAGCTTTGGAAGAACTGATAGGACTATTTTCTCCCTGAGAGCTCTCCTAAAACATCTGTGCCTAAACTGTAGAACGCGACTAAAACTTTGAAAAAGACACAAATCTGTCTGAGTAGATCAATGAAATGTGCCACTTTTACAGATTAAAAAAATACAACATTATCTGATCCACTGTATGCTATTTATTTTATTTTGTTTTATTTTATTTTATTTTATTTTATTTTATTTTATTTTATTTTCGGTCTTTTTGAAACGGGGTCTCCCTGTAGCCCCAGCTGTCCTGGAACTCGCTCTGCAGACCAGGCTGGCCTTGAACTCACAAAAGATCCGCCTGCCTCTGCCTCCCAAGTGCTAGTATTAAAGGCATGTGCCACCACTCCCGGTTCGCTATTTATTTATTCATTCATTCATTCCATTTTTGGTTGGAGTGCCAACCTAGATGTCATTCAGGGTAAGCAAGTCAAGTACTCTTCTACTGAGATGCACACGCAGTGTTCCACTTATCTTAATAAACCCTTTGTCTGAATGCAAACACTAATTTTCTGAGGCAGAAAGCATGAGACCTACATTTTATGCATATAGCATATCTACTGGCTTCATGGTTTTCTACCCTTAAGGCAAAAAATACATATGTAAAGAGAGTTGCAAGATTAGGGCTTTCATTAGCCCTCCTCGGTCCCAAACTCCAGATGCTGCCCCCTGGACTGGGAACAGAAGCTACTCCCTAATCATTGCCCCCGGCTGCTTAGCAGCAGCATACTGAATATAAAGAACACGTTTGCTCACTTAAATGAGGGAAAATAACTTACGTGGAATTTCCAGCACTTATTCACTTTTGAGAACACAGGCCTTGCTTCAAGAGCTCTATTGAATGTAAATCACTGATCTGGGAATCTATTCTAACAGCCTTCTGGGAGCATAGCACTGAGAGATGACAGCTTGCATCTGGCCTAAGAAAGATGTCAGACCTGAAGTAACTTGAGGGAGAGGCACAGGGGATGAGGAGTGCAAGATGTGGGTGTCTATTCTGTTGGTAGAGCTGGGGGTCAACTGGGGTATTTATTCTGGTGGTAGAGCTGGGGGTCATTTGGGGTATTTATTCTGGTGGTAGAGTTGGGGTTAATCTGGGGTATTTATTCTGGTGGTAGAGCTGGGGGTCATCTGGAGTATTTATTCTGGTGGTAGAGCTGGGGGTCATCTGGGGTATTTATTCTGATGATAGAGTTGGGGGTCATCTGGAGTATTTATTCTGGTGGTAGAGCTGAGGTCATCTGGAGTATTTATTCTGGTGGTAGAGCTGGGGGTCATCTGGGATATTTATTCTGATGATAGAGTTGGGGGTAATCTGGGGTATTTATTCTGGTGGTAGAGCTGGGGGTCATCTGGGGTATTTATTCTGGTGGTAGAGCTGAGGTCATCTGGGGTATTTATTCTGATGATAGAGCCGGGGGTCATCTGGGGTATTTATTCTGGTGGTAGAGCTGGGGGTCATCTGGGGTATTTATTCTGGTGGTAGAGCTGGGGTCATCTGGGGTATTTATTCTGGTGGTAGAGCTGAGGTCATCTGGGGTATTTATTCTGGTGGTAGAGCTGGGGGTCATCTGGGGTATTTATTCTGGTGGTAGAGCTGGGGTCATCTGGGGTATTTATTCTGGTGGTAGAGCTGGGGGTCATCTGGGGTATTTATTCTGGTGGTAGAGCTGGGGGTCATCTGGGGTATTTATTCTGGTGGTAGAGCTGGGGGTATCTGGGGTATTTATTCTGGTGATAGAGTTGGGGGTCATCTGGGGTATTTATTCTGGTGGTAGAGCTGGGGGTCATCTGGGGTATTTATTCTGGTGGTAGAGCTAGGGGTCATCTGGGGTATTTATTCTGGTGGTAGAGTTGGGGGTCATCTGGAGTATAGCTCATTGGTAGAGTGATTTCCCAGCTTATAAGGCTCTGGGGTTGAGCTCCCCAGCACAGAAAAAGATTTTTTAAAGTACATTTTCTCTTTTGAAATGCATTTTCCTTTGTTTTACCAGAGTAATATTAGTACAGAAATTTTGGGAAAAACACAAAGGAAAAACTCCCCTAATCTATCCTCAACCATAACCTAGAGATAGTCCTCATTAATATGTCTTCTGGGTATTTTACTTTGTTGATATTTAATAATTAATATCATGTTATACATGTTATTTTAGAAACTACTTTGTATGTACTGTTTTCTCATAGGTATGCTATTCTATGATGACTTTTTAATAGCTGGATGCCACTTAGGCTAATGATGAACCCTCATTCAAATGTTCATTAAAATGACATTTAAGTGCCACTAATTATTTGCCAAATTATAACATTAACTTTAACCAGCACCACAGTTAATGGCCTTGGAGTTGCATCCTGTTGGTTCCTCAGAGTGAATTTTTTAAATTAACTAGGCCATGTGTATGAATATTTTGTCCGAATGTATGTAAGCACACCTATGTCGTGTGTGGAGGCCAGAAGAAGGCATCAGATTACCTGGAACTGGAGCTATGGATGGGTGTTAGCCACTGTCTGGGTTCTGGGAACTGAACCCAGGTCCTTCGAAAGAACAGCTGGTGCTCTAGAGGGAACTCTTAGAAGTGGTGACTCCTGAACAAAGTCAGCGTGTATATTGTCAGCTTCTGATACAAGGGGCCAAAGCATCCTCCTGTCTAGCCTGAGGTTCACACCAACTCACATCCCTGCTATCCAGACTCTCTGAAAAAATAATTTCTATTTTAGCCTTTTCAAGGACAAGGGCTAGGCCCTACCAACATTTTGAAACACCAAATGCATTTTATATCTAATGTTCCCGTGTTTTCCAATACTCAAGATTTTTCCCATTTCTTAGCCTCCTTCCTCTCCCTGCCCCCAGCTCCAAAGCTCTAATAAAGTGTAATTGATAAGTAAAATGTCTATGTATTTAAGGTGTACATGATTATTTGATGCATTCTGTGAAATTATATCACAATATCAAATTAATGAATACATACATCTTCATAGTAGTTACCATTTTGTGTGTATATATGTAAATGTGTTTATATGTGTTTATGTGTATGCATGTATGTATGTGTATATGTGTTTCTGTGTATAGGTATATATGTTTGTTTATGTGTATGACTGATGTGTGTGTGTGAGCGTGTGTGTGCATGATTCCGCCAGCTTTGTTCTTCTTGTTGAAGACCTGTTTGGCTATTTAGAGTGTTTTGTGGTTCCAGATGAATTTCAGGATTATTTTTCTCTTTCTTGAAAACTAACATTGGAATTTTTTTCTGTTTTACATGGTCTTTTTTCCATTTTTAATTATATTTTAAGGGATTCACAATATAAGAGCACAGTTGTTTTCAGATCACAATGACGTTGCTCAGTTTGCCATACAATTAGGTAATTGGTGCTAGCATCCACAGATGAGGGATACCATTGGAATTTTGAGAGAGATTAAATTGAATCTGTAGATCACTTTGGTACAGAAATGTTAACAGTATTACTTCTTCCAATCCATGAACATAACATATCTTTTCATTTTGTTTATATCTTCTGGGAGGGATGGGAAATGGGAATAGAGGAGGGTGTAGGAGGGAATATTCTCAGTGTATAAGATAAACTTGTATAAAAATGTCCTTATGTAATGCAAGACCATGTATAATGAATATATACAATGAATATTTTTTATCTTAAAAGAGAAAATTGATAAAAAATGGATCATGTCCAATGTCCAGCTCTTCTACCTCTTTTGTTAAATTTAGGGTTTTTAACCTTTTAAGATATTCTTGGAAATAAGATTGCTTTCTGTTGCTTTTTCAGATAATTGATTGCCTGTTATTGATCTGCTTAGATTTTTGATTTCTTCATGGCTCAGTCTTGGTAGATTTGTATTTTCTAGTAACCTGTCCATTTTGTCTGGGTTTATCCAATTGACTGAGATGTTTAGAACTTACATTTAAAAAAAACATAAATTTAACCAAAGTGGTAGAAAAGCTGGACATTGGATACATATCAGTCACTTACAATTTACTTATTTGATTCCTCCCCATGGTTAAACTATCTAAAGTATAATCACTTTTATCTTTTCAGAAAACCAACTTTTAGTTTCATTAAGCTTGCCTATTTTCTCAGTCTGCTCTTATTTATTTATGTGGGTATTCTTTGTTATTTCCTTCATTTTGCTAACTTTGAACCAGTTCGTTCCTTTCCTAATTCCTGAAGGTATAAAGTTAGGCTTCTTTAGGCTCTTTCTTTTTCTTCATGTAGGCATTTAATGCCATGTACTTTCCTTGTAAGAACTATTTTTGGTGCTCCCCTAAGATTTTGTATGTTATATTTCCACTTTGATTTGACTAAAGATGCTTTCAAGGGCTGGGCTGAGGTGTTACAGATTGATCTGCACTCAAGCACTGAGATACTTCCCCCAGCCCTTAGGATACTTTAAGTCTTCCTGTTTTACTCTTTCTTTGATCTATTTGTTCAGGAGTGGGTTTAGGAACTACACATTCATGAATATTTCAAATTTTCTTCTGTAACAGACTTTTAAGTTTTAAACCATTGATTGGAAAAGATACTTGCTAGGATTTCAACCTCTTTCCATTGGTTAAGAATTCTCTGTGGCTCCATGTGCACTGGGTCCCAAAGAATCCTTGTGTGCACTTGGGAAGAGTGCACACTCTGCTGCTGTGGATGGAATTTCTGTAAATGTCTGCTAATTCAATTGATCCACAGTGTTATTCAAATGTTCCTTTATTGACTTTCTGTCTGGATGATCTATCAATTGTTTAAGGGGATGTTGAGATCTCCTACTATTAGTGTGTTGCTGTCTTTATACCCTTCAGTTTTGTTAATGTTTGCCTTATATATTTAAGTGCTCCAATCTTGGCATAGGCATAGTCACATCTGTTATAACCTTTAGATGCTTCAGCTCTTCTGTCATTACATATTTACCTTCTTTGACTCTTGTGACAGATTTTGACAGAAGTCTCCTTTTTCTGATATAAATACAGTCATCCAAACTCTCATTCACTTAACATTTGCATAGAATCTTTTTTTCATCCCTTTAATTTCAGCCTATGTGTGTCCCTAGCACTAAAATGAGTGTCTCATAGGCAGCATATTGTTGGCTCTTGTTTTTAACCCATTTGGGTACTCTGTCATTTTATTACATTTAAAGGAGTTATTAATAATGACCTACCTTTTCATTTTGCTGTTTTCTGCCTGGTTTAATTCCTTTTCTTCCTCCCTTCCCGTTTTCATTTGGGACTTGTTCTTCTTCCTCCTCCTCTTCCTCCTCCTCTTCCTCTTCCTCTTCCTCTTCTTTCTTCTTTTCATAGTGTTTTATTTTCCTTTGATTTATATTTTGTGTACAGAGATATTTTTCTTTTGGCTACAGTGAAGCTTGCATTCAACACTTTTTAAAATTTTTATTTATTATTTTTATTTTATATATGTGAATGTATTCCCTGCATGTGTATAAGTGCACTCATGCTTGCAGAGGTCAGAAGAAGGTGGTGGTGCTGGGAATTGAACTTGGGTCCTCTGCAAGAACAGCCAGTGATCTTAACTGCTGAGCCATCCCTCCAGCCCCACATTCAATGCTTTTCTGTGCTGCCAGAGATTTAATACAATTTTCGCTAGCCAAACACTCCACCAGTGAGTGACGGCCCTGCAACTGTAAAGCATCTTATATTCACAACAGCTTATTTTGAGATACTACCAGCATAGCTTAATTTGCATACAAAACTATATTTTATCCCCCACCACATTTTATGATATTAGTGTCATATTTTATATCTTTTTATACTGCTTGTCCATTAACAAATTTAGTAGCTATATTTTTCTAACTTTTCTGTTGCTGTGACAAAATACCAGGACCAGAAGCAACTTAAAGAAGGAAATTCATTTTGGCTGATGGTTCCAGAGGAATAGCCCATAATGGTGGGGAGGCACAGCAGCAGGAGCAGGAAGCCGGCTGGTTACGTTTCAGCTGCACAAAGGAAGCAGAGCATGTACCGGAAGTGGACTGACGCTATAAACCCTCGAAGCCGATCCCAGTGGCATGCTTCCTTCAGCAAGGCTGCACATCCTAAAAGTTCCATAACCTCCCGAACAGCACCATTAACTGGGGACCAAAATCATGGGCCTAAGGGTGTGTGGTGATTTGAATTAGCACGTACACCATAGGCTTCAAGTAGTATTTGGACATGTTGTCTCCAGTTGGTGGCACTGTTTTGGGAGATCTTAGAAGGTGTGGCCATGCTGGAGGAAGCATGCCACTGGCTTAGAGAGTTCAAAAAGCCTTGGCAATCTCCAGTCCCTGATGCTTCCTGTGCCTGCTTGAAGATGTGAAGCTGTGCTTCCTGTGCCTGCTCCCACCGTGCCTTCCCACCATAATGGACTCTAATTCTCTGGAACTGTCAACCGTAAGCTCAAATAAAATCTTCTTTTTATAAGTTCCCTTGGTCATAGTAGTTCCATAACAGCACCAAAAATTTGCTAATACAGAGGAAACATTTCTTAATCAAATACAACAATAGCTATAGTTATTTGTAATACTTTTGTCTTTTAAGTTTAAAAGGTCAAAGTGATTTATATACCCTACCATGACACTGGCATATTCCTGATTTGTATATACATTTATTTTGCTCATTGAGGGGGTGTTTTTGGTATTTTTTTTTTTTTGAGACAGGGTCTCCCTTTAGTCCCAGCTGGCCTGGAGCTCACTCTGTAGACCAGGCTGGCCTTGAACTCACAGAGACCCGCCTGCCTCTGCTTCCCGAGTGCTGGTTCATTTGAGTTTTATACCTTCATATATTTGCACACTAAATATCCCTTAGCTCAATTTGAAGAATTCTTTTTTAGCATGTCATATAAGGAAGGTCTAGTAGTAATGAATTCCTTCAGCTTTTGTTTGTCTGAGAATGTCTTTATAGGTCTTGATTTCTGAATGATAGCTTTGCTGGTTTGGACAGGTAATGGTCCTTTTTTGGTCAGGTCACAGGGATGATGGGATTCCTCTGGGATCACAGTTGAGCAGGGTCAGAGCCAGTTCACTAATTTCTGCAGCATCCACGGTTGGTGGGCCTGTTAATAGTGGTCTGGGTGAATGTGGGTCTTGTCTGGTCCCTGGGAGAAATGAACTGGACTCTTTCCAGACTTATCAGAAGGGCTGGCCTTGGGACAAAGGTCTGCTTGCTTTAGGCTCTACAGTTAGCCTCAGAGGTGGTTCATATGACTGGGCCCCCTATCAGGTTCCTCGAAGATTTCTGCTAGATCATGAGACTGGCAAGACTGGCTTCAGGCTGTGGCCGAGAAGAGCTGGAACAAAGTCACAGGCCTGCCTCTGGCCACTTGGGGATACCTTTTCTGTCAGGCTCCAGAGTGTAGGGGACTCTTCCAGGCCTCTGCTGAGCACTGCTGGAGGCAGGTTAACAGGCTCCCTGCTGGGCACATGGACTGGGGAACTTGCCTAGGTCTCTGGCAGAGCAGGACTACTCCCTGAGGCCAGGTCACACGTTGACTTAAGATCCACAGTGAGGACCAGGTCAGTGTACTGTTACTGATGCACCAGTCTCTTCTAACATATACTGCTACTGGTTTTCCTCAAAAGTTATCTAGAGGGAAGACTACGTGACAGGTGAGCATAAGGAGTGCAGAATGGTAATGGGGGCTTCGAAGCAACAGGTAATGCAGTTGGTAGGACCACAGACAGAACGGGCTGTAAGTGAGTCCACGAGAGACAGGAACTGTTTTGAATCTGTAGTAGGGGCTAATCTTAGTCTTGATATTTACGGTTCTTGTGTTTAAACGAAGCTCTCACAGAGGCACCTTTGTCCATCAGTGGCTGCCAAATTTCTGTTGCTATGAGAGAACATAAGTGAGGGACTTTCCTATCCTCCCACCTTGTGGATCTCATTCTCTCAGCCTCCATTCAACCTAAGTAAGGCAACTTCCTTTACCATGTGTAACAACAAAGAGCTCAAATAGCATAGTAACTACCTCCATTGGGAAGAAAACCAAAGAAACCAATTTCTTCTTATAGAGTTATGCATTGTTATCAAGCAAAGAAAAGTTATTAAGAGGTGGAAAAAGACTTGCAGGATGTTGGAGCCATTGAGTCCTCTGACCCCTGGCGTTGCCCTGGGCTAAGTCTCCCTTTTGTAGAGCGACAGCAGAAAAGAAATATGCATGGCCTCTTCTGTCTGTTGCCTCCCCATAATCCAACACACAGCTGAGTTCAATGGAGAAAACCATGCAGAGGAGTCTGAATGGCCAAAGAGGGAAATGGGCAGCAGGGATTCTAAAAAGGAAAAGGACCAGAAAGAGATTCCAATGGGTCTGGGGAAATTTTCAGGACAAAAAAGCTTATGAGATAAGAAGGGTAGAAGCTGGGAAAGAGGGATAATTTTCTCAAGGAAGGTGTACTGCGCAGTGTCCGTAAGAGGCCGTACAGCACATTCCTCGGTTCCCTCAGACTTTCCTGTTCGGTTGATGTTTCGTTTTGTTTGTTTTTTTGAGACAGAGTCTTGTTAAGTATTCCAGTCTGACCTGAAACTCCTTATGTAGCCCAGACTGGCTTTGAACTTGTAACCTTTCTACTTTGGCTTCCCAAGTGCTAACATAAGTATAAGCCACTGTGCTCAGTGATTGATTCTCTCTTAATGTGTCATTGCCAAAAAATTGAGCCACAAGACTTCTGGGCTTTGTTGGGGGTACAATAAGACAATGACTGGATCTAGAAAGAACATGTACTCGTGTGCCATCATTAAGAGCTCTAGGGAAGAACGGGATAGGAAACAAACCCAGAGCTCAGGTGCATACTCTATTATTGAACTGTATTCTCAGTGTAAGAGCTGCTTTGTTGTTGTTTTTTGGTGTCTTTCCTTTTTTTTGAGAAAGGGTCTCACTATGTGGCACTGGCTGGCCCAGAACCCACTATATAGACCAGACTGGTTCTGAACTCAGAAACTTCTAGCTGCCTCTGCCTGCCAGGTGCTGAGATTAAAAGGGTATGCTGCCGACGGGCTGGAGAGATGGCCTAGTGGTTAAGAGCGCTGACCGCTCTTACAGAGGACCCGGGTTCGATCCCCAGCACCCACATGGCGTCCGAGAACCGTCTGAAACTCCAATTCCAGGAGAACTCCAGTTCCAGGGGAATCCGACGACCTCTTCTGACCTCCGCGGCATTGCATGACACAGGTGCACAAACTTGCATGCAGACAGTACATTCATACACATACAGAAATTAAAAAAAAAAAAAAGGGTATGCCGCCACAGTCAGCAAGAGCTGAATTTTAAATTTGGATCTATATATAGTTACTAATTTTAACAGTTCAAAATCAAATCTAACCAAGGTTTTAAAGGATAATTAACCTGGAATAAAAATATGGAGTGTCGCCAAGTCCAAGTTGCTCATGGACGCATCACACGTCACGGTGCTGTAGTAGAATATGTTCCAAGGTCAGATTAGCTCAGTATTATCAGATGCCTGTGATGAGTCAGACACAATGTCTGGCACTCTGAAGCTGATACCCTGACACGACATGACAAGTAGTTATAATCAAAGAAAGAAATATAATTTTTTTGTCCTCCCCTAACCTTTTAAAGTGCATTTTGCAGGAAAGTACCTGATGGAACTTCTGAAGCCTCTCATGAAAATGTCCCTTCTCCTTTAGCTCCCTGAAAGTCACCTCACACTCAGTGTTGAGGCCCCCTTTCCCAGATGCCATACTGGTGAGGACATGGTTCTAGAATGGCCGCCCATGCTCCTTGTTTCGTAAGACAGCAGCCGCACCCTCACAGGTGGATCTCTGTGTTCCCGCCGTCTGCCTTTGCCTCTGTTGCTGTCTTCTCTCATTTGTTCTAGACCACATTGAATTTCCCAAATCTGATTTAGACTCTAATCCACAGTGTCCCCCACTTGCCACAGCATGGAGTACATAGCAAACACTTTAAAATATGTATTTGTATGTTGAGGAGAGAGGAGGTTCTCACAGCACAGAAAAAAAAAAAATTCTCCAAAGAAATATGTTCACTAATCTTCTCTTCCTTCTCTGAGCCCTTTTATATCTTTTGTCTGAGTAAGATGGCCAAGAATTATGGAAATGAGTCCAAGATTCCCTGTTCAGCTCTAATGCAGTACTTCTCTTTGGCATGCATTATCTATTGTATATTAGAACTCTGCTTCAGACTTTGAATTTAACATCTGATTACATAAAAAATAAAAAAGAGACAGTCCTTGTTCCTGAGAAACTTAGAGGAGATTAAAGGAGACACAGTGTATAAACAAGTCATTTTCACACAATGTGATAATGTCAAGATAGAGAAGTGTACTGCGTTCAGTGAGGACACTGAGACAAACTTCCGAGATACGGCCATTGACTCCCTTAAGAAAGTACCTAGAGTGGCAGAAGCATGCAAAAGAGAGGCTGGTGCTTATACCCAGAGGGAAGGATGGAGTGTTAGCAGGAACAAAGGGTCACTCAGCTGCCTCAAAAAGCAAGCAAACTGCAGGCTGTTAGTGATACTGTTTTATTGGTGAAAGTAGCTAGAAAAAAGTTCTTATGTTTAGGTTTTATTTTTAATTGTGTGTGTCTTTGTGCGTGTGCATGTGTGAATACTAGTGCCTGCAGCGTCCAGAAGAGGATTAACTCAAATTAATGAGTTTCTAGACTACCAGAAGCTTGCTGGCCTTGCCTGTAGGCCTAGCCAGTTCTCAGGCTGTAGGCATTCATTCTAGACAGTCTGTCTCTTACTGTGAATAATAACTTTTGGGTCCTCATGTTTTCTGTTTTTCACTGTGAAGTTTCTTGCTGTTGTTTTTTTCTCTTTCTTCTTTTTTGAGCTTCCTGAACCTGAAGACTTGGATCTTCCAAAAATATTGGAAGAGGCAGTCTCCCCTCCATTTTCTGCTCTTGCCTTCTGGACCCCTGACTAGACATCATTTATAATTTCCTGTGTTGGCCTTTTCCTACTGTATCATCTCTTCAGAACCTTAATCCGTTTGTTTCTCTGTGCCACAGAATGTGTGATTTCTTCAGCTCTTAGCAAGTGCTCAACTAATTCGCGTTTTGAGATGTGTGTATTCTGATAAACCTGTCCAGTGAATTTTAAGTTTCAGTTATTTTTTTTTATTTTTAGATGTCCTTTTTGGTTGTTTTTCAAATCTTTCTAGTAATTTTTTTTCGGTTTTCCATTCTTTATTTGAGCTTTCTATTTCCTTATTTATTTTTAATTTTAACATGCTTAAAAAGGCTTATTGTTTTCAAGAAGTCCTCTTTAGATTTTTTTTTTTTTTGTCTTTTAGAGACAGGGTCTCCCTGTAGCCCCAGCTGTCCTGAAACTCACTCTGTAGACCAGGCTGGCCTTGAACTCACAAAGATCCGCCTGCCTCTGCCTCCCAAGTGCTAGGATTAAAGGCGTGCGCCACCACACCTGGCAGAAGACTCAATTTTAACAAGATTCAATTTTAACAAGCAAACAAGCACCACTGTTACCAGTTCCTTCATGAGGATCCCTTTCTTGACCTCAGAAAACTTGGTTTTCTCTTCTTTTCAGCCTTCTAGATCACTGTGTTATTTATTTTTATATTTTTACTGAGTTTTGTAAATTTCATATAATAATTTTAATCCCCACCCACATCCCAACTACTGCCCCACTGGATTTTATGCATTCTGTCATATATGTTAAATCCTAGCCCAGCAGACATTTGTGTCCAGCTCTCTGTCCCTTGGTCAGATTCATCCTCTGGAGTCTAGTCAGCCTATCTAGAGTCACTCCCTTAAAGAATATCTACTCTCCCTCACCCTGCAGTAATCACTCACCATTAGTTCTTTGGCTAGGGTTGGGGCCTGCTGGTCATTTCCTTGTTCTATGCTGGTATTTTTAGACCATCGTGTTATAATTCATAGCATCAGCAAGATTTCACGCACCAAGACTTTTCATTACACTGTTTTCCTTTAAAGAGGAAGATAAATGATAATTTCTACATAATGGTTCAGAATGGGCTTGTTTCCCATAGTAGCTCAGTTGCATATTTATTAATTCGACGTGTTTTAGAAACTACATGCTAGACACTCTAAGGGGAACAGTCTTCAAGGTGGAACCCTCATTTAACAAGCATTATTAAATTATGTTTAAATTATTAAATACTGTACTCCACAAACCTGAAAAACAGCATAAACAGAGCATAGGGCAAGAAACAGCTGGGCATATTTAGGAGCTCAAAGTAATTTAGAATGGATGGGGCATAAAGGTAAAGAGCCTGAGGTGGGAAAAATTGAATAAAATATCCACAATTTATGTAAACTCTTAAGTTTATGTGTATTTGAAATTTTAACTTTGTAAGTTGAAATTAATATTTTATACATAAATACATAAATCATATTCTTTCTCTAAATAAAAATGTATTTGAATGTGCAGAAATCTTAACCAGAAAGTAATAAATTTGAATTTCATGATAGCTCTGTAGCCCATCACTGGGTCAGTGCCAGACTTTTGGCTGCAGTCCATGGGGTGGCCCCCCCAAATCAAGAGAAGTTGGTGTAGTTACAGAGGATATGGCAGGGCCTTCTGGCACATAGTATCAGGCCTGGAGTCTCTACTAATGGGGAATCTGTAGGAAAAGCCAAGACCAGTGCCCCAGAATTTATCCTGGACAACAGAACAATGCCCAGGTGGCAGAATCTGAAGTCATGGGGTGGGCTCTGGGTTAACGTGGCTCTAGGGAAAAGGAAGAGTCCAGATTCCAGGATGGAAGTTCAGGGAAACTTTAGTGTGTTTGTTTTATATGGCCAGGCTTACAGAAGCGTTCAACTCATGTAGAACCTAGGGCAAGGAGAGTCTCCCTGCCTTGGGTTTCAGAACTGTTCTTGGTATGAACAAGCAAGGTTTTCCAAAGAAATTCCAGAGGACAAAGGGTGCCCGAGGATATGGGATGCTCCCGGGTCTGGCCTGCTGCTGGTGGCTGTGGCTCAGGTGGGCCAGGCCTTCATCAGATGGGTCCTGGAAGCCTGATTTTGCACCTGCGTTCTTACAAGCTTTATGAGACCTCATCAACAGTACTGTTCCCAAGTATCTATGAGAATATAGGTTCAGCAGGTAGGAATGTACACTAGACGTTTTAGAAAACTGAATAATAAATTCTTGTTGACTTCCAGGGTATAATTGCTTTCACAGAAAAAAATTCTGGTATGGCCGAAATAAAGAATGACTGACACAAGCCTGGGAGCATATGAACCTGACCCTGTGTCCTCTTTCGGAGCATAGAGGAATCAGACTACTTAGGACAGGTGCATGAGATTTGGCAAATAAAGGAAAGTTCTAATCAAGACAGATGCGCTTTGTTTCTAGCTTTATTAATGAGCAAACAACACACTGACCCCGGGCTAGACTCTCCAAGAGGCAGGCAGCCCAAGTACTTCTCTGTCTTTTCAGTGACAGGCTGGGTTTCCTGGAGGCAAAAGCGGAATGAAAAGTGGAAAGAGCCACTGTGGCTTTCGGGTGTTGCAAAGGTTACTGAGATTATAGATCAGTGGCTCTGCCAGGCTATCTGTCTGCCTAAGACCCAGAGCGCTCGGATTTACAGCCTCAGTGACTGACGATGGAATGCGTGGGTCAAATGGAAATGCTTTCTCCTTAGAGGAAGCCTCCCCATCCTTCCTTTCTCTCCTATTTCGAGCCTTGTGCGCAGTGGTACCCAGTGCCTGCTCTGGCCTTCTCCCTATCCCACAAGGCCAGGTTTCTGGGGTTCTCTTCCCCTTTTCCCATCACAACCTACATTTATGAAGGAAAGAGAAGGGAAGGCAGGTGTGGGCTGGCCTTCAAGGCAGATGCCTAAGGCTGGCAGAACTGAGCTGGACTTTGAAAGGCTTTGAATGGCTTTTGAAAATCCAAGAGGAGGGGGCTGGAGAACAGTTAAGGACACTGCTGTTCTCGAAGAAGACTGGGGTTCAAATACCAGCAGCCACATGGCAGAAGACTGGGGTTCAAATAACAGCAGCCACATGGCAGAAGACTGGGGTTTGAATCCCAGCACCCAGATGGCAAAAGACTGGGGTTTGAATCCTAGCACCCACATGGCAGAAGACTGGGGTTTGAATCCCAGCACCCACATGGCAGAAGACTGGGGTTTGAACCCCAGCACCCACATGGCAGCTAACAACCCTCCATAACTCCAGGTCCAAGGGATCTGATGCCCTCTTCTGACCTCCTGGAGCATTGCACAACGTGAGTGCCCTTACATACATGCAGGCCACACTAATACATATAAAATAAAAATAATAAGTAAAATATTTAAAAAAAGAAAATTCAAGAGGAGGATGACAGGTATTCTAGGTGGAGAACCACAGGAGACAATGGACAAATCAGTTTGGTGAGAACTCAGGCTGCCTGGGAGAGAAAGGTGAGCAAAGCATGCTGGGGCATTTTAAGATGCCCTTAAACACTAGGCTCAGTTTGAAGTCTGTGTATAATTGAGAATCACTTGATTCGAAGGTAGTGAGAAGAAATAAAAATAGTTTTTAAAGATTTATTTTTATTACCTACATGTATGTATGTGTACCACATGCATGCAGTCCCCATGGAGGCCAGAAGAGGGCATCGGATCACCTGGAACTGGAATTACGGGTGGTTGTCAGCCACTATTTGAGCACTGAGAACCAAACCCTGGTCCTCTGCAAGAGCAGCAGTCCTCTTCACCACTGAGTCATCTCTCTAGCCCTAAATAAATATTAATTCTACAGTTTAAAAATAACAGCTACTATTTAAACTTTAGAAAGCTCAGGTTGTTTCTTTGCTGCCCCCACCCCGTGGAAATAGTGATGAAAGTGGCCACGGGTATAAAGGGACTTCAGTGGGCCTCAACTGCAAGTCCTCTGTTCCCAGGGAGCCTCGCTTGGAAAGTGAGCCATCTTCTCTTGAGGAACTGATGGAGGAGAGGAATAGCATCACCTTCTCCTGTTTCTTCCATTCCAGCCATTGGCTGTGGCTGAAAAGAGAAATAAGTTGGGGGGTGAGGTTACATGGGGGGGAGGGGACTGTGAATGACCAGAAGAGCCAGGATGACCACAACCAGTCAGCAGAGGGAAGTGCTTGTTTGAAGCCAAACCCCATCCTGGTGTGTGGGGGGGGGGCTGTACTTCTGAAAATATCCCTACTAACCTCCAGATTGGTAACTTACCATTAGGAGACTGTTTGGGTTTAGAGCACAGACTGTTTATGGGACACCTCGCCTCTGCCAGAGAACAGATACTTTGAGAGAGAGTCATAAACTATTGGACATGTTTGGTTTTTAAACACAATGGGACCAGTTATATTGCCACAGGAATCTTCTGGAAATGCCTTTTCTCTGCATGGATAATAAGGAAGAACAAGAAATACAGGTCTGATTAGGAAGGACTAGTCATCAGCCTTGCTTGTATTGACTTTTGTCTCACTCTGGTTGGGTGGTGGAAATGCTGCACCAAAATTATGAAGTGCTAATGTGTGCTTTAATGCAATCAGGGGACTGTTATAAATAGAGCCAGTTTGTGAATGAAAAGAATGACTCTACTGCCAACTCAAATATTATCTAAGGAAGGGTATGTGTTTATTAATATTCTGGAATTTTCCTCTTCTAGCTTTTCTTCCACTGCCCCAGACAAAAGAAGCTTATTATAGGAGATGAATGTTGTTTTCAATCTGTGTAAAACTGTGCCTGCCATCCTTTCGTTGGATACAGCTATGTCAAACACAAGGCTGGCAACTGAGTTCAACCCTGGGATTTATAAAACATTGGATTGTACAAAACACAGTCAATGATTAAGACCAATGGTGATGGTTCTCAGAGTGCTCTGACTTCCCAAGGAGGGATCCTTGGGGGTTACTTGACATTATGCCTCAGCTTCCTCTTCTATAAAAGAAGGAGAGTTCCTGTCTCAAGCACTTGTGGGGACTGAGTAAGGTAGCAGCTGTCACCATCACAGGAACAAAGGACTAAGATTCACAACTATGGAAAAGGCAAGGCCAGAGCAAATTCAAGCAAATACCAAATTTAAAAATCACATAATCTCCAGAACAGGACTCTGGAGACTGTCCCATTTCTTATCTGACACTAGAAACGCTGCTCCTTTTGTCTCTCCACCTCCACCTATGCGTGATCTAGCCATAAGGATTCTGCCACCTCTGGCCAGGACCAGAGCACTCTACAGGAATGTTTCTCTGTATGAGTCTAAATTTAACCTCCTAGAACTTTCACTCAGGTCCTTTGTTTCTTCAACTGTTATTCAAAAGACCTGTCTTCTAGTGTCATCGCCACACTGTCCTCACCTCTTCTAGGCTGGGGGTTTTCAGCTGCGGTCATGTGCATGAAACATTTCTGGCTGTTACAAGGGTCGGGAGTAGTAATGTCACCTAGGAGAGGATCCAGGGAGCTGCAAACACCCTACAGTGCACAGGATTGATGCTCCAGACAGTGAAAACTCACCTCAGTAGTCCACAGTGCCAAGGTTAGGAAGCCCTGTCCTAACTACATATGGGTGCTGGGAATCGAACCCGAGTCCTCTGTGAGAGCAGCCAGTGCTGTGAATTGCTGAGCCATTTCTCCAGCACCAGCTTTAAGAGTCTTAAACACTAATCATTTATTTATGCAAGTGGTGCTGTTGTTCATAACAGCTAAGAAATGGAACCAGCTGAGGTGCCTTCAAGAGACAAACAGATAAGGAAAATGTGCTGCGTGTACATGATGGAATTCTAAAGAACAGTGAAGTCATGACACTGCCAGGAAAACAGATGGTAATTGTGTTAGGCATAGCATCGCAGACTCAAAGAGACAGATATTGTATGTTTCTCTAGATATTGTGTGTGTGTGTGCATGTGTGTGTGTGTGTGTGTGTGTGAGAGAGAGAGAGAGAGAGAGAGAGAGAGAGAGAGAGAGGTGAAACTAGAAAAGGGATCATGAAAGAGGGAGAAAGAGGCATGAGGGATGGGAAGGGAGGGGAGGGAGGGAGGGAAGGGAGGGATGTAACGGAGGGTATGTGACATGAAAGCAGAGGAGTGGGGAGGGAAAGGGGACCAAGAGCCACCTGTGTGTCTCAGCCGCTTTCCTTTTGCTGTGCTAAAATACCATGACAAGTAAAGCACATTCAAGCATGCACTCCATCACTGCGGGAAAGAGGATCTTGAAACAGCAGGTCACAGCTTACAACCAGGAAGCAGAGAGTGATGAACGCTTATGTTCAGCGCACTTTCTCCTTTTATACAATCCAGTACTCCTATCTAGGGAAAGGTGCCATTTTCAGTTTGTCTCCCCATTTCAGTTCATCTAATCAAGGTACCCCCCCACACACCAGCAAGCCCAGAGGCCCAGCTCTCAAGAGACTCAGAATCTTATCAAGCTGACAGTTGAGATTAAGGATCACAATATGAACCAGTCATAATGAAATCCATTAGTTTGCACACTAATTAAAAACTGATTTTAAAAAGAGCTACTGTTATATTCAGAGCTGTGATACAATGACAGTTGGTCCTTCAGAGATAGAAGTCTCTATCCTAGTCTATATCTTTTTTTCCCCTAGTCTATATCTTAATGTGGAATATGGCAACACTTTGCTATAATATGTGTTTCTAGAGTAGCAATTAGGACAAGAGCAACAGTAGAATGTAGACGTTGCATTGTTTCACATGAATTTTTTTCCTAATGCAAGAAGAGCTGAAATAAGAAAATAAAACACCTTGTGAGAAATGCTCTGCATGGCTTTCAGTTTTATTTATATTTCCTTTATTTTATAAAAACACCCGCAACCAAAATGCCTTCCCTTGGGAAGTGCACCGCAGCCTTGCATGACCCAGGGTATACTTCCTCTGTGCCCACCTTCACAGTGCCACTGGTTCACAGTGCCCAAAAATAGAGTTCTCATATCATTATTTTTTGTGTTGTGCATTTGTAATATTCTCTGTAGCAACCTTTGGTCCTACCCAGCTACCTGCCTTGGCTTCCAGCTTACTGACCAAAGGTACCAGTTATCCTTTCTGATAGTAGGCCAGTTACAAAGTTGCATGTTGAGGGGTCTGCCTTTACCTTTTTTTTTTCTTCTAAGCTCTGTTATCTTTACTGCAGAATGTGAGGTTTTTCAGAAATGCATGCATGATATTTTAACAAATGCTCTATTCCTTTCATGTCCTGTGGACATGAAGCAACAGACGGAACAAAGATTTGGAAGGAACTAGACAAGCCACCTAGGGCAGGATGGGTGTGTTTGGCAGAATTCCAGCTGCAAATCTGCCCCCTCACCTGGGAGGCTTCAGCCCTGCAACCTCTGAAAGTGCCTCCCAGCCAGGCCACTGATGTAAGATGCCAAGGTCCTGGCTCCACCCCATGTGGTCAAAATTATGCCTTTCCTTTGTGTTTCAGACTCAGACAGGCAGTGTCTAGTGACGTGAGATAATGAATTACATTGATGAATAAAATCTTCACTTTCTTGAAATTTGCTCATACGCTTTGATTCTCATCATTCCCACTGGCTTGGTTGGGTAGTTCCTAACTCTCTAGAACTCCCGTGGGGATTTGCTCCTCTCTTTACTGAAGCCCTTACAACAATTCTGCCTCTTACTATAAGGTTATTATGTGTTTGAACTCAGTGCCATGCAAAATGTGTTGGGAAGGCTGGTGAAAAGCCAGAGAGAAGGCATTGAAATACACTGTAAGGAGGCAGTGAACAGTTCCCAGACAGGGCTTGCTGGGCTGAAAGTCGGGAGAGATCTTTTATAGTATTTGACATGGGGCCTTTGCCCTGGGTCCATAGGCGAGATAGAGACAGTTGGATAGCTTCTCACTGTCGTCTTAAGTGTGAGTTGTCTTCATGAGACTGGACATCCAAGGCACCATGGGTCATCAGGAGTTAGGCTCCAGATGTCTGCATAATACCTCATAAATCTCTAGGGGTCAGGCTCTGGATACTTGTGGCCTGGATGTTAAAATGAGAATTTAGATTTTGCTTTGGGCCCTTTGTCTTTAACTTAGTTTAGCTTTCAGTTCCTTGAAGAAAGTAAGTTTATTTACCTCAGTTCTATAAATCACCTATGTTGCCTAACCTTTGTTACTTTCCTGTGGTAAGTATATATAACAGATATTTAATGTATTAGTTAATATATTAATCCTTCATTTGGGCCCTTTTGTAAAGATTATCTAACAAAATCACCCTGAATTCTACTGCAGTGGCTAAAGGACAGTCTTACATTTAGAATTCCCTTTATACACTGGGCATGGTGGCACACGCCTCTAATCCTAGCACCTGGGAGGCAGAGGCAAGGAGAATCTTTGTGAGTTCAAGGCCAGCCTGGTCTACAGAGCAAGTTCCAGGACAGCTGGGGCTACAGGGAGACCCTGTCTCGAAAAGACCAAAAAACAAAAAATAAATAAATAAATAAATAAATAAAATTCTCTTTGCATAGGGCTGGACAGATGGCTCAGTAGTTAAGGGCACTGGCTGCTCTTGTAGAGGACCTGGGCTCTGTTCTCAGCACCCACATGATGTAACTCTAGGTCCAGGGGAATTTGATGCTCTTTGGCATTGGCTTTGCATGACATGGGTACACTTACATACATGCAGCCAATACATCCATACACATAAAATAAAAAAATAATAAATACATATTTTTAAATGTCCTGCATCATGGTTACTAGAAACTATTCTGAGAAAGTAAAAACCAGAAAAAAATTTCATGTAAAGACACCTTATTTGTATTTTTAAAAATTAATAAGCAACAGTCAGGAATCACATAGTTTGACTGCCCTGTCAATTCTTATTTCTCTTTTTTTTTTGAGACAGGGTCTCCTTATAGCTCCAGCTGGCCTGGAACTCACTCTATAGACCAGGCTGGCCTTGAACTCACAGAGATCTGCCTGCCTCTGCCTCCCAAGTGTTAGGTATATGCCACCACGCCTGGCTTAAAGACAATTCTTAGCAGCCACATGGGTGCTGGGAATCAAACCCGAGTCCTCTGAAAGAGCGGTCGCCATTTCTCCAGCTCCCCTATTTCTCTTTCTAAGCCTCTGGGGGTTAAACTATTTCTCAAGAGAACCCAAGTTTAGTAAAAACCTGCAGCTAACTCCTGCTTAGACAGAATGCTTGCTGACAGATAGCAAGGTCCTGTGCTGATGGCCTGGAAAGCATGTAGGCCTAGGGGTAATCGGGATGAGCTCTACTGAGTCAATTGAAGCATACAACCTCCACTGCCCCTGCTCTTTGTAAATGTTCTAATGTCCCACTGTTGTGATAAAGCATTCTGACCAAAAGTAACTTAAAGGAGGGAGTGGTTTATTTCAGTTTACAGGTCACAGTCCATCGCTGAGCAGAGTCAGGGCAGGTTCTTGAGCAGAAACCATGGAGGGATGCTGCTAACTGGCTTGCTCCTCCAAGTCTGTGCTTAGCTAGCATTCTCGTACAGCCCAGGGACATCAACCCAGGGAACAGTGCTGCAGTCAGGTAGGCCCCCAACAGACACATCTGTGGACCGGTATGATCTAGGAAATCTCTCAATTGAGGACCCCCCCTTCTCTGATGCTCTAGGCCATGTCTGGTTGACAGTTATAGCTAACTAGGACAGTAAATGCTGAAAAATCTACTCACTGGCTGCTGTCTAGCCCTCTACTAAAATTTTGAGAATAAATAAAATAAAATCTTGAGAATGGGGGCTGGAGAGATGGCTGCTCTTGCAGAGGACCTGGGTTCGATTCCCAGCATCCACATGGCAGCTAACAACCATCCATAACTCCAGTTCCATGGGATCCAATACCCTCTTCTGTCCTCCATGGGCACTGCATGACACAGGTACACTTATATACATGCAGGCAATTATATGCACATAAATACACATAAAATACACATACACATAAAGATAATAATAATAAAATAATAAAAGAAAAAAGAAAAAGAATGAACTTAAAGGGTTGGAAAGATGGCTCAGCAGTTAAGACTGTGCACTGTTCTTGTAAAGGACCCAAGTGCAGTTCCCCACACCCACTGCAGGTGGCTCACAACTGCCTGGAACTCTAGTTGAGGAGGATCCAAAGCCCTCTTCACACACACACACACACACACACACACACACACAAACACACACATAACTAAAAGATAATAAAAATAAATATTTTTAAAACAATAGGTACAGGTGGATATCCTTTTAAGGATTATATAATATTAACCCTCTGGTCCAAAAACAACACTTGTTAGTTTGTTAGGGGAAGCCATAAGAAAGTCCCATGAACTGGGTGTCTTATACAACACTGTGTTGTCACACAGTTCTGGAGGCTGCAAGTCCAGCATGCAGGGTTATTTCCTTCTGAGAGCTGGGAGAGAGGCTGTATTGTGTCCTCTGGTCTTCTTCTGGGAGTTGGCAGCCATCTCTGGTGTCCTTGGTCCCTAGATCTCTGTTTTCATCTTGGAAGGCTGCTTTCCCTGTGCGTCTGCTTCTAAATTCCTCCCTTTATAATTGGTTTCATTTTTAACTTAATTTATTTTTTGTTTGTTTTGGTTTTTTCGAGACAGGGTCTCCCTGTAGCCCCAGCTGTCCTGGAACTCTGTAGACCAGGCTGGCCTTGAATTCACAAAGATCCACCTGCCTCTGCCTACGGGGGGTTGGATTAAAGGCGTGAGCCAGCACACCTGGTATTAATTTATGTTTTAAAACTCTCTCTTTATGTTGTCCACACTGGCCTTGGCTCCTAGGCAAAGGGGTCCTCCTGCCTCAGCCTCCAGAATAGCTGGGATTGTAGGTTGACACAACAGCGCCAGCTAAATTTCTCCGTGTTAGAACACCTACTCCAGTTTTAGCTTGCCTTAATTACATCTGCAATGGTCCCATTTACAAGTGAAGTCACATTCTGCCATTCTTAGGGTTAAGATTTACCACAAGAATTTGGGGATGAGGGAATATATGGCAATTGTATCACATTCTGCCATTCTTAGGGTTAAGATTTACCACAAGAATTTGGGGATGAGGGAATATATGGCAATTGTAACACTTTCCTAGTAACTAAAGCAGGAATTGCTCCTCTTCCTCATTTTATAAAGAAAGGGGTCTCAGAGAGATAAAGTCATTTTCTCAAAGTAACTGAAAACCTGGAGCAGCAAATGCACATGACAGCGGTCAGGGAGAGCCCACAGCCCTCTTGCCCTGAGTGCCCTGCTATTCTCACAGGCCCGGTACGGACGGAGGCTGCACCGAGGTAGAGACAGAGGAGAGGTGACCATGATTTGGTCTTTTTTTTTTTTTTTTAAGCATATTAGCAGATGCTCCCTTCTTTAGAGCTTCACTTGGCTGAACCTCAGCTGGGCTTGCCCTCCATGGAAACTGTTTACTTAAGTTTTTTTTTTTTCTTGTAAGTCAGCTCTTTCTTTCTGGTGGACCCATCCTGAGCCAAAGGGAGCCAGGTACAAGGAGCCTATTCAGTACAGAAAGCGAGATGCCCGGGGCTTCCTTTCTCTGTCTATAGCATCATTCTCTGCCGCCCTGTGCTGTTCCTTTGTCCTGCCTGTTGAGTAACCTCAGTGTGGGTGTGGGGAGTGTGAGAGTTGCCAGAGGCTGAGTGTGACCAAGCACCCTCCGATGATGTACACAGCAGGGCAGACAGCAGTGGGCGAGCTTCCCAGCAATGGCTTTGCCAATGCACCCTCTTTGACCTGAGCCTTCTGTTCCACATGAGTCACTCTCCCAGCTGAAGCCAGTACCCTCCTGGAGCACGGGGTCCTCCTTCTGAACAGAGGAAGGGCACGCCTACCTGCCAGACTCTACCCTGGGGAGCAGTGGCTGAGTACAAATTTGAGAGACAGACTCTGATCACAGCTCTGCCACTTACTAAGTGTGTGGCTTTAGGGAGAACACTCAATCATCATGTCACTCTTCATCTATAAAGTGGAGGTGATGAAATTAATTTGCTTCATAAGGTTACTGAATGGGTAGATGATGTAAGCTACTAGGTGCTTGGAACGTGTCTATCATACAATTCAACCAGTCAGTAGATGTAAGCAACATTTTCTTTTAAAGCTATTTTATTTTTCAAGTGTCCTCTGTTAATCTGTTAATTAACAACTGTCAAGATACATAACAAAAACTGAATAGCTTTGTCTGGATGGTGGAATTGTAGATGATTTTATTGTCCTATTTTTCATTGAGGTTTATTTTTGGGTGTTAGGGGTGGAACCCAGGGCCTTGAGCATGCTGAGCCTGTGTTCTATCACTGAGCTATACCCCCAGTCTGCTATTTTTTAAATAAGAGAGTAAAGACTCTCACTGAGGCATAGTGGACCATGTGTGAGGGGGTTCAAAGTGGAGAAGGTGAGGCTGGAGAGATGGTCTAGCGGTTAAGAGTGCCAACAGCTCTTGCAGAGGACCCGGGTTCGATCCCCAGCACCCACATGGCGGCTGGGAACCATCTTTAACTCCAGTTCCAGGGGAATCCAACACCCTCTTCTGACCTCCTCGGCATTGCATGACACGGGTGTACCAAACTACATGCAGACAGTACATTCATACACATACAAAATAAATAAAAAATATTTTAAAAAATCAAAGTGGAGAAGGTATGAAGAGGATCCCAGGTGGGGGTGAAGGTCTTCAGAAAGAGATGACATAGAAAGACCAACGATCCAGGAGGGTGAGCAGTCGTGCATGACAGCCGGGTAGGAGACGGGTTCCCCAGTGTCTTTTAGCAAGCAGAGAGGGTACTACCATCAGTCTTACCCCAACAGTCTTTGATCTGAGAATAGCAAAGTAAGATAGTGAGATGACATAACCACATAAAAGGGAGGCTTTATCATCTATCTCAGGACCCATCGAGATGGGAATGGGACCCATTTCTTGGAGGGGCTTGTAGGGAAGAAAAACTCAAGTTGCTGTATGTAGCACATCTTCTCTGGGACAGATATGTGCCAGGTCACGAAGCAGCATGTCAAATGGAACAAAGAAGTAACTTCCTGTTTCTTTCTCTGTCTAGCATCATTAACATCATCATTATCCTGGCTGGAGCAATTGCATTCATCATTGGCTTTGGTATTTCAGGTATGTGCTATCTTGCCCCAGTCCGTGCACCACTGATGAATTTCTCATCTTCCAGTGTAATACGGGGGAGGAGCACAGGGTTTTGACCTACAAAACTTCAACGCAGAGCACTTGTTCTACCTACTGTGTTCTCCTTCAGACATTTAACTCCTTAGGTTTCAGTTTCCTTGTTTTTACAGTGGGGAAATAATACCCAGCTAGCACTCAGGTGAGGAATCATGTGAGAATTTTATCAACCGTTCACCCACCACAGCAGGGAGTGCTGCATCCAAGCCACTCAATGGCATGGTGCACTGCAGTAGATATTTTCTCGCACTGAATCTTCTGCTGAACTGTTAATGTCAATTTTTTTTCTTAACGGGAGCCTTAGGTAAAAAGGAAAACTGACCATAACTACTGTACCATGTAGGAAACAGATGCCAGCCTGGCTGGCCTCCAAACACAGTTCCTTCATGCCAGTCGGAGGAAGCCTTAGCTTTCCTCTTCTGCTAGGCCACTTCTCTAAGACATCTATGATGGGTGCTACCCTAATTACGACTGAGTTAGGTCAGCAGCTGCATCCTCTCGGGCAGATTGCTCTGCTTCCCAAAACTCAACACATTTACTTTAACTTACTCCGTCACCAAAGCTGTCAATCCATACTTTAGTTTTTACACTTCAGCTGCATCTTACCTCAGTCACTCTCCTTTAGTGTGTGGTCACTGAATAGTGGTCACAAGCCCTGAACGCAGAGAACTTGCTACATTGCTTGCGTAGACAGGACACACACACTTTCCATTTTCTGTTTTATCAAAAAAGTATCTTTCTTCTATTTCTACGTTATTTTTTAATATTATTTGCTTTTACTTTTTTTTGAGACAGGGTCTCCCTGTAGCCCCAGCTGGCCTAGAACTCACTATGTAGACCAGGCTAGTCTTGAACTCACAGAGATCCATCTGCCTCTGCCTTCTGAATGCCAGAATTAAAGGTGTATGTCACCGAACCCAGTATTTACTTTTATTTTAAAAAGAGTGAGTTTTTTGCCTGCATAGATGTTAAGTGCTTCTGTGCATGCAATGCCCATAGAGGCCAGAAGAGGGCGATAGATCCCTGGAACCGAAGTTAAAGATGGTTGTTAGCCATCATGTGGGTGCTGGAAATAGAACCTGGGTCCACTGCAAGAGCAGCCAGTGCTCTTAAACACTGATCCATCTCTCCAGCCCCCTTTTGTTTGTTTTTACATTGAGTATCTCTGTTTTTTTTTTATAAAAGATTTTATTTTTAATTATGCATACATGTTTTGTCTGAGGGTGGGTTTGTGCACATGAATGCAGTGTACACTGAGGCCAGAAGAGAACATTGGATCCCCTTGAACTGGAGTTATGTGCGATTGTGCAGCAACCAATACGGGCACAGGGGGCTGAACACAGGTCCCCTGGAGAACAGTACGTGCTCTTAACTGTTGAGGCAGCCTCCTGTTTCTCTTTTACTTGTAGTGATTCCTGATACACTCTGGTCACAAACTGGCTGTCTGCGTTACTGACTCTTCTCTACTTGGTGGCTTGCCTTTTCATCCCCTTGACAGATTTCAATAAACAAAAGTTCTCAGTTTTAGCAAGTATACTTTATCCAGCTTGCCCTCACCACTCGGAGCTTTTGTAATCATTTTAAGGGGTTTTGTGTGTTTCTTTGTTCAAGATCATTTTGTAGAAGCTTTATTGTTTTACCTTTTTCACAGGTATGGCTACAATCTAAAATTGATCTTACTTTATAAGGATCAAGATTCACTTTTTTTCTGTGTGGCTGTCCAGTAGGCTTAGCACCATTTACTGAAAACATCTCCTTCCCTTCTTCCCCACAGTGCTAAGATTATCATAAATCAAGGATCCATGTGTATTGACTCATTTCTGAGCTTGCTAAGCTGTTTCCTGATCAGATGGCCCTTCATTTACAATAGAGTCACATTCAAATAAGTCGAAAATATGGTAAATTAAATGCACTTAATAACACTAGAGAGTATGATTAGTCACCTGTGATTATGTGGCTGAGTAGAACCTAGCATCACTGGCCCAAGAACTGATAAAAGGTTGAAATTTGGAGTTTATTCTTCTACTGAATGTGTAACACTGTTACATGATCCTGAAGTTGGTAAGTGGTGCCCATCTGTGTCCCTTTTTAATCCTGTTCCTTTTATTGTTTATATTTTTACCCCTTTATTGCCCCTAAACCCTAGGCCTTTCCCTTCTCTCCCCTTTTCCTCTTCTCTCCTTCACACTTTACCTCTTCCCTCCCTCTTCTCTCCTTCCTTCCTCTTTACAATAGTTTTATAAATTCAAGTCTCAGTTGTCACAGACTTCCTTCCAGGGGTTACCCATGCATGCAGCATCCTTCCCCTCCTCTGCTACCAGCTCCCCGGTTACTAGGCAAAACACAAGCAGCAGACTCCCTAATCTTAGTTTGAGGGAGACTTGAAAGTTTAAACAGGATTGCCTACAAAGTAATGGAGGGAAGCGTACACTCCCTAGCAGAGCAGTGACCCTCCTTCCCAACATGGCTGCCTGGAGTCCTGGCATGAATTCTGTGTCCTCTGCCCATGTTGACAAAATGGCGAGCGACCTCCAGCCCTGTATAGTGGCCTTTTTATATGTCCCTGGCCCCAACATGGCACCGGCAGTTTCCCAGAGTTTAGCATGCCTCAGCAAGCATCATGGGAATGCCGGCATTGCAGGAAGCCATCTGGCTGTGGGCTTGGCTTTGCACTTAGCTCCTCCCTCTAAGTAAACTGCACTCCATCTTTGTAGTTTGCAGCCTGCCTGATGATAAGTCCTTTTCAAAGACAGTGTATTTCATCCCACCCCAGTTTTATTAGGTTTACAGTCATTTTCTTTCTGTTGTTTACCTATTTCACTTATTTTAACTCATAAGTCTGGATTTACATTCCTGTTCTTGCTTTATTTGGCTCTCCTTTTATTTCTTTCTCTAATATATTAAAACAAGCATTTGATCAGAAAGTACATCCAAACCCAGGAACTAGATTTTAATAGTGACTACTATTCCATTTTCCTAAGTGATTTTGCGATTTACTCCCAACCAGAACCACACGATTGATCAGCGTTTTTGTCCTTGCTGATTTTGGCCATTGGGTAATCTTGTGGGTTTTTTGTTTTCTCACAACTGTGGAGACAGGGTACATTTTCCCATGAGAAACATAATGCTGACTCAGAGGGAATATGAAAGATTATGTTCTTTTTAATTTTTATTTATTTATGTTTTATTGTGTATCAGTGTTTTTCTTGCATGCACGTAAGTGCACTCGTGTGCAATGCCTGTAGAGGCCAGAAGAGGGTGGCAGATTCCCCCTGGAACTGGAGTTAGCTACCATGTGAGTGCTGGGAACCAAAGCTAGGTTTGCTGCAAGGGCAGTCAGTGCTCTTAACCTCATTGGTTAAGGGTGAGCCAGCTCTCCAGACCCAAAAGACCATGTTTCTTTTTTATTCCATTAATTAATAAGAGCTCAGAAATAGGCAAGTGAGTTTCTGCTATTAGAAGGCAGCATGAGGGTGATCACGACCTGGGCAGAAGTAGAAAGTGGCAATCTGCAAGAGGCATGAGGGAGTGCATGCTGGGAGGGCAGTAAGCTTCTATTCCTTGGCAGGGGTGGCAGTTACATGAGATGAAGCTAGGATAATTTGTCAAACTGTACAGTTACAGCTGGGCTTGGTGGTGCACACCTTTAATCCTAGCACTTAGGAGGCAGAGGCAGGCGGAACTTTGTGAGTTCAAGGCCAGCCTGGTCTGCAGAGTGAGTTCCAGGGCTCAAAAAGACCAAAAGCAAATAAACAAACAAAAATTAAAAAGTAGATTTTTGGAATAACTTTTTTTGGAATAACTTTTTTTGGAATAACTTTTAAACCCTTTATTTATTTTTATTTTATGGGGATGAATGTTTTGTTTGCATGTAAGCGCACACTAGTATTACCATGATGCAGTGGTTAGAAGAGGGCATCGGATCCCCTGAAACTGGAGTATAGATGGTTGTTAGCCACCACGTGGGTGCTGGGAACTGAACTGAACTGAACTGAACCCTCTGCAAAAGCAGCCAGTGCTCTTAACCACTCATCCATCTCTCCAACTCCTGGAATCAATTGTTAAATATGTTAATTCTGAAGTACATGTTGGAAGCTTTCTCAGTAAAGACAGCTCTTTCTTAACTTTAACCCATTCCTGACTTATCTGATCTAATCCATCACCTTGAATTAAAACTCTAACATTTATGTCACTGAAATGGGCCAGAAGGCATACGTGCTTTCTGCCAAACCTCACAACCCATGTTCGATCCTCAGACTCACCCAGTGGAAGGAAAGAACCAACTCCTGCGAGTTGTGTCTGACCACTCTGTGCACTGTGGTGGCCTTCTTTGTGCGTCACTATACCAAATAACTTTCACATATTTTATCTGATTTACTACTTGTAACAAAGGGGATGGAGACAGGACTGTGTCCACGCAGTAAGCTTGTATGAAGTGCCGTGTGGCTAGTAAGTGCCCACGGCTTACTTTCCAGGCCTGCTTTCATGTTCCTGCCCACGCTCTGTAATGATAGTACTCACACATGCTTGCAACAGAAAATAGCATTTTTTGGTTTGTCTTAAAGACATTTTCACGAGATCACAGCTTTTAAACACAAAACTACTCACTAATACAGAAAGAACATATTTCTTGGCAAATCTCTGCTATTGCCTCATGGTCATTCTGTGGCTGGGCATGGTGGCCCAAACCTGTAATCCCAGTTCATGAGTGTCAGAAGCAGTAGGATTGTGAATTTGAGACCAGCCTGGCTATGCAGCAAGTTCAAAGCCAGCCTGAACTACATAGGGAGCTCCTGTTTCAAAAAAAAAACAAGGCCCATAAATTATTGCTGCTGTCAGCTTTGGTCAGAGAACCTTCTTTCCTCAGTGCCTGACAGTTACCGTAGGGACTTATGAGCTGACCAAAATGCTGAGACTGAGTGACTGTTGAGTGGTCAGCACTAAATGGGACATCTATAACACCCCTCCAAAGCCCAGGGAAGGAGGGGCCAGAGAATGTAGGAGCTGAGGAAGGAGATAAGCACTGTGGAACACTGTCTTCTGGATGTGTGGGATCAGCTATGTTACCCTACTGGTAACATAGGCAAGGTCATCGTGAGAATTAAGGAGACTACTCATAAAGAGCCTGGCACATGCATGTAAAAAACGGCTGCCGCTATTTGACACCACGGATGCTGTTAGTAAACATTTTCCATTATTAATGAGTTCATTTAGCACCTCCTAGGCACTACACAATTTCCTGCTCACACCAAGGAAGACTTCCTTTAAAGTTGGAGAGTGGAGACAGGCAGCCATCCACAAGACATTTATTCCCTAATAAAACCCCACCTTTGGACCTGGATATGCTTATCAGGGGCATTATATAAATTGATTTTTAGTTGTTTGAGTTAATTAATTGCAGCACTGGGGATCAAAGCTAGGTTCTTACACATACTAGGCAATGTTGTGTCACTGAGCTACGTTCCTCAGCCCTATACTGTTTTTATTTTGAAAGTGGTGATATCTTTATAGTAGGTTAGCTTTTGTCATATTTCAATTTGGCCTTAGTTATCAGCAAAATATGCTAGAAGGAGCACAGGCTTGGGGCCAGACAAGGCTGGTTTGATCCTGGCTCCCCTACTAGACAAGGGGCACTGAGCAAGCTGTTAACCTCAGAGCTTCTTCTCACTGGTTTATAAGGTGGGTGTGACAGCCAATCTTCACCTCTCCTGGTTTAAAGCAAGTCACTGTAAGGAAATTATTTAGTCTAAAGTTCCTTTCCCTATTGCCTAGGACCCTGATCGGCTATCTTTCCAAGTGATTGTACTTAATAATTCTTCTGTACCCATGATTTAAGGTTTAACATCACAAGTTGAATACTTTATTAAGGACTTTACCTGTATTATATTATTTAGTCCTTTTAAGAACTGTCATTTTATGGAGCTGGAGAGATGGCCTAGTGGTCAAGAGCACTGACTGCTCTTGCAGAGGACCCGGGTTCGATCCCCAGCACCCACATGGCGGCCGAGAACCGTCTGTAACTCCAATTCCAGGAGAACTCCAGTTCCAGGGGAATCCGATGCCCTCTTCTGACCTCCGCGGCATTGCATGACACGGGTGCACAAACCTGCATGCAGACAGTACATTCATACGAATGTACTGTCTGCATGTAGGTTTAGAGAAGCAGGCTTAGAGACCAATGAGACTATTTAAATCTGTTCCAGTTACAAGAATTTTGTACCAAGAGACAGCGGCCTTTGTCCACTGCACACCAGTCCCATGGGAGTCCCTGGTGATCAGCAGGCCTGAAGAAGATTTATTTCCATAGTTGAATACAGACTCTACTTCTGCCCACTAAATTTCATTTAATCACTTTTAACCATTAAATAGTCATTTAACAAATAAGTGTTTATTGACTGCTTCTGGGTCCAACGCAATGCCCAGATCCTTGTGGTTTTTCAAGTGCTCACTGGCTTTTGCTCCTTCTCTTTATTACATATAGAAGGGAATCTAATCAATGTTATAATCCTCCACCTGCCACATCATAAATATGGCCTCAAATGGCCTGAACCTGCATCAGGTCCCTGGGCAGTCCACAGCTGCCTATTTTCAATCACAGAGTTCTCTAGATGTGTCAGAGGATTTCCTACCTGTGGGCTCAAGGCCAACACATTAGAATGAATTCAGCGACAATTACCAAGCTGAGACATGCCATTATCATTTCATTTTCTTCATAATTGTGCTAATTATGTATTTTTTTCTGAAAAGTAATTTTCCAATTTGGCTTCAGTGACACTTTATAAATTATGCTCAGACTCTCTCCTATTCGCTCCATGGCTTTAGTGAGAACCTCCGTGTTTACTGTCCTCCCTATTTTAAATGTGGATGGTTTTGCTAAATGTTCTTTGCTCTTGCAATGGTTAGATTATCTATAGTTTCATTTGTACTTATTCCCATTTATTCATGCACTCAGAAAGTATTCTTTCCCATGAACATAGCAGTAGATACCACAGGACCTATAGTTGACTGAGACCCCTTGAGTTGCAATGTTCCTCCCTTGAGAAAGTGTATGGAGAAGTGCAAGATCCATGCAGAAGTGCCACAAGTGAGGAAAGAGAAAAACCTACATGGTTTGCCTTGACGGTCTAAACGGGGCTTCACAGAAAGGCTGCCATCCAAACAGGCTTGAACTGAAGTAGGATGCGGATCCCAGAGGGAAGGAGAACAGGAACTCTGAACAGGGAAAGATGAGCTGTGGAGACGCACAGTGCGAATGTACAGCCATACAAGCCTGGGATGCGGCTGTATCAGTCTGTCAAGCAAAGATAATCGAAAATAAGACTGAATCTTTAAAAGCAGTGACCAAAAAAATGCCCATGGCATCAGGTGGGGTGCTGATTTCATACTACATAGGGAAACTTGCTATTGTGGTCGTTCAGTCTCCTAAATCCCCCGCATAGAAGGCCACGCCTGGCAGCTGCTCCCAAAGCCCCTGTTCCACAGCCAAGCCTCCAAAAGCATCCTGGAACCCAACCTCTGCTTGCATTTCTGTTTCCTCTGCCTCCTTTCTCCGGCTGTAATTGTCCCCTTTTCTGTAGCTCTCTCTTCTTTCTTGTGCAAATCTAGCTCAGCTTCTTTGGCTCTATCGCCACTGATTGACCTCATCTCCTTTACTAAGGTCTCAGACAATTCCAAGCCCTAAGGAACCAGAAGTGCTTCCATGTCTGAAAAAGAACATGTGTTATTTGTTGATGTGCTTCTAAGCTGAAGAAAGAAAACTGGGCTGGAGAGATGGCTCAGCGGTTAAGAGCACTGGCTGCTCTTGCAGAGGACCCAGGTTTGGTTTCCAGCACCCACACAGTTAACAACTGTCTGTAACTCCAGTTCCAGGAGATCTGGCACCCTCTTCTGACCTCCAAAGGCATTGTACTACACAGGTGCACCTACCTACATGCAGAACATAACACTCATTCACATAAAATAAATACAGAAAAAGAAAATCAAAAAACCATTCTACACAGTCCAAACAGACTCTGAAAGGAAATTCTGGGAGAGGAGGCTGCCCAGGCAGCAGGGCGAGCTATTACTGTGAGGCGCTCACTCCATACCAGACTTGTCTGGCTTTGAAGCCCAGGCTGGGAAATCTGCAACTTATTCCAGAGCCCTTAGAAATCATGGAAAATGAGTGGCTAGAAAACAGACATGTTCACATTGTGCTTTAAGAAGGCCTATCTACTCAAAAAGATAAAAAAAAAAAAAAAAAGCCGGAGTGGTGGCGCACACCTTTAATCCTAGCACTTGGGAGGCAGAGGCCTGCAGATCTCTGTGAGTTCAAGGCCAGCCTGGTCTACAGAGCAAGTTCCAGGACAGCTGGGTTGGTAGGGAGACCCTGTCTCAAAAAGAAAAAAAAAAAAAAAAAAAACGAAGAAGGCCTATCTAGGGGCTGGAGATGGTTCAGCGGTTAAGAGCATCGACTGTTCTTGCAGAGGACCTGGGTTCAATTCCCAGCACCCACATGGCAGCTAAGAACCCTCTTTAACTACAGTTCCAGGGGAATCTGATGCCCTCTTCTGACCTCTGTGGCATTGCACGGCATGGGTGCACCAACCTACATGCAGACAGTAAACTCATACACATAAATAATAATAATAATAATAATAATAATAATAATAATAATAATATATAAAGAAGGCCTATCTCCAAAATGACAAGCAATCTTGGCTGGAGCCCCAGAGGCACAAGTGCCTGTGCCTGTGCGTGTCTGTGTTCTTCTCTGTGCATGGACACGTGTGTCTGGGAGCATGGATGTGTGTGATAGGTTGTTAGGGACCTAGCTATGTGCCATCTTCTGGGCCATAACAGTCAAAAAAAAAAAAAAAAGGAAGAAGGTCTATCTGTAAGATCAATGCATGTAAAATGGACCAGATAGAGCCAACCATGCAAGGCAGGAAACCAGTAAGGACACAGGAAAGTCTAGTTGAGGTGCTCAGGACCTGTAATGGTGGGCCTCAGTGGGGGTAGGAAAGGCTTGCGAGGTCTGTCTCAATGCTGCAAAACAGGTGTTTGTATAAACATGAAGTGATTGGGACAGGCCTCAGCCTCGAATACTCTCAGCATCTAACACAGCTTTTAAGATGGAGGACCCTGTCCAAGGTCTCTACTCCATACTTCCTGTGTCTGCTCCATGGTCCTCTTGGGATCCAAGATACCCCCCTCTGGGTGGGCTGTAGGCTACTCAGCTGAGAAAGGTGCTGGGACATCATTGCATCCATAGTGAGTCTTTCTACTAGTAACAGGTACAAAGGGATAGGGAAGGTAGCATCTGCACCCCAAATCCAGTGCACTAAGTACCATTCTTCTTTATGTCATAGATAACACTGTTACCTCAGCCATGTCACTTCCATTTGCTGTGCCTGAATTTCTTCTTATTCACATAAAGTCTCAGGACTTTAGAATCTAATGTGCAAAATTACTCGGCACATTTAGTTAACACAAAGTTTCCCTTTATGTCACTTCTGGTTAGCTAGGAATAATACCTTACCTGCATAATTACCACTAGCAAATCAAGTTTACATCCATTTGATTTGTTCCTCACAATAACTTCTCAGGGTTGATAAGACAGATAATTGTGACCTCCATTTTCCTGAGAGTCAGAGGGGTCCCATGACTTATTTAAGGCTATTAAGAAACAAAGCCAAGACTTGAATACGCATGTTCAAGCCCTCAGTTCAATGACAACTTGCTCCTCTTAAGCTAATGTGAATGTTACATCTGCTGCAGCTATCAAAATGACTTTCTGCCTGCTCTCTCTAGCCTCATCTTTTTTGAAATGCTTTTTGTGTTCTTCTATATTTCCAGTTTATCTGGACATCTCTTGCTTCTTTAGACGAAGTGCTGGGTTGTCCAGATCCGGGCTTCCTGCCATTGACCTTGCATCCTGAATTTCAGGGAAACACTTCATCACAGTCACTACTCTGACCTCAGCTGGGAACATCGGAGAGGATGGAATCCTGAGCTGCACTTTTGAGCCTGACATTAAGCTCAATGGCATTGTGATCCAGTGGCTGAAAGAAGGTATCATGGGTCTGGTCCATGAATTCAAAGAAGGCAAAGATGACCTCTCAGAGCAGCATGAGATGTTCCGAGGCCGGACAGCAGTGTTTGCTGATCAAGTGATAGTCGGCAATGCATCTCTGAGACTGAAAAATGTGCAACTCACAGATGCTGGCACCTACAAATGTTACATCAGCACCTCCAAAGGCAAGGGGAATGCCAACCTCGAGTACAAGACAGGAGGTGAGTTGCTTCTGGAGAGTGGGACAGACAGCACTGAAAGACAATTGAGGCTGAAGGGCTTGAGTTCCTCATGAAATATTGTGGTGTGCTTATAAATGACCAATACTGGACTGTAAATCTCCCAATTTTGTTAGTAGCCATTTTGCAATTGTGTCCAAACCCATACCAACTTACCATGTGACCTTCTATAATATTAGGACTTAAAAAAAAATCCTTCCTTCTAGGCTCTCATCACCTCTGAATTTCCAGGTATATCCTCAAAGATATTTTACCAAATGAATAAAAGGCATTTGTATGCTAACTTAAAAAACTGGTAAAATATTTCTGAGATGAAAAGGCTTTAGTGTAGTTATCATAATAGATATCCATAGGACCACTGTGAAGATCGAATGAATATACTTCTAGCACAAGGCACACTCTCGGTAAGTAGTGGTTCACTGTCATGCACACTGTTTCCCATCATCTCGTAGGAACTTGCTCTCTACCTGTTCCAAGCATATGCATCTCCCTTGCTCAGTAACAGGATCATTAAGAGCAAAGTAAACAGGATGTGGTAGCCCACACCCGCAGTCTTAGCACTTGGGAGTTGGAGGCGAGAGGATCAAGAGTTCAGGGTCATCCTCACATAGGTAGTGAGTTCAAGACCAGTGTAGGCTGCATTAGACTGTGTCTCAAAAAATACAGAAGCAGCAAGGTAAAGGTTTCCTTTTACATTCACTAGACAAATTCCAACCGGAAGAAGATGTTAAATGACTTCATAAATTGTAGACTGCCATTATGGCCTGACAGTAAGCTCAGGCCCTAACATTTTTTGTGAAGTATCTCTCTGCCTTGATATTGGGGAGTGGAGATCTTAATTTCCAAATGCTGGTACCTTAATGCACGGCATTACCTTAGAATAAATCAAACCTTTCTATTCCTGGATTCCAGAGCTATTCAGGCTCTACCCAAACGAACTCCAAATCTCCAAGATGAGAAGGCCTATGAATAGACTTTCTGTGCATGAGAGATGAACGTTTATTTCTTTCTTTGTCCTCTCCTTCACCCTAATTCATGAAACTCAGGCTTCCAAGGTTCCTAGGAAAATGCCTGATTGTCCTAAGAGAATAAGCTTTTATTAAATGATCACTGGAGCTCACTCTACCTGGAGGAAACAATCTCTTGCAACAATAATGTATGTGGCACTTAGGTCCCTAGAGCTTGTGGTATTGGTCAAATGGTTTCGATACACAGTAATGCTCTGAGCAAATCATTATTTACACCCACTTACAATGGGTCATACACAAACAGTATTGTGGCAAGTATTGAGTCACCTCAGTGATAGAAATGATTGTTTTTAAGACCTAGCACTTGAAGGCTTTATTGTCTAATTTGTCTCTCCCTGACATCTGTCCCTTTTGACCTTTGACCCTGCAGCCTTCAGTGTGCCAGAGATGAACGTGGACTACAATGCCAGTTCAGAGAGCTTGCGCTGCGAGGCTCCTCGGTGGTTCCCCCAGCCCACAGTGGCCTGGGCATCTCAAGTTGACCAAGGAGCCAACTTCTCAGAAGTCTCAAATACCAGCTTTGAGTTAAACTCTGAGAATGTGACCATGAAGGTTGTATCTGTGCTCTACAATGTCACGATCAACAACACATACTCCTGTATGATTGAAAATAACATAGCCAAAGCCACAGGGGATATCAAAGTGACAGGTGGGTTTCTGGAGACTTCTCCTAGCCCAAGCTTCTGGATGAAATCTAGGATCTTGGGCTTACTAGACATGCACTCTACTACTAACCTGCATGCTTTTCCATGCTTTTTGCCTGTACTATTAGAGATAAAATAATATATCAATTAAAGCTAAATATATTTAATATGTTTCAGGGCACAAACATCTGTAGTCTTCCAGGTCTTCTAGAGACCTTGATCACAATTTCAGCTGGCATTGCTTTATGTAAGCAAAAACCTGACACAACATTTAAAGCATCTTGGTTAAAGATGGTGAGTGGCTTTGTCCTGCATGCCTTCTCACTGGATTTCTGGAGTGATCTGGGTTCTGAAGCCCTTCCTAACTTAGTGGGACTACTTCGGAATAGTGTGAAGTGGTGATTAGCAACTTTGATATCTTTAACTGATACACTACATCCTAAATTCACCCAAACTCAGCAGATTCCCAACTAGTCCTTGGGAAGGCTTTGAATCTGAAGACCAACATGGTACACTCTAAGTCTTAGTCAGCCGTCACAGAACAACAAATGGCCTCACCAATGTTACCAAGGAAAATCTGAAAGTTCTAGACTGAACCGACTTCCTGGTACTCTAGCTGATATCTGGCTTAGAAAGCCCAGCCCCCAACTCTAGTCCTTGTGCTTACACCTCAGGTTCCCACTCCCTCAAACAACTGAATTTTAAAATAAGCCTATGAGAATAGATATTTTCCCAGATAATCTATATCGATGACCAAAGAACACATGAAAATAAGTTTCACATTAGTCGTCAGAAGAATGGAAAATAAAGCCACAAAAAGCTCTCATCTCAGACCCATTAAGGGGGGGTACTAACAAAGAAATTAAACAAAACAAAACCCACAGAAATCACCAAGTGTTGGTGAGAATATAAACTCTCACTCTTATGTACTGTTAGCAGAATTGAAACTGATGCAGTCACAGAAACCACTATGCTGCATCCTCCAAAATAGAAAATTTTATCAGATAATCCTACTTTTAGATAAATATCCAAAAGAATTCAAAGAAAAATCTCAGAGATATGTTTTTATCCTCATATTCATAGCAACACTCTTCATAATAGTTGAATTTGTTACTTTTCTGTTATTGTGATTCAATACTGTGACTAAAAGCAACTTACAGTGTTAGAGGGATGGCTCAGCAGTTAAAAGCACTAGTTGATCTTTCAGGGGACTGGGGTTTGGTTCCCAGCATCCACATGGTGGCTAACAACCACCTGTAACTCCAGATCCAGGGGATCCGATGCCCTCTACTGGCTTCTATGGGCACTGCATGCACATGATGCATTTACATACATGCAGGCAAACACTCCTGCACAAAATAAAAATAAATAAAATAAATTTTTTCTTTAGAAAAGCAATTTATGGGAGGAAGTTTATTTTGGCTTTCAGTTCCAGAGATATTGAGGGTTCATCAAGGCAGGGAGGCATGGCATCTAGCAGCAGGCGTGGTGGCAGCTGCTGGAACCTGAGTGCTCACATCCTCAACTTCAAACACAAAGCAGAGAGCAAACTAGAAGTGGCACAAGGCTGTGAACTCCCAAAGCCCATCCCTAGTGGCACACTCCCTCCAGCAGGCTACACTGCCTCAAGACTCTATCACCTCCCTACACAGTGCCACTCACTAGGCACCAAGCGTTCAAAGACTTGAGTCTATGGGGGACACTTCTCATTTAAAACACCACAATAGTCAAGAAAATAGCAGCCCAAAGTGTCCATTCATTGCACGTATAGCAAGTGCACATAATGGATAAAATTAGTAAATGCTCACAAAGAACAGAATTCAGTCTTAGAAAGACAGAAGATCCCATCACATGCCACAACATGGGCAAAGTTTCAGGACATTATGCTAAATGAAATAAACTAGTCACAAAAATATGAACACTATAGATTCTACTTATACAGGGCATCTAAGATAGTCAAATTCAAGAGAGAAGGAAGTAAAATGGTGGTTACAATGGGGGTTAGTTAGGTGGGAGTAGAAAGAGAGAAGTTGATGTTCCATTTCTGAGTTCAAGTATGGAAGGGGGAAACACGCTGTAGTTGATCAACATGAATATACTTAATACTACTGAGCTACATAATTACAAATGGGTAAGATGGCTGGGTGAGGAGGTGTAGCCTTTGATCCCAGCATGAAGCAGAGCCAGGCAAATGTTTCTGAGTTAGGGACCAGATTGATCTATGTAGTGAGGTCCAGACTAGCTAGTGCTACATAGTGAGATCCTGTCTTAAGAAAAATTATTTTTAAATGACTAATGTGGTAAATGTGATGTATGTTTTTACACATTTAAAGTCTCTGATAAAAATTATGTTTAGCTGGGCATGGTGGCACATGCCTTTAATCCCAGCACTCAGAGGTAGAGGCAGATGGATCTCTGTGAGTTCAAGGCCAGCCTGATCTACCTAGCAAGTTCAAGGCCAGTTGGGGCTATAGAGAGACCCTATCTCAAAAAAAAATGTTTAGGCGAGATGGCTGTTAAGAAACAAATTGGTGGGCTGGAGAGATAGCCTAGCGGTTAAGAGCACCGACGCTCTTGCAGAGGACCTGGGTTCGATCCCCAGCACCCAGGCTAAGAACCGTCTGTAACTCCAATTCCAGGAGAACTCCAGTTCCAGGGGAATCTGAGACCCTCTTCTGACCTCCGCGGCATTGCACGACATGGGTGCACAGACCTGCATGCAGACAATACATTCATACACATGTAAAAATAAAAATAAATAATAAAAAAATTAAAAAAAAAGAAACAAATTGGTGATTATTCTGGTTCTGTCTCTCTTATTTTAGAAAAACAACTCAAGCCAAAGAGAAAAGAAAGCTGAGTTCTTTCACAGAACCAAAGAGAGGAAAGGCAATTGATTTCAGGATCAACTGAAAACGGGAACTCAGGGTCTATTGGGTTTCTTCGTCTCTTATGTTCTTTGTTCTCTGTTACTTTAGTCTATGTGGGAATACATGGTTGCCAAACACTCTTGTTTTTAAAGACTATTTCATCTAGGTGTGGTAGAGCACTCCTGTAATCCCAGGACTTGGAAGGCTGAGGCAGGAATGTTACAAGTTTGAGTCCTGGACTACACAGCAAGACCCTGGCTCAAAAAAAAAAAAAGAAAGAAAGAAACTATCTTCATTAGGAGAGTAACCAGTCTGGACTTCAGTCCATCAATCCATCTGTGCTGGATACTGTTGGTCATCAACTTGACACATCTGAGAAGACAGAATCTTAACTGGGGAATTTCTTCTGTCAGACCGGCCAGTGGACATGGGGGGGGGCATTTTCTTCATTGTTGAGTGATGTGAGAAGTCTCACCCCCCTTGGGTGGTGCCACCCCTGGGCACGTAGTCCTGGGTGGTATAAGAAGGCAAGCTGAGGTGCTGGGGAGATGTCTCAGAGGTTAAGAGCACTGCCTGTTTTTGCAGAAGACCCAAGTTCAGTTCCCAGCACCTACATGGCAGCTAACAACTGTGCATAACTCCAGTTCCAGGGGATCCGACACACTCTTCTGACCTCCACAGGCATTACCCGACACAAGTATACTTGTGACACTCATGACAGAAAATTTTTTTTTTTTTTTTTAAAAGAGAAACCAGGCTGAGAACAGGCCAGATGAACAGGACAGTAAGCAGTGTTCCTCCACAGTCTGTCCTTCAGTTGCTGCCTTGAAGTTCTAGTCCTGAGTTCTTTCTCTGTTCTTCTCTCAAGGAAGAACTGTGATTGGCATGTGTAAGCCAAATAAACCCTTTCCCCCTCAAGTTGGTTTTGATCAGGGTGTTTCATCGCAGGAATAGAGAGGCAAACTGAAACACTACTCTACATTCGTAAGAAGGAACGACGGGGTCACTGTGAGTAAGCCCAGAAAAGAAAGGGGGTGAATCACTGGTCAAGTGCTGATAACAGCACCTCAGTTAAGATATCCATAAAAAATGTATCATGAAGGCCATCTAGTAAAAGCCAATAATCTAAAGAAAACATGGGCATGAAGCACACTAGCTGCCTGATCACAGATCCTCTTTACATGCTTATTGGATACATCAGAACAGGTGATCCAACTATAAGTTCTGGGGCTAAGGACAACTTTTGATAGTTCAAAATTAAGAAAATGCTACAAATCCTACTTATAATGCACACTGTAAAATCTCCATTAACTGTGTCTGAACTGAATGGGGTCATGGGATTTGGATCCCACGTTCTGTTACTGAACATTTAGGTCATTCACTCAACAAGAATATATTGTGTGCCAAGTGTACTCACGGCACTTTAAAACCCTCTGAGTAGCTGGGATGAAGAGCATATCATAAGAAAAATGGACCCCGTATTGATATGGGACCGCTAAGAAAGAGTTCCTGTGACTGTAGTGGTCAGTAGATAAGTAGAATTTCAGGTAGGTTACTAAGGAGGAGAAAAAAAATGGCTTTGATAAGAAGCCTCGGCACCAAGAGCCTATGGCAGTGGCAAGGGAGGGATTGAGAACATATGAAGTGGGTCGTGGGCCATGGAAAGGGAAAAGAGAGAGATCAAAGTCTCTTGAACAAATAACCATAGGTCCCCATGAAGTATATGTGAATGCGTAGGTAAATAAATAAAAGTCAACGTGGGTTTGATATTTCCACCCAGGATGTTTAAGAAGTTGGTAAGTGCTACCCAGAAAACAAAACTGAAAGAAGCTATAATCTGTGTGGGGAGAAGAGGGTTTTGGAGATACTTCCTTCCTGGGAGGGAATCCCCCTTCAGGGAACCCTTGGAGCCTCTCTCTTCCTCCCTCTCACGCTTGTTTCCATAGGAAGTGGAATTGAGTCATCTGACTGGTGTGTGCATCAGAAGCTCAGCGTGCACAGCTCAGCTCCCTTCCTTTTGCATTTTTCTTCCTTTACTGTCACAAAGTACATATCATGCCCTGTTCTCTAAATCATAGGTTTTTAAATTTTACTTACTTATTTTATGTGTCTGAGTGTTATGCCTGCATGTAACGTATGTAAGTATACCCAGGCCATGCAATGCCTGTGGAGGAGAGAAGAGGGCATCAGGTCCCTGGAACTGGAGTTATGGATGGTTGTTGGCCACCATGTGGGTGCTGGAATTGAACCCAGTTCCTTTGCAAAAGCAGCCAGTGCTCTTAACCCCTGAGCCATCTCTCCAGCCCCTAGCCATCAGTTTTTAAGGTGCAGTCTGCTCAAGCAGTCTGTCACTGAGAAAGAGCTCAGGCTGCAGCCCACACGGCACCTCCAGAACATCATCCTTTAATACCAGATGTTTCACCAAAGATATTTTGGTTGTCTGTTCGGTTACATTTTTGTCCTCTTTAACTGGTTCAGCACTAAACTAGGAAGAGGGTATTATTTATTGGACTCCTCTGAAACCCAACAGTATGGTGTTGGAAAGATAGCTCATTAGTTAAGAGGATACAGTGCTCTTGCAGAGGACCCAGGTTTAGTTCACAGCACCCACTTTGGGTGGCTCACAACCACCTGTAACTCCAGCTCCAACGAATCCAAAGCCCTCTTCTGAACACTGAGGGCACCTATACTCATGGGTGCAAATACTCACATGTAGTCACATACATCATTAAAAATAAAACAAATATTCAAAAATGAAACCCAATGGTAGGTGCTCAAAAATATTCACTGAATAATTATGTTTTAGCAACTGTAAATCCAGATGTTTAATTTATAACAGAGTTAAGCTAAGGAAGTATATCTATAAATGGAGGTCATGGATGTAATGATTCTACATTACATCTATATTCATTGTGTTTGTACTAATAACTATTGAATGACTGTGCCAGGCACTGTTCTAAGTACTTTGTATGTAGTCACTCATTAATAACCCTTATAACAATCCTTATAATAACCCTATGAAGTAGGCCATGATTATTTTAGCCTTATTTTTAAAATATTTTATTATTTTTATTTGATGTATATGAGTATTGCCTACATGTGTAAAAGTTGTACCCATGTTGTTCAGTGCCTGTGGAGGTCAGAAGATGGTGTCAGATCCCCTGGAACTGGAGTTACAAATGGTTGTAGGCTGTCATGTGAGTGCTGGGAATCTAACCTAGGTTCTCTGTAAGAGTACCCAGTACTTTAACTTCTGAGTCATCCCCAATCACTTAGCCTTACTTTATAGAGGATGAAACTGGAGGAAAAAAAAAAAACTGGAGCAAATGTATATTGAACAACTTGCTTCAAGTTACAGGGCTAATGGATGGCAGAACTGAAATGAACTCGATGAAATTGGATTGTCCGGGAAAAGTGAAAGAAGAATAATTTCTTCACTTCTGTTTTCTCTACTGCAAGATGAAATCAATAATTCTCTACCATGTTGTGTGATGAAAGCTTAAGACACAAAACCTGTGGACAAAACCTGTAGAGGTCACTCCCTAGAGGGAAAGTGTGCCCAAACCAGGCTCTGTTAGCTCGTTTTATGTGTGTGGTAACCAGTAACAATTTCTGTAGTTTTCATTTGGTCAAGTTCTCCCTGAAGGACCATGCAATGGACCTTGCTCTAGAGACAGGGAAAGCTGGGCTTTCAAGTTGGTTATGGAAAAGTAGGGTGAGCTACCTGGATTTGGAAAATCTTGCTCTACTTTCCCTTCTTTGGTAGCTGGTCATGTGATGAGGACACCCAGCTCCTCCAATATGTCTCTGAAATTTTTTTCTCCTTTTACAGACTCCGAGATCAAAAGGAGGAGTCAACTGCAGCTGCTGAGCTCAGGGGCTTCCCTGGGCATTTCTTCTGTCTTTGTCATCTGCTGGGTGCTTGTGTCTCTCTCCACGTACCTGATGCTAAAATGATGTGCCTTGGCCATGCAAAAACACGCCAAGTTATTGGTATAGCAGGTAGGATACTCAAAGTAGTGTGGTAGACGGGTGCTCTAACAAGAGTCAGACAGCTTTCAGCAGCAGCCACAGAGGGGCATGCAATGACGCCAGGCCAGCGACTGTTCCTCCCGGCATTGAGAAGGGTAGTGGTTTGTTAGCATTGTTAGTATCAACCACAAGCAGAGACCTCACTGACAGATGACAGGAAACCCAACTCCAAGAGACTCAACTATTTGTATAAAGTCAAACACCCTTTTTCATTTGCCGAGTCATTAGTGAATGCAAAAATATTTTATTGAAGAGAAAGAGCTGCTTAGCCTTGACAAATTACCCTGGGCTTCACTGTTATTTAGAAGGCATAATGGCAGGTTTATAATCACTGAGTAAGTGACCATTTGCTATCCCACCCCCCCCCTCCAACTTGGGCCCAGGTGACTCACCAGCCAACCCTCCTGCTGAGACTTGTTCTCTGGCTCCAATTATTGTTAGGACACTTCCTTCTAAGTATGTTACTGCATGTGAAATCTGTTGAAAACTGAGCTTCTGAAGTTCCGGTTAGCATGCCCACATGAACTCTGAAGCACCTCCACCAAGCCCGAGGTGCACAGTCATAGAGCTTCTGCTGACTGCCCTCTGTCCTTCCTGTCAGGGTTTTACCAACCCCTACAGCATTTCCTCCCAGTGATTTCTTAGACAGATTGACCTCAGTCCAGTCTTTATCATCTCATACCCAGACTGGTTGTAACTCTTGGGCTTGCCTCTTACTCTCTTTAAATAATATTTTATTATTTTTTATTTTATGTGTATTAGTATATTGTTTGCACGTGTGTAAATGCACTTATGTTGCACAATGCCTAAGGAGGTTAGAAGAGGGTGTCAGATCTCCCTGGAACTGGAGTATGGATAGTTGTCAGCCGCCATGTGGGTGGTGGGAATTGAACCCGGGCCCTCTACAAGAACAGTCAGTACTCTTGACCATGGGCCATTTCTCTAGCCTTGGGCCTGGCTCTTCTTGTTGCAGATGATAGGAAACAAGGTACCAGAATGAAGATATCCAAACACTATTTTCACATGGCATTTCTTTGCTGTGGCTCCCAGAATGAGTCTGGGCACAACTACTGTATCAGGACTTCTTTCAAGGACCGACCCCCCCTCCCCCAACTTTGCTCTCTTAGTTCCTGCCCCTTCCTGGAAACCTACTCTACAGGAATGCATATCCATGCCTCTATCCATTTCAGGGAAGTGCTTCCTAGTCTGCACCCCCATTTCCTAAGAGCCCTGTGACACACTTACTCTCCATGCACAGACACTGTGCTATCTTACAACCTCTGAGGCACATGTATCCCTTACCTGTTGATTTGCTTCTGTTGTCTTCTAAACTCTTAAGACAGTAGAGAGTACAAAGTAGAGTCCTTGTAAGAAAACGGCCACTTCCCATCTTTTCTGACCCTCCATGGTTGTCAGCACACAGAGATTTTCCCAAGGAACATGTCACTTAAAGACTTCACTGGTAGAAAGAGGAACCTGTATTTCTTCTTTGATTCCCTTCACTTTAAATGAGTTTTTAATAGCCTTCAACTAGATAATATGACCTATAAAGTATAGATTATTCATCTTTACCTCATATTCCCTTAGAGCAATCATTTGCAGCTTTTAAAAAATCATGATGAACATGCGAAGGACGGCACCCTGAAGTTACATACTGTTGCTCACCTGTAGCTCTACCTCTTTCTCTCAAAAGCTACAAAAGAACTTTAAGCCAAACAGATTTTGGAGGGGGAATTTTTGTCTTTTTTTTTTCTCCAAATACAGATCATTATTTGTGACACACACTGTAGCTGGCTGTGGCATTCTAGGTCATACACATTCCCTGGCTAGGCATTGAGGCAGGAGTTGTCTCCCCAACCTCAGCCTAGGAACATGCCCGTCCTTTGTCTCTCCATTTCTGTTGGACCCAAGGAACTGTTTCTTTCCCAAGACAGTCACTGGAGAATCCTCCTTTAATATGAAATCAAGCCATCCCTTCCCTCAGCAGTCCCTGAGACCATGTCACCACAGCAGAACAACAAATACAGAAAAATAAGCCCGTTTGTAAACAGAAGGGGCATCGCAGAGTGGTGGGGAGGACTCTGAGCTGCTGGTGGACGTTGAAGCGGCTATTATAATGGCACCTTATCACCGTTCTTTTCAGAATCCCAGGAATCTACAGAAATACTTTACCATGAGAGATGACCTAGTTTTATATTTCTGAAGGAAAATGAATTCTTGTCTAGAAGTCTGGAGTGAACAAACAAGAACAAGAAACAAGAAAACAAAAACAGCCCATAAAAGCTTCCAACATGAACAGGAGAGACCTATCATCAAAGACGTGTGTTCAAAGTTGGGAAAATAGGGGCTCATCAGTTAAGAGCACTGGCTGCTCTTGCAGAGGACCCGGGTTTGATTTCTAGCACCCACATATTGGCTAACGACTGTCCTAACTCCAGTTCTGGGATCTGACACCTTCCTCTGACCTCCACGGGCATTGCACAACATGGGTGCATTTACACATGTGCAAGCAATATATACTCATACACACAAAAATAAAAATAATAATTTTTTTAAAGTTGGGAAAATAATTTATCTGAACTACAGACGTACATTAAGAGTGCAGTATGGGTGCGGAGACGGGCGCTTTCCCGTATCTCAGGGCCCTCCCCGTAACAGCCAGCTCCTGAAGAGTGAGAGAGGATGCAATACTGCATCTCCCTAACTCCTTAGATGTATGTTCTTAGCAAGTTCCTGGATTCAGGAAGTTTTGATTGCCATATATTCACGTTTCACATTCTGCAAATTAAACTTTAGAGTGTACCATGAAAAGCTGCTAATCAGCTGCCACTTCACAACGCAGAGGCGGCTGCATTTGAGTGACGGGTCAGTGACTCGTTTCCCATTATGATGCTTTCAGATCTGACTCGGCTTCTCCTCCCTCCTGACAAATGTCAAAGATGTGGAGAAACCGATCATAATTTTAGAGTAAACAAAGCAGTTGAGTGACACTGATTTTCTAAATAACCTGAGTGACTTCTTTTTGAACAAATAAATGTCATTTTATTTCTCAGATGATGTTGATTTGTGAAAGGGCCGGGAAAGAGTGCTCCTCATCCTACCACCGTGTGGCATTATGTCACACGGTTTAAGGTTTAAAGTCTCGACTTTCTGTCCTTTGGCGATAGCTGTGACTTCTGCTTTTTATCTAGGGCACAAGGACTTTTATGTGACATTTGGCAATGTCTGGGGACAATTTTGGTTGTCACAGTTAAAGGAAAAGGGAGGACAGGGCTACTGGCATCTAGAGATGCTGCTCAACATCCAGAAATGGACAGGGCGTGTTCTCGAGAAGAATTATTCAGCTCCAAATGTCATCCATGCCAAGGTTAAGAAATCCTGAGCTAGAGTAGAAAAGGATCTGGAAGACAGCAAGCAAGTTTGTTTGTTTCCTGAAAGTGGGCATCAGCCTCCATCTCCAGCTACTGCCTCAGTTCAGGGAGCCAGAGCTGTGCTGTGTGCAGCATCCTGCAGAGAAAAGCTGGCGAAGCCCAAGGGAGCTTCCCCAGGGTTACCTTCGGCTCACTGTGCTTCTTGGTTCCTCTTCTTTCATTCTACACACTAGATTTGGTTTTAAGCATCACGTTCTCTGCTCTGCATGGTGGACCTCAAGAACTTGTCTCACCAAAATACAAGTTAGGACAGCAGAAGCAGACCTTACTTGGAATACACAGAGGCTTCTGAGCTTTGAGTTCCTCTGTTTTCTTTGGCAGGGCTGGTGTGCTAAAGATCAAACCCAGGGCTTATGCATGCTAGGCAAATATTCTGTCATTGAGCTATACCCCCAGCTCACACGGAGACTTCAGAAAGAAAATAAGACCTTTTGAAATGAAGCCTTGAGGACTGAAGCTTAAATAGGAAAGAAGGTCTTGTGTCCGACCCCCTCTTCAGACCGCATGTGTTGACCACTGCCTCCCTGGACTTTGGGGAGACAGTGGTCAACTAACATAAAAAAAAAAGTTGAGAGAGTCGGGCATGGTGGCACACGCCTTTAATCCTATCACTTGGGAGGCAGAGGCAGGTGGATCTCGGTGAGTTCAAGGCCAGCCTGGTCTACAGAGCGAGTTCCAGGCCAGCTAGGGATACAGGGAGATCCTGTCTCAAAAAGACAAAAAAAAAAAAAAAAAAAAAAAAAAACCTTGAGAGGTGCCATTCAAGAAGATGATTAAATACACATTTCCCATACTGTTTGTCTGCCTGGTTTGTCACAGAAAGTGAGAAAGGAGAGATGGATTAAAAATCTGTGAGACAAGTTCTAAAGATTATCTTCCACAAATAAGAGGCCTTCTACAAATGTTAGTTGAATTAATGGGTAAGAATGATGGAAGTCTGACTATGGGCAGAGTGTCTGAGTCTAGGTACTTAGGGAAATTCCTCTAAGCTTAGAACAGCCTAGCAAAAAAAAAAAAAAAAAGAACAGCCTAGCATGTTCCTAGCTGGAAAAATAGAAGTGGCAGCCCTTGATCTAAGGTAGGTAAGTATAGAGCACACACACACACACACACACACACACACACACACACACACACGCAAACACGCACGCATGCATGTTACACTCACAAATTTCACTAGTGTCTAAAAAGATGATTCTGCTGAGCATCTGGCACATACATTTAATCCCAGTACTTGGGAGACAGAAGGAGCAGGTCTCTATCAGTCTGAAGCCAGGATGGTCTGCACAGTGGTTTTTAGGCCAGCCAGGGCTACACAGTGAGACCCTGTCTCAATAAATAAATAATTGTGCTAGCTTCGGCAGCACATTTACTAAAATTGGAATGATACAGAGAAGACTAGCATGGCCCCTGTGCAAGGATGACACGCAAATTTGTGAAGCCTTAAAAAAAAAAGACAAAAAAGCAAAAATAAATAGATAGATAGATAGATAGATAGATAGATAGATAGATAGAATGAAAAGATAAAAAAATGACTCTTACTGAGGAATGATCACATTTTAGTTCTGGGAAAATCTCAGCATCATTTTTTTTCTATTTCCTTCCTTTTTTCAGATAAGGACCCTGAGGCTGAGGGTAAAGTGTGGGTCACTTGCTTGCCTCAGGGCAGGACATTTCCCACTGATAATGGATAGATACAAATCCACAGAAAATTTACTTGCCAGAGGGAAAATTCCCAGGGACTTTCAGAACAGCTCCCTTCCTCCTTTCTCAGCTGGGCCCCAATAGACCTTATGTAGAGGAGGTCAGTCAGTACTGTCAATATGACACATGGTTGAGATCACTTAGAGGAGGGAGGATTTATCTCAGTTCGGGTTCAGAGATTTGGGTCCATCATTGATTGGTGCTGTTGTTTTCGGGCCTGTAGTGAGACATCAAGGAGCACACAGTGAGCAAAGCCATTCGCCTCATGATGGCTGTAGAGCAGAGAGAGTGAGAGCAGCATGGGTCAGGGGTCTCAGTGTCCCCTTCAGGTCACATCTCCAGTGACCTAATTCCTTGTAGTTGGTCCTACCTTCTAGAAGGTGGCTCCACCACTTCCCAATGGCCCCACAAGCTGGAGACCAAACCTTTAACACACGGGTCTTTAGGGAGTATTTCATACCCAGAAGCCAAGTGTGGGTCAAAGTGTGGAAGTATGAACATTTCTTCTGTCTTGTTCATGTGCATAGGGCAGATGCATCTGACAACAGACATGGACACCACAAGCATCTATAAATGTTCAAACCTAGCTGCTTTAAAGCTAAAATATGTTTAAAGGAATAAACACATTTGTTCTAGTTTACTTTCAATTCCAGTGACAAAACACTCTGATCCTTGAGGAGGAAAGGGTTTATTTGGCTTATACCTCCTGGGTCACAGTTCATCACTTAGGGAGTTCAAGGTAGGCACTCAGAGCAGGAACCTGGAGGCAGGAGCTGAAGCACAGGCCATGGAGGAATGCTGCTTACTGGCTTGCTCCCCTGGCCCATGCTCAGCCTGTTTTCTTATATAATACAGAACAACCTGCCCAAGGGTGGCAACAACCACAGTGGGCTGGGCCTTTCCACATCACTCAACAATCAAGAAAATACCCCATAGACATGGCCACAGGCCAGTCCAATGGAGGCAATTCTCCAGCTGGGACTCCCTCAACCCAGATGTGTCAAGCTGACATAAAACCATCCAGTACAATGATGAACTTCAAAGTGAAACATGGGTATTAACGGTTTGGAAATAAAATGGCCTCAAAGGCTCATATCAGTTGGTACCATTTGTTTAATTTTATTCTTCTACAAGTGGTGATCCAGTTTTGCCAACACCATTTGCTGAAAATGCTATCTTTCCTCCACTGTGTCTTGGCCCCTTTGTCAAATATGAGATGGCTGAAATTGTAGGTGCTCAAGTTTGGATCTTCAATTTTGTTCCATTGGTCGACAGGTCTGTTTTTGTGCCAGTACCAGGCTGTTTTTATGACTCCAGCCCTGTAATATAGTTTGAAGTCTGGTATATTGATCCCCTCTGTATTGCCCTTTTTGCACAGGGTTGCTTTGGCTATTCAGTCTTTTGTTTTTCCATATGAATTTAAGGATTTTTTTCTAATTGTGTGAAGAAACTCTTGGAGATTTTAATTGGGATTGCACTGATTCTGTATATTAATTTGGGTAGAATTGACATTTTTTTACTATATTAATTTTTCCAATCCATGAGCATGGGAGGTCTTTCCATCTTCTGATGTCTTCTTCAATCTCCTTTTTCAGGAATTTAAAATTTTTGTTGTAGAGATCTTTGGTGCCTATGGTTAGGTTTGTTCCTAGGTATTTTATTATTTTTGAGGCTATTGTGAGTGGGAAGGTCTCCTTATATTCCTTCTTCAGTTGCTTCTTTTTGGTGTAAAGAAAAGCTAATGATTTTTCTTTTCTTTTTTTTTTTTTTGGAGTTGGAGTTGTTTTCTTTTTTTAATTTTTTTATTGATGCTTTGTGTATTTCATACATCATTTTCCAATTCAGTTCAGGCATATATCCCCTTCCCTTCCCCCCACCCCACCCCTACCCATCCCAGATCATGCATTCTGCCGTAAGTTTTCTGCATCTTTCTCTGCTTTTTTGTTTTGTTTTGTTTTCATTTTTTTTAACAATAAGTGATAATTTGTGAGTACAAGCATCCTTCATGTAAAACCAATTTGCAAGCAGTTGTGCCCAAACCCACACAGCTCATGGGTCCCACCATCCAGCAGGGGGGGCTTGTATGTTCAATCAAGTTGATCAAATGAGTGTCCAGTCTATATTGTTGTAGTTTCACCATTAACCCCAATCAAAGCCCTTACATTCTACCATGCCCCCTCTTCCGCAGATTGTTCCCTAGGCTTAGAAAAGGGGCACAGGTGGATGAGAAGCAAAACACTCTACTTTCTCTGGAGCTGATGTCTTGGTCTCTAGTCAGTTCTGGCTGTTTTCTTTCATGGGCTGCCAGCTTGTCCAGGCATAACCTGAGAAAGGCTAATGATTTTTCTAGGTTAATTTTGTACCCTGCCACTCTACTGAAACTCTTACTCATTTCTAGTTTGCTGGTGGAGTTTTCAGCATCCCTTAGGTAAACTACCATGCCATCTGCAGAAAGGGATAGCTTGACTTCCTCTTTTCCAATTAGTACTCCTTTAATTTCCTTTTCTTGCCTTATTGCCCTAGAAAGCATTTCAAGCACTATATTGAAGAGGAGTGGCAATACAGGGCAGCCTTGCCAGGTTCCTGCCTTTAAGGGGAATGCTTCTAATTTTTGTCCATTTAGGATGATGTTGGCTGTGGGTTTGTTGCATATGGCTTTGATCATGTTGAGGAATGTTCCCTTCAGTCCAATTCCCTCTAGGACTTTAAGCATGAAGGGATACTGGATTTTGTTGAAGGCTTTTTTCTACACCAATTGAGATGATCGTGGTATGGTTTTTGTCTTTCAATCCATTTATATGTTTTATGATTTTTATTGATTTATGTATGTTGAACCATCCCTGCATCTCTGGTACGAATCCAACTTGGTGTACAAAAATCAACTCCAAATGGATCAAAGACCTCAATGTGAAACCCAAAACTCTGAAGGTGATTGAAGAAAATGTTGGCAGCAACATACAAGACATAGACACAGGAAAAGACTTTTTAAATCAGACAGCAGCTATTTGGGAAATAAGGCTGACAATCGATAAGTGGGACCTCATTAAACTCAAAAGCTTCTGTACAGTGAAAGAAACAATCAGCAAAGTGAAGAGAAAACCCACAGAGTGGGAGGAAACCTTCACTGCTGATACATCTGACAGAGCATTAACATCCAGAATATATAAACTACTCCAAAACAAAGAAGTGAGAAAACAAATGATTCACTCAAAAGATGGAGTAAAGACCTGAACAGAGACTTCACCAGTGACAAAGTAAAGATAGCTGAGAGCTGGGCATGGTGGTGCATGGCTTTAATCCCAGCACTCGGGAAGCAGAGGCAGGCAGATCTCTGTGAGTTCAAGGCCAGCCTGGTCTACATAGTGAGCTCCAGGCCAGCTGGGACTAAAGGGAGACCCTGTCTCAAAAAGACAAAAAAAAATAATAAAATAAAATAAATAAAATTTTTAAAAAAAGAGATGGGGGCTAGAGAGATGGCTTCGTGGTTAAGAGCACTGACTGCTCTTGCAGAGGACCCAGGTTCGAGTCCCAGCACCTACATGGTGGCTAAGAACCATCTTTAACTCCAGTTCCAGGGGAATCCAATGCCCTCTTCTGACTTCCGCAGCATTGCACAACACAGGTGCACCAACCTACATGCAGACAGTACACTCATACACATAAAATAAATAAATAAATAATGAAGAAAGAAAGAATGAAAATTAAAGCTGAATTAGGTATTAAAGAAAAAAAAAAAAAAGAAAGATGACATCATGAACTTTGCAGGTAAATGGATGGAACTAGAAGATACTATGTTAAGTGAAGTGACACAGTCCCAGAAAAAACAAATAATGAATGGTATCCCTTATTTGTGGATGCTAGCACCAAGTACATACTTGTAAGACAAACTGAGTAACGTTAATGTTATATTTCTCTTTATCTAAAAGCAACTGTGCTCTTAGAATGTGAATCCCTTAATGGGCTCTAGAATTAACCTACCACTTATTTTCAGACTTTATAATTTTTGTATATGGGTGGAGGGTATGTATACATATTTTAGTAATATAAAATTAAAAGGGAAAAATGTGATTCCTGAAATATGATTTGGAAATAATATACAGTTTATTTTCAGATGACATGATTTTAGTATAGGTGTGTCATATAAATGTATATATATATATGCATATGTTGAAACAATATGGATTGGAGGGAACAACAACAGAACTGGGACAGGGAACCAGCTGAAACCGTAAAGTTCTCCCCCCCCCAAAAAAAAAAATAATCCTCTGCTTTGAAAAACTTTGAAAAGACTCAGAAGGGGATACAGGACATGTATGACAGACTGCATGAACTTGGGGGGATGGGGAGAAATGAGTCTGGATTGAACTGAGAAGTGATGTATGAAATGCACAAAACTTCAATAAAAATGTTTAAAAGAAATAGAAAAATAAAAAGTGTATAATGACTTAAACCTGTGTATTAATGGGGAGAGAAGCATGTGGAGCTCATAGTTTCACAATAAGGCTTTACTTTCATTCTCCTGATGATCCCTGTAATACCTACAACCCTTCCACCTGAGGTGGCTCCACACAGCTTCCTGGATCCTTTAATCTAAGCTATCTACTATGTGCTGGAACTAACTGTTTTCATTGATTCTGTCCTGGAAATTCCCATATGTGAGTCCCCAGTAAGAATACACAGGCGGAAAGCTCATGCTTTCTCTCATCTTTCTGTAGATTTCACCTTCTCTCAAGAACCAGCAAAAATTCTTTCCTCATGATTCTTGAGAGGTACAACATGCGGTCATCTTACTCTCTTATTTAGTCTCTCTGTACAATGTGGCATAAAAATAACATCTACATATCTCATTCTTGTGCATTTAAACTCACTTAAATATGATGATAAAATAAGGCTAGGAACCCAGACAGCCCTTGGAAAGCTTGATGTGTAAACCAAAGTCAAACAAACATTCCCTTGGAAGGCATTTATTTCTTTATTATTTGTTTATTTATTTACTCATTCATTTATTGGTGAATCAGGACAGCATATGCACCATGGTGGGCACAGAGGTCAGAGGACAACTTCAAGGACTGGATTTTCTGCTTCTAACATGTGGGTTTCAGGCATGGAACCAGACCATTGGGCTTGGCAGCTCACCCGCTGAGCCATCTAGTTGGGCCCTTATCTGCTGGTTCCCAGCACCCACATTGGGAAGCTCACAACAACCTATAACTCTACTTTAAGGAACCAATACCCTCTCTGGTCCTCTGCAGGAATGTATACACTTCACACACACACACACACACACACACACACACACACACACACACAGAATGAACAAATGAATGGATGAATGTCATAGCTTTCACCTTATATATGGTCTTTTTCAGTTCTAATTGCCTGCTCTAAAAGTTATTCTTGCTATTTTCAATTATAAGGTCCTTTACTCAAAATTCTAAAAATTACCTCAATAAGTATTTTATGGACATTTTGGTCCCACATGATTTCCTTAGAACAAGCAAAAAGTGATGCTCAGTGAATCTGGCCTATAGCTATTAGCGGCATAATGAGGCCATTTCCTTTCTTCCATATTTGCAAAATCAAACTTAATGTGTAACCATCCACATCCTTATTGTAGGAATAAGTATCTAAGTTTTGACAGATAAAATCCTAGGATGTTATTACACTTAATATGATGATGAAATAGATAGGTAGCTATGTATGAGTTCAATGGTGGATCCAGGTTATACATCAAGGGCAGTTGAGGCTGGAATGTATGTCAGAGTAAGATCATAAAAACAGAAGTTTCTAGTGAGAAGCAGCAGGTATTCCCAATATATACATTATATTCTTCAGATTAAGGTGCAATGAGAAATGACAATTATGTTCTATTCCTCTTACTTTTCCTTCAAAGTTTCCCAACCAACTATCCTCTAGGCCCAAACTATTCCAACCTATTCTCAGTCTCTCCACTCTTCTTTCCATCACCCCACCCACACAGAGCCCCAGAAGACACTCCCTGATATCCAACTACACAGAAGGTATTTGGTGAACACTGTCATAGCTTAATGCATTGCACTCCCATAGAGATAAACTTTTACTTCATTTAAATAAAGTAATAAGTGATAAGTAAAGTAAGATGTCACAAAAACAGTTGGAGAGATGGCTCAACAGTTAAGAATACATCCTGCCTTCTAGCTTCCGTGGGCACCTACAGCCATCATGCATGCACACGCACACACATACACACACACACACACACACACACACACATCACATCACATCACAAAAACATTCAAATAGTCAGAGATACTTGGAATATCATGGCTGTGGAATTACAGTTCTCAGCAAGGAAGGTAAGGAATGCTCTTTAACAATAAGAACATTACCACTTCTGTGCACTACTGCTGGAGTTAAGGATCATTGTGTGGCAGTACTCCCACAGGTTCTCTGTGAGAGCGAAGTCAGCCTGGGCTACATGGTGAGTTCCAGGCCAGCTGGGGCTACAAGGAGACCTGTCTCAAAAAGAATAGAATCACTATGTGACATAACGTGAGGCACATTCAAAAAGAATATGTTATCTGCACAAACATGTGACTTTCACAAAGTCTGAGGCAAGTAATCACCTTTCCTGAAGGAAAGGAAACTGACTGCTGTACATCAAACAGCAGAAGAGGCAGTGCTCTCATTCAGTCCTTACCCTTCAGACTGGTATCACGTGGCTCTAGTGCCATCTCCATCACCATTTCACAAGAAAGTTTCTGAGACCTTAAACAACCGTAGTCAGTGGGTTAGCAAGGATTTAAATTCAAACCTATCACTACAACCTATATACAAAGAGTACAAGCGCCTATAAAAGTGTCAGATAAAGTTTAAAACATTATAGAAACACTGGCTGCCATGTTATTACTTGTAATAAAATATAAGGTGCCCTACCAGGTTTTCAGTTCTGTTGCTCAAGCTCTGTAGCTAACTGTGCAGCTTGTCAGAGGACTCTGTACACTCCCACAGAGGTATCTCCACACCCACATTATAGCTGCATCACTCATCACAGTAAGGAAACAGAACAAGCCTCACTGTTCATCAACAGATGAATGGATAATGAAAATGTAACATATACAAATAATGGAGTTTTATCAGCAGTAAAGAAAAATAAGATGTGCAGGGCAATGAATGGATCTGGAAAGTATTACATTAAGTGAGATAACTCAGACTCTGAGAGACAAAAGCTGCATGCCCTTTACCATATGTGCATTGTAACTTTTAGTGTTTATATATAGGAATAAAAGGATTGAGAGTGGGTACAGGCTATGAAATTCACTGAGACCACAAAAGGAGAAACAAGGTATTGAGGAAGGTGGGAGGGGCAAAGGACACATGGGACAGGAAAGCAGAAAAGGGGCTGGGGGACAAGGATGGGCCCAAGGGGAGGAGGACAGGGGAAGAGGAGGAGGAATCAATAAAAGTTCTGTTTGAGGGAGCTGGAGAGGTGGCTCAGCAGTTAAGAACACTGGATGCTCTTGCAGAGGATCTGGGTTCAGTTCCCAGGACCCAGATGTTAGCTAACAACTGTTCGTAGCCCCAGTATCCAGGGGATCTGACGCCCTCTTCTGACCTCTACAGGCATTGTGCAACATGGGTACACTTACACACATGTAAGCAATACACTTATATACATAAAAATTAAAAAAATTAATCTGTTTGAAAAATGCCATAATGAAAACCTAATAGTTTAAAAGAAAATTGAGAGAGGAAAGAAAGAGGGCTATTCTCCCTGAAGGAGGCTGCAGTGACTCCCCATCTTCCCAGGCCTTCCCTGAGTCATGACGGCAGTGAAATGGCGAGACTCACCTGGACTCTGTCTAAGGCTCCATCGTGTGCCTCTCTAGCATAAGGATTTGCACAGCTAGACACACTGGATGAAGCTCCCATCACGCTGCTGAATTCTTGTGCTGTCTGCCAAACAAAGAACAATCAACTCAGCAGCTTAAACAACGAATTTGTTGGTGCAGTGTCAGAGGCCAGTCCAAGACCAGGGTACGAGCAGACGCCTCTTTGTCTTGTTGGCACTCCCTTCTTGCACAGCCTCTTCTCTGAGTTAATGTGTTGCTGCTGGTGTTTCTCCTTATTTTTCGATAATGTCTCAAAACGCAGCCCAGGCCAACCTTGACCTCCTGCTTCAGCTTCCCCAGTGTGGGGATTGCTGATATGCTATTCTACATGGCTCTCACTCTTTTTATGAAAATTTCAAACATCCCAGATTCAGACCTACACCTATGACATCATTTAACCTAATTATCTCTTTAAAGGACCTATTTCCAAACACAGTCCCAGATTGAGCCATACTAGGAGCTAGACATTTAACACAGAAATTTGGGAAAACAGTTTAGTCCATGATAGTGTGTGTGTGTGTGTGTGTGTGAAAATCAGATATAAAGTATACATGCTGAGTGGGCAAATGAATATCAAGGAAGTATAACAGCAAGCCCAGGAACAAGCTCACTTTTCCCCCTCTATTTAACCAAGAATAGGTGGTTAGTATTGGAACAATTGGGAATCAATAGAAAGCTCTGTCCAAACAGTCATCAATTCAAACCAGGTCGGAGGACACTTGAAGAGAGGAGGCAGCGGCTCGGCAGGTGGATGCTGCTAAGGGAACAGAATTGACTGACAGTTGCCCCAAATTGTAGGCTGCTATTTTAAATGCCACAAAAGACCACAGGGCATGAAAAGATTAAAAACACTATCAGTGTGCATCTAAATTCACAGGAGGAGAGCTGAGTTGGAGGGGGTGTTGGGCTCCATGTGGCAAACAACATTGTAAGTACAGGGGTAGCTCTGGGTCAGAAGTGGATCACAGTGTTTTCTGTCCTTGGGCTCTCAGAAAATAAGCCAGTTTTTGTTATTGCTGTTAGCTTTTTATTTTTAAAAGATTCTATTTATTTATTATTATTTTATGTGTATGAGTCTTTTTGCTACATGTTTATATTTGTACCATGTGCATGCCATGCCCACAGAGGCCAGAAGAGGGCCTCAGATCCCCAAGAACTGGAGTTGAGGACGGGTATTCGCTACCATGTGGGTGCTCCAACTCCAACCTGGGTCCTCAAGAGTTGCCAGGGCTCTTAACCGCTGAACCATCTCTCCAGCCCCTGTTGTTGGGTTTTTATTTGTCTTTTACCTTTCTTTTCTCACTCAAATCCTTGAAGACTGAAAACATTTGTAAGACAATCAAAGCCACACAAGTGGGACACAAACTTACCTCTAGTGCTACATGGTGAAATCATAAAGGAGAGTTTAGGCTGAGAAGATGCCTCAGTGGGTAAAAAGCACTTGCCACACGTGGCTACCCACTTGAGTTTGGTAACAGAATCCACGGAAAAAGCCAGATGTGGTGACTTGCATCTGTATTCCCAATACACACAGGGTGAAATGGAGGGCAGACAGGACAATAGGCTTGAAGCTTGCCTGGAATGCCCAGAGCACGGCAGAAAGGAAGGAGACCCTGCCTCCACAAGGCAGAAAATGGGAACTGGTAAGTCGTCCTTTGACCTCCACATGCAGACCAGGCATGCTTCTGCCTGCACACACACACACACACACACACACACACACTCACACACACACACACACACACACACACACACACTCACACACACACACACACAAAATAAATAAGTAAATAATTAAAGGAGGGCATATTGGGGGGAAAACTTACAGATAGATTTGAAGTACAGGGCAACCCTTCCTTTAGGAATGAAGTTTTTTTTCAAAGTATTTTTATCATTTGAGAATTTCATACATTTTGATCTTATTCACCACTCCATTTTCTCTCAAGTCCACTCCCATCTCTAACTTTGTGTCCTCTTCTTTTTTAACCTATCAAGTCCAATTTCTGTTGCCTAAATACTCTCAGGTGTGGGTGATCCCTGGACTGTGGTTGGCCTACCAGAGCATCACACCCATAAAGAAAACCAAGTCTCCCAGAAGATATCAACCTACCAGTAGTTCCTCAGCTGGGGCTGGGCTTGGTGCCCACCTCCTCCCTCCATGCTGGGATTTTGTCTGGCTTGAGCTTGCATGGGTCTTTGTGCATGCTGTCACAATCACTGTGAGTTCATATGTGTATGTGTGCCCTGTTGTGTCTGAAAAATACTAGCCCTTCACCTCTGCCTCTTATAATCTTTCTACCCCATCTTCCATGGTGATTCCTGAGCCTTTGGGAGAAGGAGGGTAATATAGATGCCCATTTAGGACTCAGCAAAGTCTCTTCTCCATATTGATCAGTTGTGGATTTTTGTTAATTGCCATCTACTACAGATAGAATCCTCTTTGATAAGCTCGAGTGATGCACTAATCTATGGGTATAATGATGTCATTAGGAGTTGGTTTAATACAATGTCCATTTGGCAGAATAATAGTAGTAGGATCTTCCTTAGGGCCTATGACCTATCTTGCCAATGATTATTGGCTCTAATAATGATGCCAGTTATGGGTTCTATCTTGAGGAGTGGATCTCAAATCCAATCAGGAAACAGTTGATTACTCTCCCAACATTTGTGCTACTACTGTACCAGTGGCATATTTTGACAGACCAATTGTTCGTATAGCTGGCAGGGGTCACAGCTGGGTAAGACTGATGATTACTTTTTCTCTTCCAATAGTGTGACTAGCACCTTGTAGCTCTAAATAGCTCTACATAGCTCTATGGAAGCTAGCCAGTAGGGATGAAGCTTCAAGGTCAGTACTTGCTTGATTTCTCTATGTTCTATGACACAAATATGTAGTGTCTTCAGCAATAGAGCCTACCATCCAGTTACAGAAGATAACCAAGGGCAAGGACAATAGCCAGTATTGTTTAGGAGTCTAGATGTTTACTTAGCATGTGTGTGACGTGTGCAGAAGTCAGAGGACAGCATATGGGAGTTGGTTCTCTCCCTCTACCATGTGCTCCTGGGATGGACCTCAGGTCATTGGGCCCCCACCCTCTGAGCCATGTACCCAACTCAGAATGAAGAGACACGTGTGCCCTCCTTTTGGCTGCCAGACTATTGAAACAATGGAGCCAAAGAAATTGGAATTTCCTCTGGAGTCTCATACATACTGGCTGAGCCAGTCAGAGTAGGAACTTGTCTCCAGGAAGAAATTTTACCCATTTGTGACATCTCATCAGATAGACTGGGGCAAAGCCAGTGCTGTGGACAAGGATGCTCTATGCACAGCTCTTGCCCTCCATCTAAACCTAAAGCTATGTATGTCAGGAACCCAAAGGTGGATGTGGAGAGGTCACTGGACCTCTTTATTTGTTCTTCTGCCCAATGTGGCTAGACTGTATGAATCTTTCTGATTTTCATCATTATTTGTCTTTTGTTTGTTTTGGGTGTTGTATAGCAGTTTCCTCATTGAAGCATTCTTTTCAAAAGGGACAGATAGGCTCATGCGACTCAGCAGGTAAACAAAAGGTCACTTGTCTAGGAAAGTGGAAACCTGGAAGAGGTCCTTCCCCAGCTTTATAGGAGGAGGAAAGAACTGATGGGAATGAAGGCTCTGACTGGCTGAGCTGCAGAGACGATATTCTCAGACCGCTGAGCTGCCTGCAAAGCAGTTGTCACCCATGTCGAGGAAGGCTTTTAGTGGTGCGCTGCTTTTGAGTTGTTCCTGCTCCTGTATGTAACCCCCATCTGCACTCCTGTTAGTAACCACAATGAAAACTCATTGGCTCACATGATGGACTTTGGTACAATAATTACTTTGATCTATTATAGGTTACTGGGGTGAATTGACAGGTGTGCTGCATCAACCCAAGAGAAGTCTATCATCACACAGCAGGTATGTGGGTGTACATGTTCTTATGTAGGATCATGTGTGCACACAGGTGTACATGCCTGTGGAAGCCAGAGGTCAACACTGGGTGCCTTCCTCAGTAACTCTCCACTTTGTTTTTGAGACAGGGAATGTGTCTGAACCCAGAGCTCATGGATTCAGATAGGCCAGGTCAACAGCAAGCTCTGGGGACTGCCCTCTTCTGCCTCTCACCCCCAACTGAGGTTATAGGAGCACAGACTCCTGTCTGGTGTTTATATGGGTGCTGGGGGTCTGAACACAGGGTCCCATTCCTGAGTAACACGCACTTTATCAACTGACCCATCCCCAAGCCTTTTTGTCTTATTAAGAACATGTGGTCGGGCTGGAGAGATGGCCTAGTGGTTAAGAGCTCTGACTGCTCTTGCAGAGGACCCGGGTTCGATCCCCAACACCCACATGGTATTATGGTAGGTTACTTTGGTATAGACCCAGATGTTTGGATGGTGTGCTAATCCATGAATTATGTTTTTTTTTTTTTTTTGTAAAAGATGACAAGGTCTTACTGTGGCTTATAACATCTCCTAATCACTAGAGGATGTAAGCTTGTGGCATCATCCATGTGTTATTCCTCCAAGGAGAGAGCTAATAGCCAAATAGATTTGGGATATACAGACATATGGCTGCCACTGCTGCACAGTATCTCCAAGCAGGTGAGGTGTAGCTGATGTTGATGAAGGAGTCTTGCTTGACTCAAGGAGACCAACATTTGCTTTATTGGTTCAGTGGCCTTTGGTAACACTCTCTGGTATTCCAGAGACCAACTGTACACTTGAAAGTGTGGTCTCAATACAACCTTCCCATGCTTACATCAGGTCTTCGACAGCAGGGCTTTATCACCTCTCTTCTTACAGGTATCCCAGTTTACAGGCAAGAAGCCTTTACCTTTTGGGGGGGCTTGGGTCCCCTGGCTAACATCTCCTTGGCAGAATAATCCATTGCTGATATCAGAGCTCTCCTGCATTAATATATGCTTGTATGCACATCTTAAAGATGTGCATACAAGCATATATTAATGCTTATACATTATATTGCTTATATGCACATCTTAAAGAGACTTTAGTATTATATTTGGTTCTGAATAGAGAATAATCCTTTTCACAGTTCCTATGTCTATTAGTCAATTAAAGAAAGCAGTTTTACTAGTTTTATAAGAGATTACATCTATAAAAGTCAGCTCTAATTTACAGTTAGAGATGACTTCATTACCACCATGTTTTTCTTTGTTCTATGAAAAGGAGGTAAGGAAGTCTCTCATATTAAAACTGTGCAGAACCTAGAAGGTAAGGTTCATTAGGACTCACTATAAACAGTTGTTACACATATGGTCCTCAGAGATGTTTGATGCCTGTAGCAGTCTGAGGCTTTTCTTCCTTTTAGTGTTAAGATGGGCCAACTTCTCTGCTGGTATTTCTTGGTACAATCTAAATGATGGCAGGCTGTATCTTTTCTTTCTCAGCCATTAAGTTGGTGACATTTTGACCTGTGGGAACATATAAATCTTTTCCCATAGTTATTTTTAAGATTAAATTGAAAGTTTTTGACAAAAAGGTTTAATATATAACTGTATCCCCCCTTTTTTACATTAGATTTTAATTTTTTTGACCCATGAGTCTCAAAAAGGCAGTTGTAGTACACATACCTATAGGCAGGAATCAAGGTGTAAATTTCATTAAATTTATCCAAGCTGTTTTGGGTGACTGCATGTTGTTAATTTGGGAAGCAAACTTAATTCCTTAAGTTAAATTGTCCTACAGGTAAAAAAGAATGTTACAAGATGACACTGTTTTACACAAAATTTATAGAGAACATTTGTATATGTTAATCCCAAAGTTATTGTTATATAGATTTTAAGTAAAATACCATGTAATTTTAAATGAAATATACATTAATAAAATATAGACCCATGTCCCTCCCACCCCTCCCACCCCTCCAGTATCACCATTTCAGTTTTCTGATGCAGTCTTTCTGTTGTTGTTCTTTTAATATGCATCCCTCTCCACGAGAAATATTTACAACTGGGTTATTTATGATAGCATCTGCAGATGAGGGATACCATTCATCGTTTGTTTTTCTGGGATGGTGTTACTTCACTTAATATAATATCCTCTAGCTCCAACCATTTACCTGCAAAGTTCGTGATGTTGTCTTTCTTTACTGCTGCATAGAACTCCATTGTGTACATGTACCACATTTTCTCTATCCACTCGTCAGTTGAGGGGCATTTTGGTTGGTTCCAGCTTTTTGTTATTGTGAACAAAGCTGCACTAAATATAGCTGTGCATGTATTTCTGCAGTAAGATGAGTCTTGTGGGTATATACCCAGGAGTGGTATGACTGAGTCAAATGACAGGATCATTTTGAGTCTTCCAAGCATTCTCCACACTGCTTTCCATAGTGGCTGTACAAGTTTACATTCCCACCAGCAATGGATGAGTGTTCCCCTTTCCCCACAACCTCTCCAGCACTTGGTATCATTTGTTTTCTTGATCCTGGCCAGTCTTATAGGAGTGAGATGATATCTTAGAGTGGTCTTAATTTGCATTTCCCTAATTATTAGTGATGTTGAACACTTTTTAAGATGTTTCTCAGCCATCTCTAATTCCTCCTCTGTGAAGTCTCTATTCAGTTCTTTGCTCCATCTTTTGAGTGATTCATTTGTTTTCTTCTTTGTTTTTTAAGTAGTTTTTATACCCTGAAAATTAATGCTTTGCCAGATGTATCTGCAGTGAAGGTTTCCTCCCATTCTGTGGGATTTCTCTTCACTCCTGACTGTTTTCTTTTGATGTACAGGAAGCTATGTTAAGAGTACATGAAGGTCCCATTTAATGTCAATTGTCGATCTTAGGTTTCTGCTGTGAACTGACTCTCTGATTTAGAAGTCTTTCCCTTTATGCCTATTGTCTTATAGGCTCTGCTCGCCAAAAGTTTGTATTCCTTCTATAACAGCCTCCAGAGTTTGGGGTTTCACGTTGAGGTCTGAATCCATCTGGAGCTGACTTCTGCACAGGGCCACAGATAAGTAAGGGTTAATATTCAGTCTTTCTATACAGTTGTTGATCCAGTTTGCCAACACCACCTTACTGAAGATGCTGTCTTACATTCATTGTGTCTTCTTGAACCCCTCCGGCTTGTCCAATAGTTGAGGTGGCCGAAACTGTATAGTTCTTCAAGGTTTTGGATTCTCAGTTTAATTAATCCATTGGGTCAAAACTTGGTTTGTTTTTGTGCCAGTAACCAAGCTGTTATCTTAATTGACTATAGCCCTGTGGTATAGTTCGAAGTCTGGTACAGATTCCCCCCTGTATGCCTTTTACGTGCCTCAGGGTTGCTTTGCGCTATTGGAGGTGTTTTGTTCTTTCAAATGAAATTGAGGATTTTTTTTTACCAAGCCTGTAAAGGAAGCTTCATTGGGGATTTGATTGGGATGCATTAAATCTTGTAACATGAGTTTGGGTTAGAATGGACATTTTTTTACTATATTTATCTTTCCCAATCCAATGAGCATGGGAGGTATGTCTATCTTCTGATGTCTTCTTTCAATTTCCTATTCTTCAGGGGTTATTATAATCTTTGTTGTAGAGATCCTTGGTGTCTATTGGTTAGGTTTGTTCCTAGGTATTTTATTGTTTTTTGAGGCTTATTTGTGAGTGGAAGGTCTCCTTGTTATTCCTTCTTCAGTTGCTTGCTGTAGGTGTAAGGCTACTGATTTAATTTTTTGGAAACTTTCTTTCTTTTTTTTTTTTTAGGTCTTTTTGAGGAACAGGGTTCCCCTGTAGCTCTGTCAACACCTACAGAAGACCATCAACTCCAATGCAAACTATGAACTTTGAGTAACAACACCGTTCACTAATTATACTGGACCAGCACAGCACAGGCTGGTGGTAGGGAGGCTCTTCCTATGTGAGAAGAGGCGCATAACTACTTTCTGCTCAATTTTGTGATGAACATAAAACTACCCTTTTAATGAATTTTAAATGGCACTGGATTGTGGTGCACAGGAATTAGAGACAGGCAGATCTCTGTGACGTTCATGTCAGCCTGGTTCTTACATTAGGAGTAGTCCAAGGATAGCTGGGTTCTACAGGATCGAACCATATCTCAAAAAAGGGCCAAAAAAAAAAAAAAAAAAAAGAAAAGAAAAGAAAAGAAGTTACATATATAATATATATAAATTATATATCACCTCAGCATGCAGTCAATGATATAGTTTATATCCTTTTTTCTATAATCTTTGAATGTCAGCATTTACTTTATACTTAGACCATATCTTAGTTTGGACTAACCAGGTTTCAAGTAATTAAAAGCTGTGTGGAGTGACTGCTTCCCACATCAGACAGCACAGATGTAGAGACAGTTGCCCTCCCCTCTTCCTGCTCTGTGTCTCTAACAGCACTGCTCCAGGCCACACCAGAGAGAAGGCAAAGTGCTTATGCTCTGCAAAGGCAGCTTCCCAGCCAGTCTCTAAACCTTTCTACCCAGTTGGTTGTCTCTCAGCTCCTCAAATACAAATATGAGGGAGCACAGTCCCTGCATCCTATCTACCCTACTCAGAGCTCTAACCAGCACTACTCCAAATAGTTCTAACAGAGGGTCAAAGAATGCTGAAGTGTAGAAGGGCTTTGTCACACTAGAATTTCTTGAAAACATCATGTAGTGCTCATTAAACAACAGGAAAAAAGCTTTCAGGTCCTACACACTGTGCAAATAAATGAAAAATTTATTAAAATGCAGTGCTGATTTAGATGCAATCTAGGAAATAGGTACTAATGAAAAAAATAGCTGCTGTCAATCTAGAAATACATAACTAGGCTTTGCCTCAGTGGGTGAGGAGGATTTCTATTTCTTGCAGCTAGGAACATGATTTATTTATATTTCCTAGCATTATCCCTGGAACTAATGTATAGACTTCTCTATACACCATGATATATTATAATTCACTCAGACTCTAAATGCTGTTACTAAGCTGTGGGTACATTTTTGCTTGGAAAAGTTAGCTGTCATTTGAATTAGAAAAGACGCTACATTAAATCATGGCCTGTCCTGATAGCCATCATTTTCAGGTTTTATCACTCAGAGAAATGAGGGGGAAAGGCATTTATTTGCTAAGCACTTTAATAGCTCTTCCAAAGGGAAAAAAGGAAAAAATCAGAAGGTGGCACCAGTGTAAAATCAGAGGTGGTACAGCTTCACAGAACCTACAAAGGAAACAGTGTTCCGCGAACAGCCTGGCGCCATGCTTGCATGTATGCACATGAATGCACACAAATTTTACATATAATCAAAATCGTAATTGGATGCCCAGCTCCCACCTGAGTCCTCTATCAAATGAAGGACACTTTAAAATTTTTAATAAAATGTTAGGTATATGGCATTTCTTAGTTGAAGAAGTTTTCATAGAAAATTCAAAAGACTGCTCTTCACACTTAAACTTTACAAATAGATATCTTAACATAATATTAGCATAGTTAAATAATATAAAACATATCTGGAATTTGATTTAAAATTTTCTAGCAAAGAAAAAAAATAAAGGTCGGGGACATTAAACAAGCGTGACAGATTATTAACTGGTAAAGCTGAGTGATGGATACTTAGGATTTCATTACCCTTTCCTTATAAAAGTTAAAAAAATCATTCATGCTAAGTTTTAAAATATGTGAGTATTTTTAACAAAAAAGTTGTTAACTGGTTGTCTCAGACTTTACCCTTGGCATGAGAGATTTGCTATTCAAATATATTCTTAAATTCTTGGCCTGTTTTTAGCCAACACGTTTTCTCAATATGAATGCATAGCATGTATGTGTGCAGACGCATATATAGGCATTCTTCGGCACAGGACAAAACTGGTTCCAAGACTCCCTGCAGATATCACACTCTACACATGGTTAAGTTCCTTGCAGAGAGGAGTACAGTATGTGCATATCACATATGCATATCCTCCTGAATAATTTAAATCATCTCCAATACTGTGGTAGAGTGTAAATGCTAAATAGTTCTTATACTGTATTGTTCAGAGACTAAGAAACATCTATATACACTTGGGACTGGTTGAATCGTGACATTTCTCTCCATCTGTAGTTGATCAGATGCACCTCTTCTGGTAACTCCTTTCCTGTTTGCCCCTCCTTCCTTGCTCTTGCACATCCCTAATAGCTTTTCTTTCAGGCCTAGCTTCCATGTGAGAGAAAGCATATATTATTTAGTGGGTTTTTTCAAGGCATATCCCAGAGCTGGTATGGCTGGGTGATATAGTACTTCTATCTTTAAAATTTTTGAGGAACTTCCATACTAATTTCCATAGTGGCTGAACTAATTTACATTTTTACTAGCAGTGAATAAGAGTTCCTTTCATTTGTTTTCCTTCTTTTTTAATTTTTTATGTTTATGAATGTATTGCCTGCATGTAAGAAGGTGCACCTGTATCATGCAATGTCCATGGAGGTCAGAAGAGGGTGTTAGATCCCCTGGAACTGGAGTTATGGATGGCACGTGGGTGCTGGACAGCTGTTGGCCATATGGGTTCTGGGAATTGAATCTGGGTCCCCTGCAAGAGTATCCAGTGCTCTTAACCACTGAGCCATCTCTCCAGCCCCTCATTTGTTTTCTTAATGATAGCCATTCTGACTGGGGTGAGATAGAATTTCAATGTAGTTTTGATTTTCATTCCTCTGATAGTTAAGAATGTTGAATCTTTTTCATGCATTTACTGGTCAGTGTGTATATCTTCCTTTGAAAAGCGTCTGTTCACTAACAGTGACCATTTATTGATTGAACTATTTGGTCTTTTGTTCATTTTTTGAGTTCTTTATATATTATAGACATTAATCACCAGTTGGGTGAATATCTGGCAAAGATTTCTCTCCCATTCTGTGAGCTGTCTCTTCACTCTATCGATTGCTCTGCTGCTGAGCAGCTATTTAATTTGACGTGGCCCCATTTGTCAATTCTTGCTCTTATTTCCCGAGCTATTGGAGTCTTATGCAGAAAGTAATTGGTTATGCCTAGGTTTTAATTGTTTTTCCCCTAAAAGTTTCAGAGTTTTAGGTCTTATGTTAAGGTCCTTGATCTATTTTGAGTTGACTTTTGTACAGGGTTTTTGAATAGGGATCTAGCTTGGGTATCTAGTTTTCTCAACATCACTTGATAAAAGGGCAGTCTTTGTCCCAATGTACATTTTTGGTATGTTTGTCAGGACTCAGATGGTTGCAACTGGCTGTATTTCTGGGTCTATTCCATTTGCCTATGGGTCTTTTTCGGTACCATGCTGTTTTTGTTAATGTGACTGTAGTTTGAAGTCAGGCATTGTGGTACCTCTAGCATTGCAGTTTTTATTCAGGATTGCCATAGCTGTTTGGAATCTTGTGTTTCCATATAAGTTTTAAGACTGACTTTTCTATTTCTGTGAAGAATGTCATTTGAATTTTGATGGGAATTAGATGGAATAGCTATATTGCTTTTGGTAATATGGCCACTTCAACAATACTAATTCTGCCATGAGCATAGGAGATCTCTCCATTTCTAATGTCTTCTATGATTTCTCTCTTCAGTGTGTTTTAATTTTAAATGCAGAGTTCTTTAACATCTTTGGCCAATTTTATACCTAGGCATTCTTTTTCTTATTTTTATGTGTGTGTTTTGCCTTCATGTGTGTATATGCACCCATGTCATGCAATGCCTGTGGAGGCCAGAAGAGGGCATCTGATCCCCTGGAATTGGAGTTAAGGACAGTTGTTAGCCACCATATGGGTGCTGGGAATCGAACCCAGGTCCTCTGGAAGAGCATTCAGTGCTCTGAACTGCTAAGCTAAGCCATCTCTCCAGCCCCTAGAGATTCCTATTTTGAGTCAACTGTGGATAGGATTGTCTTCTAACCTCCATGGGCACTGCACTGCATGGTGCACTTACATACATCATGCAATATACTCGTATATATAAAATAATTAAACATATATTTTGGTCTTTTTGAGACATGGTCTCCCTTTAGTCCCAGCTGGCCTGGAGCTCACTATGTAAACTAGGCTGGCCTTGAACTCACAGAGGTCTGCCTGCCTCTGCCTCCCAAGTGCTAAAATATTTTCTTTTAATTTTTTTATTTATTATTTTTTTATGTGTGTGAGCATACTGTCTGCATGTAGGTTGGTGCACCTGTGTTGTGCAATGCCACAGAGGTCAGAAGAGGGCGTCAGATTCCCCTGGAACTGGAGTTAAAGATGGTTCTTAGCTGCCATGTAAGTCCTGGGAATCGAACCCGGGTCCTCTGCAAGAGCAGTCCGTGCTCTTAACCGCTGAGCCATCTCTCCAGACCCTGAAATATTTTTAAAAGCAAATGAGCTAGGCATGGTGGCAAAAAAAAAAAAAAAAAAAAGACAAGTTCGATTCCCGGCATACCCCTTTAATCCCAGTACTTGGGAGGCAGAGGCAGGCAGATCTCTGAGATCCAGGCCAGCTTGGGCTACAGGGATACATCAAAAAAAAAAAAAAAAGATGGCTTTGTATGCTCATTCTCTATCCTCCTACTTTTCCAAAAGGGTTATCACATCTGAGAGTCCTCTGGTATGGTCACAAGGGTTATCACATCTGAGAGTCCTCTGGTATGGTCACAAGGGTAATCACATCTGAGAGTCCTCTGGTATAGTCACAAGGGTTATCACATCTGAGAGTCCTCTGGTATGGTCATAAGGGTTATCACATCTGAGAGTCCTCTGGTATGGTCATAAGGGTCTTTAAGTATAGAATCATATCATCTGCAAACAACTTGACTTCTTATTCTTTCATATTCCCATTATATTTTTTCCATTCAGTGTTTTGGGACAAAGTCTCATGTAGCCTAGGCTGGTCTCAAAGTCAATGTACCATACTCTGACTTTGAACTACTAAACCCTTCTGCTCTACTCTGCAAGTGCTGGAATTACAGGTATGCACCATGCACCTGGAGTTCTTTCTCTTGCCTAATGGTTCGAGCTAAGATTTTGAATACTATATTAAATAAGAAGGTTATAGTGGATAATCTTGTCTTGTTAGTGATTTTAAAATAAATGCTTTTTAGTTTTTCCCTGTTCAATATGTTAGCTATTAGTCTTAAATTGTATTAAGAATAACCCTAACTTTCACTATGAGAAGATTTTTTATTTTGTCAAAGACTCTTTTTGCATCTATTAAGAGAATTAAGTAGTTCTGTCCTTAAGCCTGCTTATATGCTCCATGACATTTATCAGTTTGCATGTATTGGACCATCCCTGAATTTCTGAAATCAATTCAACTTGATCATGATGTATAATTTTTTAATGTGTTGTTGAATTTGTTTTGCAGATACTTTATTGAGAATTTTTGCTTGCAACTACTTCATCAAGGAAAGTGGTCTACAATTTTATTTTGTTCTTTTTGTATCTTTGGATCTTTACAGTTTTTGTACCAAAGTCATATTCGGTTTGTACAATTTGTTTAGGAGAATTTTTTGCCTTCATGTTTTGTTGAGCAGTTTCACAAGTATTGGTATTAATAAGAATTAATAAAGTTCTGTAGAATTCAGCAGTGAATCCATCTGACCCTGAGATTTTGGGGGGGGAGTTTTTTTTTTTAATTTTATTTAATTCTGTATGTGTATGAATGTACTGTCTGCATGCAAGTTTGTGCACCCGTGTCGTGCAATGCCGCGGAGGTCAGAAGAGGGTGTCGGACTCCCCTGGAACTGGAGTTCTCCTAGAATTGGAGTTTCAGATGGTTCTCGGCCGCCATGTGGGTGCTGGGGATCGAACCCAGGTCCTCTGTAAGAGCCATCGACGCTCTTAACCGCTAGGCCGTCTCTCCAGCCCCATGGGGGGAGTTTTAAAAATAGTTTGTTTTTATTTAATGAGTATGAGTGTATTGTCTGCATGTGTGTAAGTACACCCATGTCATGCAACACAGAGGTCAGAAGAAGGTGTCAGATCCTCTGAAACTGGAGTTATAGATGGCTGTTAGCCACTGTTCTAGTTTGTCTTCCATTGCTGTGTCAAAACACTCTGACCAACAACAACTTGGGGAGGAAAGGGTTTATTCAGCTTACATCTCCTGGGTCACAATTCATCACTTAGGGAGCCCAAGGCAGGAACTCAGGGCAGGAACCTGGAGGCAGGAGCTGAAGCACAGGCAATGGAGGAGTGCTGTTCACTGGCTTACACCCACTGGCTCATGCCCAGCCTGCCTTCTTATACAGTACACGACAACCTGACCAGGTTGGCACTACTCATTGTGGGCTGGGCCCTCCCACACTGCTCCAAAATCAAGACAATACTACACAGATGTGTCCACAGGTGAATCCAATGGAGCCAATTCCCCAATTGAGGCTCCCTCAACCCAGGTGTGTCAAGTTGACACCAAAGCTGTCCAGCACAGCCACCATGTGGGTGATGGCCCTCTGCAAAAGCAGCCAGTGCTCCTGCTGAGCCAGCTCTCCAGCCTGAAATTTTTTTTTTAATCACAGTATCAACCTTGTTGCTAACTATTGGTCTGTTTAAAATTTTGTATGTTCAGCTGGGCCTGGTGGTGCATGCCTTTAATCCTAGCACTTGGGAGGCAGAGCCATGAATTCTGGCTGTAGGAGAAATAATACCATATAGTGGACACTGATTCAAAGCATATACTGCCTGCTGGAGAACCTTGCCCCAGCCCTCCAGGGTATTGTTACATAATTGGCCCTGTAACTGTGTCTTCAAGAGGCCATTCCATCGTTCTATCAAGCCAGCTGCTTCGGGATGGTGGGGAACATAAGACCAGTGGATACCATGACCATGGGCCCACTATCGCACTTCTTTGGCTGTGAAGTGAGTTCCTTGGTCAGAAGCGATGCTGTGAGGAATACCATGACGGTGGATAAGGCATTCTGTAAGTCCCTGGATGATAGTTTTGGCAGAAGCATTATGTGCAGGAAAGGCAAATCCATAAACAGAATAAGTATCTATTCCTGTAAGGACAAAACGCTGTCCCCTCCATGATGGAAGTGGTCCAATGTAGTCAACCTGCCACCAGGTTGCTGGCTGGTCACCCCGGGGAATAGCACCATATCGGGGGCTCAATGTTGGTCTCTGCTGTTGGCAAATCTGGCACTCGGCAGCAGCTGTAGCCAGATCAGCCTTAGTGAGTGGGAGTCCATGCTGTTGAGCCCATGCATAACCTCCATCTCTGCCACCATGACCACTTTGTTCATGGGCCCATTGAGCAACAACAGGGATAGCTGGAGAAAGAGGCTGACTATCCACAGAACGAGTCATCCGATCTACTTGATTATTAAACTCATCCTCTGCTGAGATCACCTTTTGATGAGCATTTACATGAGACACAAGTATCTTCACATCCTTTGACCATTCAGAGAGCTCTATCCACATACTTCTTCCCCAAATGTCTTTCTCACCAATTTTCCAGTCATGCTCCTTCCAAGTCCCTGACCATCCAGCCAAACCATTGGCTACAGCCCATGAATCAGTATATAATCGAACCTCTGGCCATTTCTCCTTCCAGGCAAAATGCACAACCATGTGCACTGCCCGAAGTTCTGCCCACTGTGAAGACTTTCCTTCACCAGTGTCCTTTAGGGTTGTTTCAGAAATTGGCTGTAATGCTGCAGCTGTCCACCTCTGGGTGGTGCCTGCATAGCGTGCAGAACCATCAGTAAACCAGGCCCTAGTCTTCTCTTCCTCAGTCAACTGATCATAGGGCAAACCCCATGAAGCCATAGGTGCATGCTTAAGCCCAGGAGACATTGTAACAGGAGTGGGAACCATAGGCATTTGGGCAACTTCTTCATGTAGCTTGCTTGTGCCCTCAGGGCCTGCCCGGGCCCTGTCCCGTATGTACCACTTCCATTTGACAATGGACTGTTGCTGTGCACGTCCTACTTTATGGTCTGGTGGGTCAGATAACACCCAGCTCATGATGGGCAGCTCAGGTCGCATGGTGACTTGGTGGCCCATTGTCAAACGTTCAGTTTCCACTAAGGCCCAATAGCAGGCTAAGAGCTGTCTCTCAAAAGGAGAATAGTTGTTTGCAGATGAAGGTAGAGCCTTGCTCCAAAATCCCAAGGGCCTCCGCTGTGATTCCCCTATGGGAGCCTGCCACAGACTCCAGACAGCATCTCTATCTGCCACTGATACCTCAAGCACCATTGGGTCTGCTGGATCATATGGCCCTAGGGGCAGAGCAGCCTGCACCGCAGCCTGGACCTGTTGAAGAGCCTTTTCCTGTTCCAAGCCCCACTCAAAGTTTGCTGCCTTACGAGTCACCTGATATATGGGTCGTAGTAACACACCCAGATGAGGAATGTGCTGCCTCCAGAATCCAAAAAGACCCACCAGACGTTGTGCTTCTTTCTTGGTGGAGGGAGGGGCCAGGTGCAACAACTTATTCTTTACCTTAGAAGGAATGTCTCTGCATGCTCCACACCACTGAACTCCTAGAAACTTCACCGAGGTAGATGGCCCTTGAATTTTAGTTGGATTTATTTCCCATCCTCTCATGCGCATATGCTTTACCAACAAGTCTAGGCTAGCTGCTACCTCCTGTTCACTGGGTCCAATCAACATAACATCATCAATATAGTGGACCAGTGTGATATTTTGTGGAAGAGTCAGGCGATCAAGATCCCTTCTAACTAAGTTATGGCACAACGCTGGAGAGTTAACATACCCCTGAGGTAAGACAGTAAAGGTATACTGTTGGCCTTGCCAGCTGAAAGCAAATTGCTTCTGGTGGTCCTTATGAACCGGTATTGAGAAAAAAGCATTGGCCAGATCAATAGCTGCATACCAGGTACCAGGAGACATATTAATCTGCTCGAGTAAGGACACCACATCTGGTACAGCGGCTGCAATTGGTGTCACTACTTGGTTGAGTTTTCGATAGTCAACTGTCATTCTCCATGATCCATCTGTCTTTTGCACAGGCCAAATTGGAGAGTTAAATGGAGATGTGGTAGGAATCACCACCCCTGCATCTTTCAAATCCTTGATAGTGGCATTAATCTCCGCAATCCCTCCAGGGATACGATACTGTTTTTGGTTCACTATTTTCCCTGGTAGAGGCAACACCAATGGTTTCCATTTGGCCTTTCCAACCATAATAGCCCTCACTCCACAGATCAGGGAACCAATGTGGGGATTCTGCCAATTTCTAATTATATCTATCCCAATTATACATTCTGGGACTGGGGAAATAACTACGGGATGCGTTCTGGGACCCACTGGGCCCACCGTGAGTCGGACTTCAGCCAAAACTCCATTTATCACCTGACCTCCATAGGCCCCTACTTTAACCGGAGGGCCACAATGCTTTTTAGGGTCTCCTGGGATCAGTGTCAACTCAGAACCAGTATCCAATAGGCCTCGAAAAGTCTGATTATTTCCTTTTCCCCAGTGTACAGTTACCCTAGTAAAAGGCCTCAGGTCCCTCTGGGGAAGGACAGGAGGAAGGCAAACAGCATAACTCTTTGGTATTGTGACAAGGTCCTTCCTCACTGGAACCCGGCCACCCCTTCATTCAAGGGGTTCTGGGTCTGTGAACTGTCTCAAGTCTGGAAACCGGTCAACTGGGCGGGATTCGCTACTCCTAAAATCAAATGTTGACTTCCTGTCATTCGTTCTAGAGCTTTTCTGCTTATACAGATCAAATAAAAACTTAGTAGGCTTCTTATGTATTTGGTTCCTGGGAACACCATGATTAATTAGCCAGTTCCAAAGATCATTTCGGGTCATGCCATTATAGGTATTGTTTTGCCTTTGCCACCCATTATGATAATTACGGTAACTACGCTCATCTGGCCTTCTGCGATTCAGTGCTGCCACCTGACGCCTACCCTGAGGTCCTGTTAGACCTATTACGTGTACATTTAATTTATGCAAGCGAGCCACAACTTCTCTAACTGTAAGATCTGGCATAAGAAATAGAGCAAAAACAAAGCTCTTCAAATGTTCTGGTGTCTCTCTCAGTACTTTCCATCTTATAAATTCAGTGAATGGCATGTCCTCTGGGTCCTCATATTGTGGAGAATGTGGTTTTACACTTCGAATCCACTCGAGCATGCCCATCTGCCTGACCCTCACAATCCCTTCATCAATACTAAGCCAAGGAATATCAGGCATCTCTAACTCGCTGTTAGTAGGCCATGTTTTAATAAATACATCAGCCAACCATTCAAATAAACTTTTAACACCTTTTTTAACTGCTCGAGCTTCCATGTTAAACCTAGAATCTCTACTCAGTGGGCTCATATCGATAAACTCAGTATGATCCAATTTTATATTCCTTCCACCATTATCCCACACCCTTAAAATCCATTCCCACACATATTCCTTAGGCTTCTGCCGGAATGAATCAGCAAACTCATTAATTTCTTTAGTAGTATATCGCACCTCCTCGTGGACCACACTTTCTATCTCACCTTGAGGGGCTTGCTTAGACTTCAATCTGGTTATAGGTCTAGAGGCAACAATTGTTGGGCCCTGAGGGACATCAGCTCCCACTGGGAGGGGGGGATTAATTTCCTCAGGCAAGGGTGGGGAGGAGGGATCTGCAGGGTGTGGATTCTCTGCTGAGGGTGGGGAGGTTAATTCCTCAGATAAAGAAAATCCCTCAGAATCCGAGGGTTCAAAATCCTCATCATCATAGTTCTCCCACACATCTCCATCCCAAGTTTCAGGGTTCCACCCTTTCCCCACCAGTGCTCTCACTTTAACTGCTGACACTTTTCGTGGCTGGGAATTAAATTTGCGTTGTAAATCAGCCAACCGTATAATAAGGGCTCCAGCTTGATTTTCTGCTGCTTTAGCTCTTTGGCTGCTGGAGAGAAGATTCTCTTCCAGAGCACACTTGGAAACCTTTAAACTGTTGTTTCGAATCCGGAGCTGGTCATTTTTATCACCGAGCTCCTTATTTTCCTCTATCAGTTTATCCAGACATGCTAGGAGCAACAAGGCAACATCATTATTTTCCTTATTTTTCCGCAATTTCTCGAACGTTTTATATATAGAGTCGCTAAATTCCTTGCTTCTCACAAGAGGCGAGTTAGGTGAGTCAAATGGATCTATCTTCATAATTACATCAAATAGTCTGCACCAAGGATTATCATTCCTCTTCATGCCACCAGGAGAGCCTTCAGTAACTCTAGGCTTCATTGGGTTGGAGAGCTGGCTCCAGAGACTACCAAGCCCACTAAAGAAATTCATCCTTTCAATTCTGTTTCTCTAGAACCACTCCTGGTACCAAAATCTGTATTAGTTAGGGTTCTCTAAAGAAACAGAAGCAACAGGACGAATATATAGCTATATACAATTTATTGATTTGCTCACGTGACAGAGTTCAAGGAGTCCAACAGTAGCTGCACCACACTGGAGAGGCTGAGAACCCAGGGAACTGCTCAGTCCACAAGGCTGGATGTCTCAGTAGTCCCAATCTGGTGCTGAAGGCCTGATGGATTCCAGGAGATCTGCCGGTCTCAGTACATGCTGGGATTCATAGGGTTGATCACAGCAGCAAGACAAACTCACCAGTGAGAGAGAGGCAAGCCGCAGGAAAAAAGGGACCAGCTCCCTCTGCCGTGGCCTTTAATACTGCCTGCTGGCAGAAGGTAACGCCCATATTTGGGGTGGGCCATCCGGGTTGAGGTAGTCCAATCCGAAGATCCTTTTTCTCTTATTTGTTCCTTAGTTCAGTCAAGTTGACACCCAGGATTAACCATCACAGCTACTTAGTAAGACTCTTATCTCAGAAAACCAAAAAGAGCCAATGAGATGGCTCAGCAGATAAAGGACATTCCTGAGTTTAATCCAATGAGATGGCTCAGCAGATAAAGGAAATTCCTGAGTTTAATCCAATGAGATGGCTCAGCAGATAAAGGAAGTTCCTGAGTTAAATCCAATGAGATGGCTCAGCAGATAAAGGAAGTTCCTGAGTTTAATCCCCAGGCTCCACATGGTGGAAGGAGAAATCCAACTCCTACAAGCTGCCCTCTGACTTCATATACACAGCACACACACACACACACACACACACACACACACACACACACACACCATGCATAAATACAGCTAATAATTTTGAGTTAAAAGAATAATTAAGAACTCCACTCAGTGAAGTAGCAGTGGAGATGTAGACCCTTATCCAAATTCTGCTGGAAACCTCATATGTGACTTTAAAGCAATACCTTTTCCTCATCATGCCTCCGTTTTCCATATACTTATTTAATAATCACTTATTAAGCTCCAGTTACTGTTTAGCTACACATAGAGAGTAGGAAGACAAATTCGACAAACAATAGTCTTTGCCCTTTGACTATCATTCTGGCAAGATATAAGTCATGAAGGTGACTGAGGCGAATGTATTCTAGACAAAAGGCCACTTTTAAACCAAGAATTTCAAGACTAACCTTGAAAGTTGACACATTTATTAAATCAAAGTACCAAAGGAATCTTAAAAGGGAAAATAGATTGTGACCTTAGAATGCAATATTTACTGAGAGTACAAAGCACAGATTTTATGACCAGCTCCTCAATGTTCCAGCAGAGGGAACTCCATATCTATGTCTCCAGCTTTAAACACAAGCACTGTTCCATATGCAGCAAGAGATCCAAACTCTCTATTACTCATTTTAGTTAATTATGTATGCTTTGTACAGAAGATAAATTTGTGTGTATATAATACACTTGAAAATCATGCATCAACATTTTTTAAAGAAATTCTATAATGTCTCAGAAACTTTTAAAAAAACACTTATTTCAAAGAAAGGTTAATAATGTGGTCTGCTGTGTGATAAGCAGAGAAAAGGGAGTTCAAAGAAAGAGAGGAACACTCTACAATAAAGTGCAAGTAGCTGGGAGCACTTAGATTTATACCAAGAAAATTAAGATTGTGTTTTCTTGACTACACCAACTACAGACTGTTTGGAGCCATGGCAGACAATTCTTAGGCAGCCAGGAGTCAACTGGAAAAGCTAAAAAAATCATAAATAAGATAGTAAAGACGCTTCCTATAAGGGTAGGTAGCTAAGTAATAACGGGACTGATATGTTGTGTAGTTCTAGTGCAACCCTCTTATGTAAGAAGAGCTTGGAAGCTGATACTATTCTAAATATTTCATCTTCACCTTTTCAAAGTTGAATAGTCGCCCATTTACTACAAAATATTAGTAACAGGAGACTCTTCATACTAGTTGGATCCCATAATTAGATATCTTCATGGCTTCCTTTGGTGACTCCTGATCTCCTTGCCTTCACCTCCCAAGTACTGGGATTATAGGTGTGTGCCAAACTGGCTCAGTACAGTGAATTTTTAAATAAAAAAAAAAATCAAAACATCTACAATTCATTGTGTTCTGGAGCCTTCTTTCCCTGTCTGTCTCAGTTCAAATTTATTTATTTATTTATTTATTTATTTTTGGTCTTTTCGAGACAGGGTCTCCCTGTAGCCTCAGCTGGCCTGGAACTTGCTCTGTAGACCAGGCTGGCCTTGAACTCACAAGGATCCGCCTGCCTCTGCCTCCCAAGTGCTAGGATTAAAGGCGAGCGCCACCACGCCCAGCTCAAATTTTTAAAAAATACAACCAAACAATCCCAAGGCCCAAGTTTATCATAATTTTTTTTAACTGAAGCTACTTCCACTAGATGGCACTAAAGACTGCGTTTCAGAGATCAGGCCATCCTAAATACAGCAAGGCAAGAAACAAAATGGATCATTTGAAATAATAAATTTCTGTGATTTGTTCGGTTACTATGACCAGTTCCTAGATATGAAACATGAATTTCAGCTGTTTGTTTACTCCATCATCCAAACATACCTATATGAAACATGAATTTCAGCTGTTTGTTTACTCCATCATCCAGACATTACCTTGTTTCTAACACTGTGCCCTGTATTAGGGATGCAGGAAGAGAGGACCCAAGAGCAAGAGTGGAGGACGGCAGTGCCAGGAGAAGGCAGGGCGAGACGGGTATGTGGAGAACTGAGAAGCACGGACGGCACAGGCAGACCTTTGACTCAGTGAATCTAAGATTCCCAAGAAGGGGATGTCCCTCCTGAGGGTGGAAAAATGGATAGAGATGATGTCGTAGTTTGATTTTCCATTGCTGTGACAAAACACTCTGACACCAACTTGGGGAGGAAAGGGTTTATTCAGCTTACATCTCCTGGATCACATTTCATCACTTAGGGAGCCCAAGGCAGGAACTCAGGGCAGGAACCTGGAGGCCATGGAGGACTGCTGTTCACTGGCTTGCTCTCTACTGGCTTGCTCTCTGGCTCATGCCCAGCCTGCCTTCTTATACTGTCACTGCTCAACAATCAAGACAATACACCACAGATGTGGCCACAGGCCAATCCAATGGAGCCAATTCCCCGACTGAGGCTCCCTCAACCCAGGTGTGTCAAGTTGGCACAGGCCAATCCAATGGAGCCAATTCCCCAACTGAGGCTCCCTCAACCCAGGTGTGTCAAGTTGACACCAAAGCTATCCAGCACAGATGACCTAAGGGACAAGGCCCAGGCAAGCTGCAACCAGCTGAATAGGCAGCTCATACAATCAAGGCTGAGGCCTCGATACACTCTCAAGAACGGGCAGTGCCAGAAATGAAGTCAGCGGCCAAGGTAAGCTCATGCTATTTCAGAATACAGAGTTTTATCTGAAGGGCAGCTCTTCCTCCTCATCTCCTCTTGCACACTGCACTATCACTGGGCTTTTTAGCAGCCGCTTAAACATGCAGGGCATGTGCCTCTCTCATGCCACACAGACTCTTTCCTTCTCTGAATGACTTTCCTTCCAGTCCTGTGTGCAGCTCACTCCTTCCTCCTCCTAGTCTTTGAGGAATTCTGGGGAATTATGAAGGAAATGATGGGAACAGTAGAAAGAGCCCAGCCCACAAGAAATAGGGAGACCAAGTCTTCCTACTCAGCACCTCAAGTAGCAGCCCTCTAGCAATCAAGGAAGAACGAAGACGTTTTGAAAAAAAAAGTGAGGGCTAATGACTAACAAATAACACGTTAGAGCCAAGTGAAAGAAAATGAAGCAATGCAGGGGAAGAGAGGAGGACAGTCAGAGAGCAAGAGGTGGAAGGAAAGAGAGCTTCAAGAAGTTATGTCTAAACTTACAGCAGATTCCATTAAAGAAGAACTGAAAAGTAGCCATTGGATTTAATATATTGGAAGCTATCAGTGCCTTTGGCAGAAGCAATTTCAGCAGAATATTGGTAACAAATACCAGAGTACACTATATACAGGACCAAATGCAAGAAAAAAGGATTACAGAAACAAGGGTGGACAATCTTGTTAGTCACTATTCTCATTGCTGCTATCAAATGCTGGTAAGCAGCAACTTGGGAAGGGTTATTTTGACTCACAGTGTGAGGGATGTAGTCTGCCGTGATGGGGAAGGGATGGTGACCTAGTGGCTCCCAGCAGCCGCAGAGGCATGAGGCTGCTTGCTCACATGTGAGCAGATCAAGAATGGGAGAGCAGACTGGAAGCAGGCCCAGTTATCAAACCTCAAAGCCCATTTCATCCAGTAAGTCTCCACCTCCTAAATGTTCCCAAACCTACCAAAGCAACACTCGTAGCTAGGAGCCATGCTCAGATGAGAGGCTCTGGGGATATTTCCTTCAAACTGCAATGTTCTTCTCAAGGGCCTTAGCCCTAAGGCAGAGCGAACTGGGAGGTAGAGGAGGACAGATTTCGAAGGAGAAACTATGGAGGCGTCTGAGCTGGAAGAGCAATTTGCCACAGATGCAGACATGACTACAGGACTCAGGAGAAAAGGGAGAGGTACAGCGACTGAGAAAGACAGATGCACTGATGACAGACAGGTGTGACGGAGCCTGTGGCTCTCTCCTACATGTCCATCTACTGTCTGCTGGTCCCACCTTCCTGCTTTCCTGATAGATCTTCTTCCCTTCCTGGCTGAAGCCTGGCATTAAGGGTGGGCTGAAATCCTTAGACACATTTATGGACCTGGTCACATTCAGCAGTCCTGTTCTGACTCTATGGTTTTTGTACCTTCTTGTAATAATTTGCTGTTTGAAGCCCCCAACGAGATGAAGCAATGTACAAACACAGAGCAGACACTGAATTAGTTCTGAAAAGGAAAACTTTAAAAATCTCCTCTAGGCTGGGAAGTGGTGGTACACACCTTTAATCTCAGCACTCTGGAGGCAAAGGCAGGTGGATCTCTGTGAGTTTGACAAGGTCAGCCTGGTCTACATAATGAGTTCTGGGGCAGCTAGGGCTAAAGGGAGACCATGTCTCAAAAAGACTAAAAAACAACAACAAAAACAAAAAACTCCTCTAATCCAATGATCTCAACCCATACCACTTAATGTTTCCACTATCCACAGAATTCTTGGTTGAATACAGTTCTGTTAGTTTTCTCATTATTTGAGATCACCATTTTCTGCCTCATTATTAACAAATTTTTATCAAATGCCTACTATGAAGGTACTATGTTGGTGTCAATGGTTTTTCTATCATAACAGAGGGACAGAATACATATATATANAATGAAATATCTGCAGATAATACATATGGTAGATACTGATGTATGCATAACTGTATATATACATACATAATAAAAGACAACAATATAAGGCAGAAAATGCAAAGAGAAATATAAGCAAGCAATAAAGCAGATTTCCTCTTTTTAAATTGTTATTTTTATGGTGTTGAGTATCCAACTGTGTCAGTGAGATAAATCCCAAATTCTCATACAAAGGAGCTATTAGAAAACAAACCAACCCAGAGCCTGGAAATAACAGGGAAATTCTGAGGTAGTATCTGACATAGATGGAAAAAGAGGATTAAAGAATACAGACAGGATAACAAGTATAGACAAATCGACAAACATTTAGGGAGTACCTAGGGAGTAGGCTAGTTTTATGATCTATAAGGGAATCTAGCTACTGAAGTTTTAAAATGACTTGAATGTTTTAATAAGTTTTACAATTAGTTTGAAAGATCAAATTCATTATTTTAAAAATGGAACTCCGGTCTATAAAGAAGAAAGTCTGCTCATGCTTCAAAATGGAAGCCTGATCTAGCAGGACCTGACTTTGTCCATGAATGGATGGAACTGGTAAATGAAAAGCCAAAAGGAGCCAGGGGCTCCCCCCCCCCAAAAAAAGAAGAAAACCTTGGTTCATTTGAGCTATCAGTGTGGCCTTAAGCATCCAAAAGGAAAGTATAACCCAGAAATAATTAGTAAGGTCTGAGAAATTGTACTTCAGGTATAAAACTTGAGATCTTAGTTAAAAAAAAAAAATTAAGAGAGCACAGTTGTTTTGCCTGTCTTACTGGCAAGTGCAGCTACCCGTGGCTGCCACTGCTTTTGCCATCCTTCAAAGACATGAGACACAGCTTTTCAACCTTCCAATATGGACTAAAGACTCATGTTTCTCTAAGAATCCTCCAAACCTTCCGTGCCAGATAGGGACTGCTGAGATATCCAGCTTGTGGACTGAGCTACTATTGGGGTTTCAGCCTCTTCAGAGTATAGACTGCCACTGTTGGACTACCTAGGCTGTATAACAGAGACCAGTACAGGAGGATCAAGACAGGATGTGGTACTTACTGGACCTCATTTAGTGACCATGGGAAGGGAAAACCCCAGTTTGGAGCACAAGGGCAGGACTGATGGTTGTATGGGCTTGCCAAGGAGGAGCCTTCAAACATGACATCTTTCAGTTTAATTAAAGAAAAAAAAGAGAAAGAAATCATAACCTGAAGATGCTAAAAGATATGTGTGGCATGCATATATGCATATTTTGGAGTGATACAGATTGGAAAGAACAACAAAAACAACAAAAAGACTGGGTCAAAGAACTGACTGAAACAGTGAACTTCTGCTCAAAATAGTAAACTTCTGCATTGAAATTTTTAAAAGAGACTGAGAAAAAGATAAAAACATGTTTGTCAGAATGCATGAGCTCTGGTGGGGTGGGGGGCAGGGAGGGGGGAATGGGTCTAGGCTCGATTGGAAATTGTGTATGAAATGCACAAAGCTTCAATAAAAAATTGGCTTAAAAATAAAAATGGAAGTCAAGGATAATTCAGACTGTGACACTCAAGGTGAGAGTGACGAAGTCTTTTACCATCTTCAAAAATCTAGGCAGTAGGGTGTTGGCAGTGGGGGTGGAAAGAAACTGATGCCTGCTGGGATATGGAAAACGAGAAGGGAGGCCAGGAGGACTACAAGGTTTCACAGGAGAAAGGAGGATGATCTTCCTTGGTGGAGATTGAAATGGGAAAATTCAGACAGCACAGTTTAATGAACAAAGAAGGCAGGTGGTGGGAGAGGGAGGGAGGTTAAAGGACAGGATCCTATTCAGAAGCAGAGTTATTTTGTGACAAAAACTTGGGAAGAAGTCAGTCCTGGAAGTGTGGGGTTGGGGATCAATTGCATAAGAGGAAACAGATGCAAATGATACAGGATAAAATGAAGGGGTGGGGCCATAAACTAGGAGAGTATGAAGCAGCCTAGAAGAGGAAAACACGGAGAGCCACATGTAAGGTCAGAAAGTATCTAACAATGACGAACACTAAAGATCGTGTACTGAGAAAAGTCCAATAATTATTCATAATGTACAAGTTATCCATAACCTAGTGGGAAAGAAAGGAAGAATAAATGGCTGGTGGAGGAGATAATGGTGCAAAGTAGTATGATGACTAAGGAATGTAGTGGTGATAGGCACCAACGTTAATATGTTGACAGGGAACTGGATCAAGGGAGGATTTGTTTCCCCTTCAGGACTTTTGACCATTGCTCTTGCTAGAACAAACAAGTACTGATTAGAAAACTAAGAGGAAGAAGGTTTGGGAGAGGCAGAAAAAACTAGGCTAAAAATGTCTTTTGTTGAGCGCTAATCTTAGAACAAAAAACAGGTAGTCAGTAGAAGTGTGAGCGAGGTGTGAAGATGCACAGACTTAAGCAGAAAGGTGAAGTTCTCGCCCAAATATAGATGCTAGAGATGTACAATCAACTGGAGCCTTTACAGGTGAAAACTGTGTTCCTGTCACAGGAAATCACTCATGAGACAAGCCTTTAGGCATACCTGTAAAGGATTATCTAGATTTGGGTAACCTGTGAGCTAGCCTAACACAGTGAGAAATTTACTTTGTTAAATTTATTCGTATGTGGGGGCTGGAGAGATGGCCTAGCGGTTAAGAGCGCCGACCGCTCTGCCGACCGCTCTTACAGAGGACCCAGATTCGATCCCCAGCACCCACATGGATGCCGAGAACCGTCTGAAACTCCAATTCCAGGAGAACTCCAGTTCCAGGGGAATCCGATACCCTCTTCTGACCTCTGCGGCGTTGCACAACATGGGTGCACAAACTTGCATGCAGTCAGTACATTCATACACATACAGAAATAAAATTAATAAAAAAAATTAAAAAAAATTTATTGGCATGTGAAGACTGGCCCTAAATGTGGACAGCAACTTCCAGTTGTGGCCCAGATATAAGGAAGCCTGAGGGAAAAGCTTTTGATTTTTGCCTGGTTGCTGATAGCACATGCACCCTGTTGCTACCTCTGCCACTACAGATCCTTCTGTTGCTGCCATTATTCGCTGACATCAGCTTTTTCAGCCTTTCAACATAGACTGAAAACAGCTGGCTCTCCAGGATTCTCCCAGGCCGTCAGCACCAGAGTGGACTATGGAAGCATCCAGCCTTATGGATTGAACTGGTGTCATGTTCTCAGCCACTCTGGTGTGAAGAGGCCATTGTTGGAGAACCCATATGGCATTGTGTAAGTGAACCTAATAAATTCCCTTTTAATATAAAAAAGGCGAGGTTCTCTAGACAGCCCCATGTTCTTACTCAAGTGGAGGGAGTCAGCTGCTCAATCTGTGAGGGATTTGATGCTTAAGAAGATGAGAGAAGGGGCTGGAGAGATGGCCTAGCGGTTAAGAGCGCCGACCGCTCTTGCAGAGGACCCGGGTTCGATCCCCAGCACCCACATGGCAGCCGAGAACCGTCTGAAACTCCAATTTCAGGAGAACTCCAGTTCCAGGGGAATCCGAGACCCTCTTCTGACCTCCGCGGCATTGCACGACACGGGTGCACAGACCTGCATGCAGACAGTACATTCATGCACATACCGAAATAAATAAAAAATTAAAAAAAAAAAAAAAAAAAAGAAGATGAGAGAAGGGCTGGAGAGATGGCTTAGTGGTTAAGAGCACTGGCTGCTTTTGCAGAGGACCTAGGTTTGATTCCCAGCACCCACAGGGCAGCTAACAACTGTAACTCCAGTTCCAATCCTCTTCTGGCCTCTGCAAGCTTTGCAGAACCTGGGTGCACTTACATAGTGCAGGCAATACATTCATACACATAAAATAAAAATTTATCTATCTTTACCTATCTTTTCTCTCTCTCAATACACATACACACACACATATGCTGAAAGAGGAGAGAGTAGAGGTGATGGAGCAGAACCTTAGACATAACATCATAAGACTATTTACATCCTGGATATGTTACTGCTGAGCTCTTTGAGACTGTTTTTTGAGGTGTCTGGTGCAGAGTCTTAGACATGACATCATAAGATTGTGTTTGCATCCCAAACATGTTACTTCAGGTTGACCACTAAGATCTCTTTAAGAAGACTCTCTTCTCCTAAATTGTTAGGAGATTGAGATAATACATATAAATTATAAAGCACTTCTTCAATAAGAGAGGTTGGAACACCTGCCATGGGAAACGGGATACAGCATGAATAAGAGATGAACCGAGTCTAGCCAGGCACAAGGAGGGCAGAGATGACATTCATAGCAAGAATATATAGCAGACCTAAGTCCACACAGGTTAGTGATTCACTTCAGCACAATGAAGCAGATTCTGTGCGAGGGTAAGTGTGGAGGACAAAATGCTGAAGAAATCTAGGTAAGAACCATTTAAAGACCTTTGTAAGTTAAAAATATGTAATTTCAAAGTGTCTTTTGATTCACTGACATGTTATATTTTATTTATGCTAAACAGAGCCCAGGAAACCAAACTAGACCAGACCTTACCCCATTTTGGGTGGTGTGTGAGGGAGTGCCCACACTCTTATGCTGGGAATTGAACCCAGAGCCTCAAACTCACCACATACCATACAGTGAACTCTATCTCCAGCCTAACTCATTAAATTTTTGAAATAGCCATATAATTAACTTTAAAAATTTATCTTTCCATATTTTGGAAGCCCTTGCTCTCCAGAGTTCATGGTTTTTGAAAGCATAGGCTCTAGGTACTATGTCTACAGCATGAAATCTATAGTATAAAGACATCAACGAAACTGCTGTTCTTTGGTTCAAATCAAATAAGGCCATGAACAGTGAAAGTAGTGAGGCAGCTTGACAATAGGATTAAGCGACTGAGGGTAAGGAGCCTCGTGGTTACAATTTTTAGATCTTGGAGATCAAGGTCTCAGATCCCAGGTGTAATACTGAATTCTGAGACTCTTGGCAAAATTCAACCGGGCAAGGAAATAACGCTAAAGTTGTGTCCATTTTCCAAATTAGTTGGCCAGCCAACAAAGGTTGTCCCTCACTGACATCCTCCAGTATCCCATTGTGACAAGACAGGAGCCCTCCTTGATTGATAAAAACAGCTCAGCTCGCTTGTTACCCCTAGCTGTAGAATTGTGAGAAATATCTAAACCCTTAGGTCATGTTCCCTTGCCCTTCAACTGGTGAATTAAAAGCTGCCTCTCACCCAGGAAACTCAGTGAAGCTCCGTGGGGCAGGCCTATTCTAAACTTCAGTTCAACCATCTGACGGACTAGTCCCTGGTATCAGAGCCTTTAGTGTCCGTGCCCCGGAAAATGTCAGAAACTAGCCAGCCACGGGGGTTCTTGTAATCTCACTGAGGGATTCCAGGACTGAAAAATGCTCAGGAGGAAACCTGGCGAGCTAAACCCCCCAGCTGAGGAGCAACTCCTGTTGTCACCCCTGAGGCCTCCACTGCCAAGAATAGCCGTCTACAACTCCCAGCGTGCTTCGGGCTACGTGTCGGAAGACTGACAGTGCCACACACCAATGGGAGAGCCCGACCTGAGATCAGGGCGGACCCTGTCGCCGCAGCCCTTAACCTGTCTTGAGACCTCTCCGGTGGCGGAAGGACTAGTCGTCGTGAGAGTCGTGAGATGGTGATGCCGGCCATGCTGTGTCGCTCACTCAGGGCCTCCCGCCCTTCCTTAGATCCCGCTCTAACTCCTGGGTAGTGTGAGTGGCGGGGCGAGGATGTGGAACTTCTCGAGCTTATTGGATGGCGCCGGTGTCACTCCGGAGGGCGGAGCGGCTTCTCGAACGGTGATTGGACCCTTAGAAGCCGACCTGGGCTGGGTTTTGGTGCGAACTGGGGGCGCCGGTTCTCAGGCGCTCAGGGCCGCCTCGCAGGGAGGCAGAGGCCACTGAGGAGTGAACGCGGTTCGCAGCCTCGTCTTCTGCCCGCCACAGCCGGGGAGAGAGGAGCTGGAGGACCCTCTACCTCATCGCGCAGGGCGACGGGCGCGCTTGTCGAGTGGCGGGGGCGGGACCAGTGGGGCGGGAGGGGGGTAGGAGCAGAGGACAAGAAATGCGGGCTTCAGGGGGTTGGCGGCCGGACTAGCTGGAGACCTAGCTTCCAAGCGCTTACGAGGAGGGCACTCACGTGTCTGGTATGGGATGCCATGGAAAGGCGAGGGCCCAACCTCAACTCCTAAGTAGATCTGTGGATGGTTCCTTGCAGGTATCCTCTTCCCCGGCTGCCCTTTTATTTCCCTACACGAGCATCCTCATGGTTTCTGTTGGAGTTCTGGAAGCTTTCTCTTTGGGTGGGTGTAATCTGCATGGTAGAACTGCCCAGAGCCTTTTCTGATAGTGAGTACAGACGCGGGGAATATGTCAGAAAACAGGAAGCCGCTTCTGGGTTTCATATACAAACTCCCCAATGCGACTGCGCTTGGGAACTCAGGCAAGATTCACTGCCCTTCATGCCTGAGAGTTTTCAAAGTACCCAGGCTCTTGCCTTGTTTACACACGGTGTGCACCACGTGCTTGGAAAAGCTGGAACCCTTCTCAGTAATAGACATCCAAGGGGTAGACTCAGACACAAGCTCTGACGGGTCAGTATTCCAGGAAATCAAGCCACACAGCCCGCCGTCGCAGACTGGCATCCTCTGTCCGGTATGTGATGCTCAGGTGGACCTGCCTGTGGGTGGAGTGAAGGCTTTAACCATAGACCACCTGGCCATGAATGATGTGATGCTGGAGAGTCTGCGTGGGGAAGGCCAGGGCCTGGTGTGTGACCTGTGCAGCGACAGAGAAGTAGAGAAGAGGTGTCAGACCTGCAAAGCCAATCTCTGCCACTTCTGCTGCCAGGCGCATAGGTAAAGAGGGAATACCCTATCTGTTGTGGCTTAAGAATGGAGAACAGAGATGTCTAGACATAGATCCCCCAAGAGTCAAAGAACAATACAGAATGCAGTTGCTGGCTCTAGAGTGGAAGTTAATCCTGTCAGCATAACTGTAGTGATAAAATCATGACAGGTTTCAGTTTACAGAGCACATTCAGTTCCTTTCCATCACCAATCATTTGCTAGGGGAAAAAAAAAAAACCACAATAAGATTAATAGCCCGTCATCTCATCTGATCATTGCAGCTCTTACAGAAAAGCAGGCATTACAGAAAGGCAGCACTGTCTCCATCCCTTCTTGTATTAAATGAGGGGCTGGAAGCTCGGCAGTGCTTTGGGATTTGCCAAGTTCCCACAGCTGGATGCCTGGACTGAGTCTTCAGGCCTGATCTGGCTTTTCTGTGCTTTTCTTACTGTTATATTGCCACCTTCTCAGCATAGGTACTGCTTGATGGGCCTCGCCTCCGCCTTTACCTTGGTGAGTGCACTGGTAGATGCTAATTGGGGTGTTATGTCTTCTTGCACACTCAAGGAATAGTTTGTAAAATGGTTTACTCTTTTTCCTTACTTTACTCCTTCCTATGATAACAGAATATCAGAACAACAAAACTAACCAAGGTTTTAGGTTTAACATAAAATCATAGTTAAATTCCGACTTTCATTTGTTCTTTGGCCTCATCAGCAGAAATGCTTGTCTTTGCTCTGGTCCCCTTTTTTTTTTTTTTCTTTTGATCTTTTTGAGACAGGGTCTCCCTGTAGCTCTGGCTGTCCTAGAACTCAATATGTAGACCAGGCTGGCCTTGAACTCACAGAGATCTTCCTGCCTCTGCCTCCTGAGTGCCGGGATTAAAGACATGTGCCACCATGCCTGGCTCCCATCCCTATTTTTAAGTTGCGTGATGATCCCTGTGATTGTCTTGCTGCCAGCTAAACAGCTGGACTTGTTTTCTCTGCAGCCACCTTCATGCCAGAACAGACATACAAGCTTCAAGTTGATGGAATGCTAACAGGGAATTCTATACGCAGTTACCGTTCCCGAAGCAACCCCCCACAAGGATATAGAAAAGTAGAATTAAAAGAGAGTTAATTTTAGTGCAAGTTGATTTCACTTTCTACTAATGCTGATAACTCTTGAAGGTGATTCTGGCCTGCCATTGTGGGTGTTGTAGGCCCTGATCAGAGGAATTGGGTTGCTAAAATGTTATTTAAAAGTGAGATGAGAGTTTGGCAGCAACAGCTAATTGCTGTGCAGACCCATGTGGCATAGCTTGTGTTTCCTGGTGCTAGTTTTCCAGTATAGCCCGTGTCCTGCTCGCTTGAGGAAGCAGGCTCTTGTTTAAATTTGCCAGATTAACTCTCAAGGGAAGGCCTCAAGGCATAGTCTCAGCATTACAACATTTCATTCTAACAACAGCCTCAGGTAGGCGTTGGACTCAACGGCTTGAGGAATAGTGAACCAGAGGACAATACAGTTTGATGTTAGAAGCTCTGGGACCAAACTCAAATTTGTTGTACTTCAGAGTCTATAATCCTAGAACCTCTTTGCTAAACTGTCCCACCTGGAGTCACTCCCTAATTCCCTGTCCCCAACTGCTTATTCTTAGGCGGCAGAAGAAGACAACATACCATACCATGGTGGACATAAAAGACCTGAAAGGCTACAGCTGGGTTGGAAAGCCCATTCTGTGTCCTGCTCACCCTGCAGAGGAGCTGAGGCTGTTCTGTGAGCTCTGCGACCAGCCTGTCTGTCGGGATTGCGTTGTGGGTGAGCATCGGGAACACCCCTATGACTTCACCAGCAATGTCATCCACAAGCATGGGGACTCTGTTCGGGAACTCCTCAAAGGCACCCAGCCCCACGTGGAGGCCCTGGCGGAAGCCCTAGCTCAGATCAAAATCATGAACAGTACCCTCCAAGAACGGGTAGAGGCAGTGGCATCCGATGTCCGGACATTTGCTGAGGGCCACATCAGAGCCATCGAGGAGCATCGGGACAAGCTGCTGAAGCAGTTGGAGGACATAAGGGTCCAGAAGGAAAACTCCTTGCAGCTGCAGAAAGTGCAGCTGGAACAGCTACTGGCAGACATGCGCACTGGAGTGGAGTTCACTGAGCACTTGCTGACTAGCGGCTCGGACTTGGAGATCCTCATCACCAAGGGAGTGGTGGTGGACCGGCTCAGGAAACTGAACAGAATTGAATACAGTGCCTGGCTGGGAGTCAGTGACAAGATTTGCTTCTCTCCTCGGGAGAAGGCGGGTCAGTGCCGTGGCTATGAAGTTTACGGGGCCATTAACACCAAAGAAGTTGATCCAGCCAAATGTGTCCTTCAAGGAGAAGGTAGGAAGGCATTTCCTGGGCATTGAGAGGGCAGTGGGCAGGTAGTGATATTTAAAGACTTACAGCTTGCTGGCTGGGAAATTGGTAGAGTACTCGTCTGGCGATCCCCTGGAGCACATTCGGTAGGTGGAGGCAGGAAGATCAGAAGTTTAAGGTCCTCTTTCCCAGTACAGCAAATTTGAGGCCAGCCTAGGCTACATGAGAGACTATATCAAAAAGAAAAAGGAAAAACTAGAGCTAAGGCTTGTTTTGAAGGGCAGCAGCCCTGCCTGACTCCTTCTGTTCCTCCTTGTCAAGATAGGGAAAGGCTTGACCCTTCTGTGCTTCAGAAAAGTAGAAGCTAACAAGGAACTTAGGGATCATGCTTTGCTTCTCTCAGGTGACAGAACCTGGCTATTCCCGTAAGAGATGACAGCACTGACTAGACAAGGCAAAATCTGCCTGCTGAGAGAGGTTCAGGAAAGGGCCCAATCCACCTGCCTCTGCCTCCCGAGTGCTAGGATTAAAGGCGTGCACCACCACGCCCGGCTCATGGCTTCCTTTCTTCCTACCCTTTTTGCTTCATGAAATTTATGGCGTTGAAATTGTTTCTTTTCTTCTGTTCCTTCTTTTGGTGGAGACAGTGTCTCCCTCTGTATCCCTAGCCGGCCTGTAACTCACTACATAGACCAAGCTAGCCTTGAACTCAGAGAGATCCTCCTGCCTCAGCCTCAGCCTCCCAAGTCTGAGATTAAAAGCATGTGCCACATCCTGCTAGAAAAATGGTTTCTTTAGATCAGTGTTCTAGTCCTAAGAGAAGTATGTATTCATGTTCCTGTGGGAAAATTGTATTTATGAGTCATCTTCGCTCTGGCAAGGAATTCTTTTTTTTTTTATTATTCTTTAAAATATTTTTTAATTAATTAATTTATATTTTTTATTTGTATGAGTGTACTGTCTACATGCAGGTTGGTGCACCTGTGTCATGCAATACCTCGGAGGTCAGAAGAGGGCATCAGATTTCCCCTGGAACTAGAGTTAAAGACAGTTCTCAGCTGCCATGTGGATGCTGGGAATCGAACCTTGGTCCTCTGCAAGAGCAGTCGGTGCTCTTAACCGCTGAGCCATTTTTCCAGCCCCCCCGGCAAGGAATTCTTAACTCTTTAGAAATCTCCAGATCCCTTTACGAATAATCTGACTCCCAGAAACACCCCCTAACTAGGACATTCAATTTCAGGAGTTTTCTAGAGCCTTCACAAGTCTCTCTACAAACTCATCTGCCTGCTGACCTGCGGGCTGCAGCCACTGGGCACTCGTTCCCCCAGCACCTGGAAGAGCCTCTGAGTTGCAGGATTGCAGGGTGGTTTGGGGGTTACCGGTCTCCCACAAGTCTAAAAATTTTCTTTGGATTATAAGTTAATCCTGAGTATTTTCAAAGCTTCCTCAGAAGTGAAGATTCAGGAGCCTGTGGGATCCAGAGCAGAGGCTGACTGAAAACTAGCTGGGCCTCTAGGAAAGACACCCCAAAGCTGTGCCCTGGAAGGGAAGAGGGGAAGAGAAGGGAAGCGAACATAAAGAGAAACACAAGCTTGGTCTTGAGAAAAAAAGTCGGAGTCTGCCTTGGAGGAGCTGGTCTCTGCTGTTCGCCTATGAGCTGAGTGCTGAATGGTTGTCTTCTGCAGATCTCCACAGAGCTCGAGAGAAACAGGCATCGTCCTTCACCCTGCTTTGTAAGGATGCTTCAGGAGAGAGCATGGGCAGAGGAGGAGACAACGTTCAGGTGGAAGTTGTCCCTAAAGATAAGAAAGACAGGTGTGTTGCGGTTGGGCACCAGTGGCAGTGGTCGGTGGGGAAACTGAAGATGTGACGGGACAGTTCATCTCCCGTGCCGTGGTGCTGGGCAACACAGGATTTCACATGATTGAACCAAGTGTGCTTTTTATGTAGGTTTTATTGCTATCGTCAGTTCTCAATGTAGGCATCTCTTAGATTATCCTCCTTCCAAGCTTTGGGATGGACAGAAAAATCTTCTATGTGAAACTAAATTGTGCCTTTATTAAATCTAGCTCACCTTCTACTAAGTTGTTCCAGGAGCACACTTATATTTTCTCCATAATTGGAGTAAGGAGACAGGGCAACAGAGCAAGGGATACAACAGAGGCTTGGGCAGAAGACCACACTAACATTTAGAAGGGCTTTCAGGATATTGGGCTGGAATTAACTTCTGAGGCAAGTGGAAGAAGCATCCTGTTGGGAGCCATTTATAATTACTATTGAACGGAATGGTGCAGGAACGCCAGCCTAAGCTGAGGCAGGCTTGTGAGAGGGAGTGGCTTTTTGAACTCTCATTTTCATTCAGTCCAGTCAGAACGATTGTCCAGGATAACAAAGATGGGTCGTACTACGTTTCTTATACTCCCAAGGAACCTGGAATCTATACTGTGCGGGTCTGTGTCAAAGAGCAACACGTGCAGGTGAGTCAGGCTTTTGCACATGCTGTGCAGAATGCCCCCCAACCTCCCTCACACCTCCCCTGGCCCCTCATTTTATTTTATTTATTTATTTATTTTTTTTTTTTGGTCTTTTCGAGACAGGGTCTCCTTGTAGTCCTAGCTGGCCTGGAACTCACTCTGTAGACCAGGCTGGCCTTGAACTCACAAAGATCCCGCCTGCCTCTGCCTCCTGAGTGCTAGAATTAAAGGCGTGCGCCACCACCCCCTTCGGCCACTCATTTTAGGATCTGGACATTTTTCAGAGGACCAGCTGCTTAGAAGTGGAGTAGAATTCTCCGTTTCACTGTAGACACAGCCCAGATTCTGCTACTTTTGTTTCTTCTAGAGGATGCCTATTTCACTTGGAGTTACTTTATGTTTAGTTAGTCCTTCTCCTGGTTAGTTTGTTAGAATTCTTAATTTGAAGATGCTTCAACCACAGGGACAGTGTATCAGTGGACAAGGACACACATTCAAGAATTCCCAACTTTTTTAGATCCTGAGTGAGCCACAATTGGCCGGGTTATGCTTCCTATCAACTGGCCAGTCGTTTATCTCCCTAACCATCTGTGCACAAAGTTCTCAGCTATTTTACATATATGCTTATCTGCTACTGTGGTTAACTATACCACCTTCACAAATGAATATAACATTTTTTGGTTTAGAAAGTTTTAAAACCTGGTGATACCCACCTAATAGAGTGTTTCTGCTGATGCTGGAGGAGTTGGAGTTCCTGAAACCAGAAGTCACCCCTGAGGGCCGTTAAGTAAAGTATAGGTCTCACCATGGTATGTTAGTCTGGTGACCTGCATAGCAGCAAGGCTCATCAGTTCCATTTACTGCACACATAATCACAGTATGGCAGGAAGAAGTTAGATATTTTGCATATATTACTTGCATTTTCTTCAAAGCCCACTCAGGCACAGGGATCACTAACTAATCAGGTAGAGATCAATGTCACAGTACATAGTAGCTCTGTAACAAGGTTGGAATTTGAGCCTATTACTTGAACTCCAGGTTCTGTTTTATTTTTGTTGTTTTTTATGAAACAGAGTATCACTATGAACTTTTTTAAAGATTAAAAATTTTGGTTTTATTTTTATTTTATGTGTATGAGTGATTTGCTTGCACGTATGTAAGTGCACCCAGGCTGTGCAATGCCCACAGAGACCAGAAGAGGACATTGGAGCCCCTGGAACTGGAGTTACAGAGGTTGTGAGCCACTGTGGATGTGCTGGAAACCAAACTCGGGTCCTCTACCAGTGCAGGCAGTGCTCTTAACCACTGGGGTTCTCTGTCAGTTCAGGCAGTGCTCTTAACCACTGGGGTCCTCTGTCAGTGCAGGCAGTGCTCTTAACCACTGGGGTCCTCTGTCAGTGCAGGCAGTGCTCTTAACCACTGGGGTCCTCTGCCAGTGCAGGCAGTGCTCTTAACCACTGAGGTAACTCTTTACTTTTGTGTATGCATGTTTGCCTGCATGAGTTTATATGCATCATTTGAGTACAGTGACCACAGAGTCCAAAAGAGGGCATTGGGTCCCCCTGGAACTGGAGTTGCAGATGATTATGAGCTGCCATGTAGGTGCTGGGAACCGAACTTCTGCAAGAGGACCAAGTGTTCCTCAGTGCTGAATCACCTCTCCAGCCTGGCCTTAAACTTTTTTTTTTTTGAGACAGGGTCTCTCTATAGCCCCAGCTGGCCTGGAACCCTGTAGACCAGGCTGACCTTGAACTCACTGAGATCTGCCTGCCTTTGCCTCCCAAGTACTAGGATTAAGGGCATGCGCCACAATGCCTGGCTTAAAGATGGTTCTTAGCCGCCATGTGGCTGCTGGGAATTGAACCCAGGTCCTTTGCAAGAGCAGCTGGCACTCTTAACCACTGAGCCATCTCTCCAGCCCAGGCCTTAAACTCTTGATGTGCTTCCCTCAACCTCTTAAGTGCTAGGATTACAGGTGCGTGCCAACCTTGTGTGCCTCCATGAAGGGTTTTAGTTCATGGTCTTCCCTCAAAGGAAGGAGAATTTACTTTTTGGTTTTTGTTTTTATTTTCTAGCCTGGTCTCATTATGTAGTTCTGGCTAGTCTGGCTATGTAGACCAGGCTGGCCTTGAACTCACAGGGATCTGGCTGCCTCAGCCTCGCAAAGAGTTAGAATTAAAGGTGTGCGCCACCACACTCAGTTGAAGGGAAAATGTAGCATTGGAAAAGTTTCTAAGCTGCTAGGCTATCTACTTTTGTCTTTTTTGACTATGTGGTTCTTACATAGGGACCGGAAAATGACAACACTTACTAAACATTTGTTTAACATAGGATAGAAATAAAAAAGTTATCCCCCAAAGTGGGGAAGAGTTACTAATTTGAGAGTCATTAGCCACACACACTAAACCTTTCCATGTGTCTTCATAGTCCCTAGATAATGGATGGATAAACAGATGCGTGGTGTTCAGGGTCTAGTGGTAGGAGAAAAGTCACTAGCTCTGTGAGAAGAGACACGTGGCTAAGAAACCAAGGCAAATACTGCCAGATATCCTAGCCTTGTGGTTGTGACATCCTGGTAATTACCCCAGAGACTTCTGAAGAATTGAGATGGAGACTCCTAAAGGCTGCCACCAGTCACACGAAAGCCCAGACGTGGTCAGTGTGCTGAAAGGTGACCTGCTTTCACTTCACGCAAGGCTGGAGGCAGGCAGGACCTATGAAGAAAGAGCTTAAGCTGTTCGTCAGAACAATCCCCTGCCAGTTCAGGTGCCACTGAGACTGGAGCTAACTGTGGAAGGGTTCTGCAGAGTCGGCCGGGGCTGAGTAGCTCCGTGAGCAATCAGTTATCTGTGGTGTGCAGCACGGCAGAAGAGCTGGGTAGACTCGGATCCCTGTCTCGCTCCACTTGTGTCTGCCCCACCCAGCCAAGTACAGTCCTTATCCTCTATGTGTTTCTGCCCTGTCTTAGGCTAGTGACTTAGACTCTGCCTAGCATATGTTGATGCCCAGCACACCCCACTGATTCATGAGGTGTGGTTCTTTGCTCTGGGCCTGAACCTTGCAGGGTTCGCCATTCACTGTGACCGTGAAGAGAAAGCATCGCCCGCATCCAGGAGTGTTTCACTGCTGTACCTTCTGCTCCAGCGGAGGCCAGAAAATGGCTCGCTGCGCCTGTGGAGGCACCATGCCAGGTAAGGAGGTCAGAGCCCTCGGGCCTGCCAGCATTCCCGTACTGCCTCCCAGCCGTTGGGCGTTTGGGCTGAGGCTCGATTTTTAGATATAGAGCCTTGTGCTTCCTTGTTCTAAGTTGAAATGGCAGGCTTAAAAGTTCTAAGTTCTTTTACTTTTGATACAGTTCATGAGTACACAGCCTCAGCTTCTCTGGGGGATTCTGTTGTAGTCTGTATCCTTTCTAATAGCCAGAGCACTGAAATAGAGACCGTTTTATCTCCCCTTAAAATCATGAAGAAATTCCAAGTCAGGAGGGATCGAGGGAGGGGATGATTGAGCAAGGTTTGACTCTTTGGGGAGGCAGGACTTCAAGGCAAGAGAGCTAATTTATTTTTTTTATTTTTATTTTTTGGTATTTTTGAGATAAGGTCTACCTGTAGTCCCAACTGGCCTGGAACTCACTATGTACATCAGGCTGCCCTTGAACTCACAGATATTTGCCTCTGCTGGGATTAAAGGCATGTGCTACCACTCCTGTTGGGGAGATCTAATTTTTTTTTAATATCTTATTTTTTTACTTTTTTTCATTTTTATTTATTCTTGTATGTGTATGAATGTACTGTCTGCATGTAGGTTTGTGCACCCGTGTCATGCAATGCCTCGGAGGTCAGAAGAGGGTGTCGGATTCCCCTGGAACTGGAGTTAAAGACAGTTCTCAGCTGCCATGTGGGTGCTGGGGACCGAACCCGGGTCCTCTACAAGAGCAGTTGGCGCTCTTAACTGCTAGGCCATCTCTCCAGCCCCCGTAATTATTTTTTAAAAATTATTCTATTATGTCTACTCTAATGGTGACCCATAAAATGGGCTCTTGTACCCTTCTGTCAGTCCCTTCAGAATCCAACTCCTCTCCCATGTCTGTTAATAGACTCCTTTTGATTTCACTCATTTCATAGTTAAAATCCAAACAGTTAAAGTCTGAACTAATTCATCTCAGACAGCACGTTGTAACACAGTTTTGAGAGCTTGGGCTGGCCACAGTTATCTTGAAATTTCTAACTATGGTAAAATCAAATAGTTCCTTTTGCCAGATTTTTCCAGAGATTTTCACTCACATAAGTCCAAATGTTGGCAGGGGTTTAATTTCTGTGGTAACAGCTGGACTGAACTCTGAGGGCTGTTTTCTCCTTTCTGTTGTGCAGGTGGGTACCTAGGCTGTGGCCATGGACACAAAGGCCACCCAGGTCGCCCCCACTGGTCTTGCTGTGGGAAGTTTGCTGAGAAGTCTGAGTGCACAGGCACAGGGGGTCAGAGCGCACCGAGGAGTCTACTTAGGACCGTGGCACTCTGATAGCTTCCTGATTATGAGCTCAGCCAGGTAAACCTGCAGCCAGTGTGACTTGGATTTCCAGAGGTCCCCAGAGCTTGAGTAATTAAGAAGAGACTGACAGAATTAAACAAGAACACCTTATCTAACATTAGCATTCAAGTCCTTTTTTGTGAGCTGCTCGCCTGTAACTGGTGGTGCAGTGCAGAAGGCCACTACTGCATTGCTCTTAAGGGCAGGCAATGCTCTTCTATATACCACAGAAGGCTTCTTTCTGTTCACGTAGCCATGGAAGTGTGCTTGCCATTGGAACAAAGATCACAGGTGGGAGGGGTATAATTTACTCCCCTTTTCTTTTCTTTGTCTTTTTGAGACAGGGTCTCTCTGTAGCTCCAGCTGTCCTGGAACTCACTATGTAGACTAGGCTGGCCTTGAACTCACAAAGATCTGCCTGCCTCTGCCTCCCAAGTGCTAGGACAAGTTGGAGAGAACAACAACAAAAGAACTGAAGGGGAAAAAAAAATCCTGGAAAGACTCAGAAAAAGATACAGGACATATATGGCAGAGTACAGGGACTTGGGTGGGGTGGGGGGCATGGAAAGGGAAGCAATTCTAGATTCAAATGAGAAATGATGTAGGACCTATGGAAAAATTTTAATAACAATAAAAAATTTATATTAAAAAATAATAAAATATTTTTTAAAAGGTGTGCACCACCAAGCCCGGCTTTACTCCCTTATTTTCTGATGTATTATAACCTCTTAAATTCATCCCTGAGCTACAATTTAAATATTTCTTTCGGTAAATGAACACCCCTTCATCTTACTTGCTTTTTGTGGGTACTCCTTCAGTGGCCTTCCCAGTTTTTGCTTCGTGACAATTATAAAATGCAATTTTGCTATTTGGGTGAGCTTCCTCACTCCTTCCAGAAGCCCAGATTACTCTCTGGTGTAGAGCATACAAACAGCAAGTTAACAAAGAGGAATGCTGTAGAGAGGTCTTGCACATCTCTGTAGTCTGAAAGCCAGGTTGTCCTGGACCCCTTCGTCCTCAAGGCTCTCATCTTCAGGGTCTTTGCCTGTGACTCTATACCCAGAAACCGAGCTTGAAGGCTTTGCCTTCAGGCAGAACTGCCTCAGGCCTGCTGAGGTCTCTGGATATATTTTGTGTGTGTGTGGGGGGGGGGGAGATTTGGGGTTTCTTATTTAGAAATAAGGATATATTAAATGTACTTATTGAAATTTGCATTGTAAGATCCCTTAAGAAGTGGGTAACTCATGTGAGTGCTGTACTGCATTAGGCTCAGGAAGTAATTAGATAATAGCTATTGGATCACCATGAAATGCATTTCCTTCTTGAAGCTGCTAGATTTGGGCTACACTGTAGCCATGAACACTGATACATTGCAAGAAGGTGCTAGTCAATCTAGTGGGGTTACAGACCAGAGATGTACTAAGTAGTTCACTGTCCAGGATAGCTTCCCAATAAATGGAACATTTATGAGACCTCCGTGAAGCATCACCTTCATCTATTTCATATGGCGTCATCCTGGCACTTGGACTCATTGCCTGTTCCTTCTCAGTCACTTATGCTCATCTATCTTCCTGTTCTCTATGCACTGAAGAGAGCTGAGGGGCAGTTCTAGCTTTCCCCTGCTACTTAGAGATCTCAAGCTACCATAACTTTATTTCTAAAAAAATTTATTCATTTTTGGGCTGGAGAGTTGGCTCAGTAGTAAAGAGCACTGGCTGTTCTTGCAAAGGACCTGAGTTTGATTCTCAGCACCCACATTTCAGCAAACAGCTGTCTGAAACTGCAGTTCCAGGAGATCTGATGGCCTCTTCTGACTTCTGCAAGCATTGCACGACATGGGTGCTATTACATACAAGCAGGCAAAACACTCGTATGTGTAAAATAATAAAAGTTTTATTCACTTTTATGTTATGTGTATGAGTGTTTTACCTGCATATGTTTAAGTACATCAGTGTCACGCAGTGCCCATGGAGGCCAGAAGAGGACATTGGATCCCTTGGAACTGAAGGGCTGTTAGCTGTCATGTGGTTGCTAGGAACCAGTGCTCTGAACCATTAAACCACCTCTCCAGCCTCCCTATCAAGACTTTAAATACTGTTTGGACACTGATGACTCCTAAGTGTACCTCTAGGTCCACTTTATATGACTGTCCGATAGATTAACATTCCTTCCTGAATGTGTAACAGGCACCTGAAATTAAATGTATGGATTCCAGTTTCCAATTCTCACTTCCCACTTGCCTGCCACTACCAAACTGTTTCCCTTTAGTCTTCTCCATCTCTTTACAAGAAGGGCTGGTGAGGTGGCCTAGCAAGTAAAGGTGATTATTGCCAGGACTGAAGACCCGAATTTGATTCCCAGGAGCCATGTGGTGAAAGAAAATCAGCAAGTTGTCTTCTGGACCTCCTACAATGCATGTGGCACCTGCACACCCCCCAGGTGTACACACACAAAATAAAGTGATTAAAAAATTTTAAAAAGCACAAGTCTGTCCCTAGGGTTGGTGGAGCCTTGGAAAGAGGGCATGCCTGCCATATACCACATCTAAACCACAGACAAATCCTACCAGCTTTACCTTCAAAGCACATCTGACCACTGCTGGTCACGTGGATTGCTACCATCCTGGTCAGATGTCGAGATCTGTTACTTGAAGTTGTGTGATTACCTTCTACCCAGCCTGTTTCTACCTTATTCCTATACTGCCTTCTCCCAGTAGGGATCCTTTCAGGGAATATGTCAACATTAGGTCATGCTACTCAGCATCTTACTGATTTTACTCCAGTCACAACAAAAGCAGCATACATGCTTCGTCAGCAAGCCTATGACCAGCATGAGCTCAGTCCCTGCCCTTCCCTCTATCTTCTTTCCAGTGACACTGGCCTGCCCACTCAAAACATTGTCTTGGAGGCTTTATAGTCACTGCCCCTCCATCTGAGAAGCCCTTTTCACAGATAAATACCTCCCCATATAAAACAGCAACATCCCACCCAGGAGATGTCACCCTGCCTTGTGAACATCATATATATTCTGTCTTGTGTCTGCCCATTATACTAGACTTTGAGCCCTATGAGGGCAGGAAGCTGACATTTAGTAACTACTATGTTATCCCCATGTAGGAGTTTTTGGCCCATAGTAGAGGTAATATTTTGATGAATGAATAAAAATCTCAGGGCTAGAGAGATGGCTCAGCGGTTAAGAGCACTGGAGCCTTGCAGAGAACTTGGGTTCCGTTCCCAGCATCCATATGGCAGCTAACTATCCATTAATTCCAGTTCCAGGGGATCCAACACCTCTTTTGACCTCTGCAGGATAGGGGTGCACTTAACATACATGTAGGCAATACACTCCTACACATACAAAATAATATTTATATAAAAAATCTAAACTGGTAGAATTTTTAGTTTGGCTCTATTAGGTTGTCATAACATTTCTTCTCCCTAACCCAAAAAGTTTTCATTTAACTGAATACCACTCGGAAAAATTTCTTTCTTACCATCTCTTAAACTTGTTGGATAAATGATAAGTACTTGAGAGACCAGCCTTGAATTTTCCAGCTACCCGAGTCATCTAGGGAATCTTCTGCCATGAAGAAGTCTGTTTATTGCATCACCTTTTCCCATGTGTCTTTATAAATCAGATTGCAGAACTGTGGATAAAAAGCTTACAATTTATTTATTTGGAAAGGTTTCAGTAATTGGACAACTTCATCTCTAGTGGGAGAATGCAGTGTATGATGGAAACAGGCTGGTTAGAAGTCACAAAAGGAAATGGTGTTTGGTGAACAGGTAGCATGCCTGTCACACTGCCAACTACAAAGGTCCCTCTATTTACAGCTTTCATCATAGATGAATTTGTACTGTAAGAGAAAATTCCTGCAGGACATCCAGGTTCTGGCTAATGCCAGTCTTTAGGCAACATTAATGGGAACAAATCTGATACAAATATATGTAGTTTGTGTGGGTGGCAGCAGAAGACGCTCTTCCCTGACCTGTAAAATAAAGGGGTCTTAGCTCAGTTTAATTCAATCCACTAGCAGCTGGAAGACCTGGCAAAAGTTACAGTGATGTGCAAAACCTACAACTGCAAAGTAAGGATAAACTGTCCTAGGGTAACAAAGTCCTTCAGAAATCTGAGCTGTGACTATGAAAGCATCAACAGATGAAGCATTATGATGTAAGTCCTGCTGCTGGTGTTTACAGCTAAGAAAAAGCCACAGATTCAAGCCTTCGTCCTTTGGGATATTGCAAAAGGATGAGCATGTTGGCTGTCTTGGATAATAAGCACACATGTATCTGTAGCCCAACTATTCTCCAATCTCTAAGAACAATCAGTGCTCAGCATTACTCCAGAGGATGAATACCTGTGTTGGGGGTGGGTCAGTTAGAAGTGGCTTGATGAGGGGCTGGAGAGATGGCTCAGCGGTTAAGAGCACTGACCGCTCTTGCAGAGGACCCAGGTTCAATTCCCAGCACCCACATGGTGGCTAAGAACCATCTTTAACTCCAGCTCCAGGGGAATCTGACGCCCTCTTCTGACCTCTGTGGCACTGCACGACATGGGTGCACCAACCTACATGCAGACAGTACACTCATACACACAAAAAAAATTTTTTAAATTAGAGGCATTTATTCTTTGTTAGTGTCCACCTATCATTAAAGGTATTCCTTATTACTTCCTCAAAGAGCTTGACTAGGTCAGCCTCTCCATCCCAGCCCTCGCACCATGCCACGGCACACCCACACATTCAGTTAACAGCTGTCCCCTTCTAGACTCTAACCTCAAGACAGGCCCACATTTGATTTTGCTTACCCTTGTATTTGGAATACTCAGCAGAGCCTGGCACATAGTAGGTATTTGATAGATTTTTGAATCAGTGTATGTGTAACAGCAATAGAAACAGTCTCCCTCTCCTTCCTCTCTTATATAACCACCTATACTTAGATCTCGCTGTGGAACCTGGGTAGGACTCAAGCTGCAAATACACCCTGCCACATGTCACCATTCCCTCCCGACATTTCCATCTCCTTCCCTCAGCACATTGTAACTGATTAGCCTTAATTTTATTTTTATTAATGAAAGCATTTTAATATAGATTATATGCCTAGGAATTCAAATTTCCTATTATATTTCTTTGTGCCTGCACATATACTTTGTACTTGTTCTTGCACTTTTCTAGGGCTAGAAGCTATGTAATAACAGAAACATCCCATTTTGTAAGGTCAGCTCTAAAGGAATTAAACATCAAGCTTTCAGACAAGAGGCCACACTACTGGTGTGGGAGAATCTGGCTTCGCCTTGGGCAAGAGATACTCAGAGGAAATAGCATTGTGCACAAAGAACCATACTAAATCATTAGATAAGAGTATGTTACATGCCTGTAATCCTAGCTACAGAGCATACAAGACCCTGAATTTCAGGGGGTGAAAATAATCACGATTGCCAGAGAAAAGGGTCCCATCTCATAAAGGTGTAATTCTGCCTGTTGCTGTCCACGATTGCATGGCAACAGAAGTCCTGGATGGAGTTTTAAATTTTTATTTTTTAAATTTCTATTTTATGAGCGTTTTTCCTGCAGGTATGTAAGTACACCATGTGTGCAATGCTCTTGGAGGCCAGAAGAGGGCACTGGATTCCCTGAAAATGGAGTTAAAGATAGCTTTTAACTGCCACGTGGGAGTCAGGAACCAAACCCAGGTCTTCTGTAAGAGCAGCCAGTGCTCTTAACCACTGAACCATCTCTTCAGCCCCTGGAGATAGTTTTTGAAGAGCCCAGAGGTTCACCTAGCTATGGAAGATTTTATCGGCAGAGTGACTCTTGGACTAAGTCTGACAAAGATCTGTGACCAAAGCTAGGTTAAGACCCCCTGATCAAATGGTTTCATGCTTCCTAAGGCCACAACATCTTCCCTTGTTACTATATCCAGTTGGCTAGTGAAGAGAAAAAGCACGAAGAAGCATTTGGTAAGCTGCAGAGGGCAGCCTAGAAATGCCTTACATAACTTCCTGCCATGTTACCCCAAATAGAACTCAGTAATGTGGAGCCTAAATGCGGCACAGCCCAGAGCAGATAGTCTCTAGATGCCCAGAGCAAAAGGAAATGGGGTTTGGTGAACAAACAGCATGTCTGTCAGATTGTCAAACACATGTTTATTAAAGGACACCAATGATAACACAAATACTGAGTGGAACAATAGTAGATACTGACAACAGTATTCCTACAAATAACTAAAACTGACCCAAACATTATATAATAGAAATATTGTGATTCTAAAGGAAAGAAACACAGTCACACTGATACTGATAAATACTACTACTAAACAATGATGCACACATTAAATGACAGATACCAGGGGATACCATGATATACCACTCAATGTCTGTTTATGGACTAAGCCAGCCAAACAACTGGCCAGTTGCAGGGATCTACTATCTGCTAAGTCCACAGAGAGGTTCCCAAGGAGCAGCCTGGCCAGCAAGAATAGATGAAGTATATGGGATAGAACCTGCATTAGACAAAGTAATAACACCAGTTCTCCATCAGCTGAGGAAGGCAACACAGACTTTATTATTTGAGACATGGAGTCACTAGCCTCAGACTCACGGTGCTCTGACCTTTTGCTTTCACAGTGCTGGGATTATAGGCATTTCTGCCATGTCTGGAAATACAGGCTTCTTGAGTTTTAGTGGTGTTTTCTACAATTCTTCCAGAGTTGTCCTCCCAAACCATCTAGCTACAACGCTTTCATTTTTGTTTTTTTTGAGACTAGCTCTCAAACTATAGCTAAAGCTGGCCTGAAACTTGCTTTGTAGCTTAAGTTGGCCTCTTATAATCTTTCTAATCAGCCTCCTGAGTACTGTGATTACAATTGTGGACCACCATGATTGGCTTCTAAAACTTTTGTTTTTGTCTGTTACCCAGGCTGGGCTGAATCCTTCATTCTCTTGCTTCCCAAGTGCTGGGATTATAGGCATGTACCACCATCCCAGGCTTAAAAGCATTTTTTAATCTGAATTAGCAACTTGGTTTCTATTCACTCATTAAACAATGAGTGATAAACATGATTGATTAAACCAATCTCTTCAGATGGTGACGCATCCTCAACTCCGGGAGAATATGCTTCAGTGTGAGGAGGGTGTCAAGTCTTGAAGGTGAAATCAAGTGCGAATGTCATTCCCAGATCCTGGTACGAAGCAGTCATAGCACTGCTCTGCACCTGATAGAAGGTGCTAGATGCCAAAAAGGACTCTGAGGTCAGCCAGTGTGAGTTTGCTGACAGACTCTCCAGATCCTGAAAGAACCTGTTTGGCCAAATCTTTCTTTTTTTCTTGGAGCTGCAAGATCTTCTCTTCTACTGTTCCCTTACAAACAAACCTAAAAAACAAGGAAATACACAATCAGAAACCCATAGCAGCTTATTTAATAATGCATTGAAATTTCTAAGCTTCAGTTTTAATAAGATTTTTAAAAATCTTTTCTTAGGATTGGTTAAGATTAGGAATTCAAATAACTTTCATTAACTATGTCCATTTTTTTTTTTTTTTTGGAGATAGGGTCTCCCTATAGCCTGGAGCTCACTCTGTAGACCAGACCAGGCTGGCTTTGAACTCACAGAGATCTACCTGCCTCTGCCTCCTAAGTGCTAGGATTAAAGGCACGTGCCACCACTCCCGGCTAATTTTTATTTTTTATGTGTATGAGTGTACTATCTGCATGTAGGTTGGTGCACCCATGTCGTGCAATGCCATGGAGGTCAGAAGAGGGCGTTGGATTCCCTTGGAACTGGAGTTAAAGACGGTTCTTAGCCACCATATGGATGCTGGGGATTAAACTCCGGTCCTCTGCAAGAGCAGTCAGCACTCTTAACTGCTAGGCCATCTCTCCAGCCCCTAGAGTTAAATTTTAATGTGTTAAGTACAGTACACCTAGGAGTTTTCCAAATGACACAGCAGGGCACACTCAGAACATCCCTGGGAACATGTAAGAACTACGGCTGAGTTTTAAAGCATACTGGAAGATCATCCTGTCCAGTCTAGTGTACCAGTGGCAAAATCTCGAGGGCTCTGATTAGATCATGAGTAGTTATACATGACTAGATCATGAGTAGTTGTACATGACATGCGAAGACACAGAGATTGTATCTACAGGAACTGAGAGCCACTGAATGTGAGGCATCGCATGTCCCAACAGAATGGGTTAGAACTGCCCTCTCCTGGCAATGCAAAGGACAGGAATCAGAGGGGCTAGAAAGGGAGTTGGCAGTTGGGAAGGAAAGGACAATAAACAAACATTTTGAAAATATACTGAAGGCCTTGGAATGAGAAAAGTCGATGAACAATGAAACTTCACAAAAGATCACTGCACATGTTAAGCAGATCTGAGGTGAAAGCAACAACTTCAGTCTGCAACGTTTTGATCCTGTGGACACAGAGGGTGCTCAATAAGTATGAATTTTGGTATCTGAATGCATAAGTGAATGAATGAACGGTGAATCAATATGTGGCTTCTTAGGTTCAGCGGTTTAGCAGGGATTTTGGATATATAGATTGGAAGTTTAGGAGACAGTAGAACTTAAAGTATCTATTTTGGACTAACAAGATCTAATTATATATAATTATGGGCGGAACATACAGAAGTGAATAGAGAAGAGAGTTAAAGATAGAAAACTAATAACCACTGCATTTGGTAAATTTTGGAGGTCACTAGTGCCCTTTAAGAGCAGCTTACGGGGCTGGAGAGCTTTTGTTGTTCTACAAGTCATGAGGACCTAGATAGATGAGCATTCTGCAAATAACAAGCTGTGTGCTTCAGAATGTCAGTGTCCAAAACACAAAGACTGAGGTACTATGCTGGATTAAAGGGTACAAAGTCATGGGCCAGGCATGGAGGTGCATGCCTATAATCCCAGCACTCGGGAGGTAGAGGCAAGCAGATCTCTGTGAGTTCAAGGCCAGCCTAGTCTACATAGTGAGTGCCAGGACAGCTGGGGCTGCAGGGAGATCCTGTCTCAAAAAGACCAAAAACAAACAAAACCCAAAGTCATGACAAGTACTTGCTATGCTGAATCATCTGGGATTTCCTTCTGCTGTGAAGGATACACCTGGGAGATATGGTGAAACTAAGTAAGGTCTGATCAGGCAACAGTATTACAACAACATTAACACCCTAATTTTGATTATATACACATATTCATATGTGTGTGCATGTGATATGGTTATATAAGAGAATATCCGGGGCTGGAGAGATAGCCTAGCAGTTAAGAGCACCAACTGCTCTTGCAGAAAGGACCCGGGTTCATCCCCAGCACCCACATGGCAGCTAAGAACAGTCTCTAACTCCAATTCCAGGAGAACTCCAGTTCCAGGGGAATCCGAGACCCTCTTCTGACCTCCGCGGCATTGCACGACACGGGTGCACAGACCTACATGCAGACAGTATACTCAATACACATAAAAAATAAAAAACTAATTTAAAAAAGACAATATCATTTTCAGAAAATGTAAAGTATTATTTACTCTCTAATTCTCCACAAAAAATTTTACACACACACACACACACACACACACGCACACACGCACGCACACACACAGAAGGATATGGGAACTTTTTGGCAATTTCCTTACAACTTTTCTGTGTGACTAAGATTATGCCATAATAAAAGTTAAGCAAAAAGAAGGAAAAAGGAGGAGCTGGGGCAAGCCCTTTCGGCTTCCTCCTGCGTCCTCGGCCTTCCACACACCCGCTCCCATGCTTGTTCTCTCGGCTTCCTCCGCGGCCTTCCACACACCCGCCCCCATGCTTGTTCTCCCGGCTTCCTCCGTGGCCTTCCACACACCCGCTCCCATGCTTGTTCTCCCAGCTTCCTCCATGGCCTTCCACACACCTGCTCCCATGCTTGTTCTCTCGGCTTCCTCCAGGCCTTCCACACACCCGCTCCCATGCTTGTTCTTTTTGGGAAGTGATCAACTCCAAGGTTACCTCAAAATGTTCCTCTCCTTACTGACTATAGTATCCCTGAAGATATGACTTTGGAGTGCCATTAATAAAGTGTCACCAAGAACCACTTTATATTCTATTTAGAATACTGCATAAGAAAGGCCTTCACAAAAGCAGGTGTGTGAGGGGAAGGGTCTGGGGCCTTTGCTTACCTGTGTATGACAACATCTTTCTGCTGTCCGACTCGGTAAATGCGGTCACAAGCTTGATCTTCAAGTGATGGATTCCTAGTAGAGAGGGATAACTCAGAATACCAACATCCTACACCAGAGCTGCAAACTACAGCTGACTGGCCAAATCCAGACCAAAGTCCATTTTTCTATGCTTCTTCAGCTAAAAAATGGTATATTTTCAAAGGAGTTTCAGAAAATAAAGTAAAAGAAAACACAAAGAATATGCAACAGAGAACTGTGTGCCCCTGCAAAGTCTGAAGTAGCAAAAGAAGTTTGTCAAACCTGTCCTAGTATGCACTCAGCTAAAGAAGATGAGTACCACATACCTTTATCCTCTACTGAGAACCTGGGTCAGGCTGCTAATAACTCTTAGCACTCATCAGTTAATACTTACACGAAGTCTCTCACTGGCTGGTTGATCTTGGGCGGATTATCTACGCTTCAGAACCTACCTGGAGACATAAGGGCTGGCTACTATTCTCAGATATTTATCTCTTTCAACCTTACTGTTCAATGATTCAACTAAAGAGATTTAGTTCCTTCATTATAAATCTCATTAACCCCAAATTAGTTTCTCATCTTAGCTCTTTAAAATCTTGGATAACATTTCTCCATCTCAAAACTGTCATAATTCTTAGTGTTTTTCTCATTTCTGTATATATGGGAATCTTAAGACTTATACATACTCTTCCAAAAGACAGCAGGTTGGTCTCTTTGTACCGGACTAGGCTGCCTAGACAACTAGACAAATCATCCTAGCAATAGTACCTGGTAACAAGGTGTACAGGCCTGAATCCCATCCATTTGGGATGCTGGGCTATGTTCACTATCACCTTGCAGAATTATGAAACCCTATCTCAGAAAGTAAAAAAAAGGCAGGGCTAGGGTTTACTTACAAGGTACTAGGTTCAATCCCCAATTCTATGTAACAAACAAGCAAAAGCCAATAATGCCTGGTTCAGCAATCTTGCTTTGGCGTAATTAGAAAATCACACTGGTATTATAAGACTTCCACCGAGTAACACACTGACTTATCCATCTATACCAAGGAAAAAGATTGTGCTCTTTACTGTATTATTTCTATCAGAATTAAAATTCCTTTTCTTTTTGCAGTAACGCTTCTAAAATTGAGATTTCTTTAAATCTCAACAAATATGTCTGGAAAATGGTATTCCAGAGAAGAAAAACTAAATCTAAGTAATGTTAGCCCTTAGTTATGAGGAAAGCTGTGCTTCTAGTTTTCATGGGAACAGATGTTAGATTAAAAAAAAAAAAAAAAGTTAAACTGGGCATGGTAGTACATGTCTTTCCCAGTTTTCTGGGAAGCAGAGGCAGACAGATCTATGTGTTAAGTCTGAGGCCAACCTGGTCTACACAGCAAGTTCCAGGTCAGCTAGAGGTACATGGTGAGACCCTGTCTTAGAAAATAAAAACAAGCTGGGCATAGTGGTACACTCCTTTAATCCCAACACTTCAGAGGCAGAGGCAAGTGGATTTCTGTGCATTCCGGGTCACCCAGGGCTACAGGGAGACCCTGCCTCAAGAGAAACAAAAAACAATTTTTAAAAAGTTGAAGAATAAAAGTGTATGAGCTACTTTTAGTAATTTGAAGCTTACTCAGGAATTCTGGGATGTCAACCATACATTAGACCTGTACCTACAGAGATATATGCACAGAACATCTCCATAACAAACAAAATACAGTCAACAGAAGTCAGGCCCCTCTATCCCTCTAACCTGCTGGTCGCCCTACTATGCAGGTGACAACTCAGGGAAAATCCTTACGTTACCAGTGCATGTCTAGAAGAAAAAGATGGTTTCCTCCAGTCAGATTGAGTCCAACGCCTCCAGCCAAGAGTGAGATTAGCATAACCTTCACAAGGAAAGATATATTAACTTTTACAGACTTGGTCTCATAATACATCTGCTATAAATTGTATCTTCTGTGCCCCCAAAGGCCAGGCTGATAAAGGCTTGGTCCCCATCATGGTGCTAAATGGGAGGTGGTAGAGCCTTTTAGGTAGGTGCAGTTGATCTCTATGTCATCGCGGGCATGCCTTCAAAGGAAATAATGAGGCCCTTGGCTCTCCTTTCTCTTTTTCACTTCTTGGCCATGAGATGAGTAGTCTCCCCCTCCACACAGTCCTTCTGTCATATGCTCCCTTACCACAGGCCCCAAAGCTACAGGCCCAATTGATCATGAACTACTAACCTCTAAAGCCATGAGCAAAAGGAAACTTCTGCCCTATGAATTAATTATTCCAGGTGTTTACAGAAATGGGAAAAGGACTAACATAACATTGTTCAAGCTTGAGGTCAAAACACATAAGCAACATGTTCCTTTCAAATTTCCTAATGTACTGTTTTAAAATATTAAGATGCTGTCTCTCATTTCTCACTTTAAAAAAAAAAAACCCACATCTTCTCGTGTGTGTGTGTGTGTGTGTGTGTGTGTGTGTGTGTGTGAGAGAGAGAGAGAGAGAGAGAGAGAGAGAGAGAGAGAGAGCCTCAAAAGAAGTAACTGTCCGCCACAATATATAGATACTGTAATTTAGAGCCTTGGGTGGTCAGTTCAGTAAACTTTCCATTAACCAGTTATATCTATTCTTAAGTCCCTGCCCCTCCTCCCTACTATTCAGCTAGTGCTTTCTTAATCCTTGATCCCTATAACTAGACGACTCTGTTTCTCCATATTTTCTCATCTCAAAAACCGTATTTTTTTTAAGCTCTGCTCTGAATCTTCAGTTGAGTTCTCATGGTTGATTCCCTTTAGAGTACTTGTGCACTTTGATAAGTACATCCTAACAAATTGTAAGCATTTGGAAAGATCAAGACTGTGACTATCTGAGTTGCTATATTATAATGCTCTCTCTATAGCTCGGAATAATTTGCTCCTTAATTATACAGGCCTGTTGTGCCCAGCTCATACCTGAGGCCCCCTGGAGTGATTAAATGCCTCCACCAAGTCCATTCTTTGCTTGGGGTTGACCGAGCCATCGATGGTGGCGTAAGTCAGTCCATGCTTCTTGAGGTGCAATGCTACCACCTGCAGCATACTGGTCCACTGAGAAACAATGACACTAGAAAGATAAAACAAAACACGACAAGACAGACTAAGCAATCTCAGGGCTGCAGGCTGTAATCTAGCCTCAAGATCAGGTACAAATACAGGTAAGGAGAAGCCTGTTACCTAAAGGGAAAGTCACTCTATGTGGATGGGCCTTCCCCCAGAGACCTATGTGTAAGGCTTGTCCCCGCAGGAGGACAGTACTGGGAGGTACTGTTGATGGTGGGGAGGGCTGGTGACATGCTCTCTAAGGGGACTGTGGAACTTCATCTCTTCTTCCTGGTCTTTCTCCTTGCTTCCCGGCTTGAAATGTGATCCACTTGTTCATTCTGACATGTGCTCCTGTCAGTGCCATCTGCTGCCTCATTACAAACCTAAACCAATGGGACCACCCAAGTTTAGACCTGGGCCTCTAGAGCCAGGAACTAGATTAAACCTCTCTACTTCCTGTAAGTGTCTTTGTTAGAGCTTCACTATAGTGACATGTTGCTAATACAGGCACACATTAAAGGTCATGCTCTAGGCTCACAAGACCTCCTAGACTCCATTCCTATTTAGTGTTAGAACCAGAAGAAAGGGGTGGCTAGACTAAAGTAATGACTCCAATTTCCTTTATTTGAGGGCCTAATATTCACCCAAAAATCCATGGTCCTGAAGAAAAGGGATACTAGCTACTCACCTTGTGACCACCAGAAAAAGTCAGCTGCAACCTCTCACCCCAAGCCATGCTTTAAAATTTTATATGGAATTATTTCATATACACAAATGCAGCTGTGACTGCAAAGATGGTTCAGCAGTTAAGAGCACTGGCTGTTCTTGCAGAGGACCTGGATTCAGTTCCCAGGACCCACATGGCAGCTAACGACTGTCCATACCTTCAGTTCCAGGGGATCTGACACCCTCTTCTGAGCTGTGTGGGCACTGCACAACACAGGTACACTTATGTACATGCAGGCAATACAATCATACACGTAATATATATATTAACAAATGCAGATGCACTGTGTGCGTGTGTGTGTGTGTGTGTATTATATTGTACATAGGTAAGGGACAGCAGATGACAAAATGAACCCCTTCAACCCTAAGCCCCCAGATTAAGCAGCAAAGTTAACAGCACTGCTGCAGCTCCCTCCCTCCCTGTTAGAAACGACCTAGCTATCACTCCCTTGCTTTCCTGCTATGCCTCTCTGCTCTTTAGCACTGTTTTGGAGACGTGCCTTGATCCTCTAGGGATGTGGTAAGCTAGCGATCCTATTTGATGTATGCCACAAATATTTTAATTTGAAATTATAAGGATTACAGCCTCAGCACCTTCTGTGGAACATGACTCAAAGGACTTGATATAAAAAGCTAAGACTTATGACTAGCCAAGACATCAACTTCTCACTTAGTGAAGTAACACATTTACCTCTTTTGGGACCCTGGACTTCTTCGGATCGCCTCCAGTTCCGCCAACAGAGACGATATCTGGGGAAAGGTTGCGTTACCACTGTAGTTTAAACAATTCACTTTTCTGTTTTCTCTGCCTGAATTACAGAAGCAGTTTCCTGGCCTCTAATCGTCTGTCCTGACTCCTTCAGCCGCTCTGCCTCTGCAGCTGATGGCAGTTTCTGAAATTTAAGCTTGTTATCATCCTCTCCTAGCTGAAGCCCCTTGCATAACATCTCACTGAGGATAAAGTACAAACTGCTTAAAATGACCTGTTGGATCTGTGTTGCTCTGACCTCTGCTTATTCCTTTAGGCCCATTCCTCACTACGCCCTTCGCAAATGACACTTCGGTCACACCACACCTTGTCTTGCCTTTCTTTATTCTGTTCCTTCTGCTTTAGAGAACCATTTTCACTATCACCCTCCAGCATATGGGCTATGTGCCCACTGTTTATGTTCTACTCCTGTCCCTACTGTCGTGGTTCTAATGACACGGTATCATCACTGCCTATTAATCGTCCCTTGCTTTTAGGACTTGAGATCCTCCAAGGAACTCAAGGCCGTACATGTCTGGTTCAGCCCTGTACTCCTGACCTCGAGAGCACTGCTAGAAGAGGGAAGGCTATCCAATATTTACATGAACATTCTAATATGTACATGGTTTGAACTACTACCAACAGGCTTATGTTAAGAAGCTACATGAGGGGCTGGCGACATGGCTCAGTGGTTAAGAGCACTGGCTGCTCTTGCAGAGGTCCTGGGTTCAATTCCCAGCACCCACATGATGGCTAACAACCATCCATAATTCCAGTTCCAGAGAATCTGATGCCTTCCTCTGACCTCTGCAGGCAGTGCACGAAACAGGTGCCCTTACATACATGCAGGCAACACACTCATACACATAAAATAAAAATAATAAAATATTTTAAAAAAGAAGCTACATGAATAAACATTACCTGAGTATTAGGGAAGGAACACACTATTAGAAATATATATTTTTTTTATTTTATTTTGTATGTGTATGAATGTACTGTCTGCATGGAGGTCTGTGCACCCGTGTCGTGCAATGCTGCGGAGGTCAGAAGAGGGTCGCGGATTCCCCTGGAACTGGAGTCCTACTGGAATTGGAGTTTCAGACGGTTCTCGGCCGCCATGTGGGTGCTGGGGATCAAACCCAGGTCTTCTGCAAGAGCAGTCAGCACTCTTAACCGCTAGGCCATCTCTCCAGCCCCTAGAAATATATGTTTTTAACACAGTGGCTAACTCTGAAGATGCTAGAATATGAACTCTGGCCACATATGGGGCTCCTAGTAACTTTTAGAGGCAATATTTCTTCAGGGGAATAATTCCATTCATTTGGCAGTGACCTCCTTTCTAGCTTATGTCTTTGAAAAGGCTTTTTTTTTTTTTTGTCTTTTTGAGACAGGGTCTCCCTGTAGTTACAGCTGTCCTGAACTCACTACATAGACCAGGATGGCTTTGAACTCATGGACATCCATCTGCCTCTGCCTCCCAAGTGCTGGGATTAAAGGCGTGCGCCACCACACCCGGCAAGCAAGCCCGACTTTGAAGGCATTCAGGATAATAAAGCAGGTTGACAGCCAACAAAGACAGGACTCTAGTCCAGCACAGCTCTGTCTTCCTATAACAGAGAAATTTTATGAAAATAGAACTGAATGACTAATGAAGACAGAGACTCTGTAGGAAACAATACTCACAGATGGAAGCCTTGCAACAAGTCAAAGCAATTGGTACTGGTAAATACTATGTCTCTAGGTTCACATCTTTGTGGCTTTCCTTCCAAGTTTTTCCTAAACAAAGTGTTGACTTGCTCAGGCTCATCCGTAGCATAAAATCAGTAACCTTTCCCCAGAAACCTCTGACAGAAAACCTCCTGGAGAGCAGAGGTGTCCCAAATCATCCTCTGAAAGCCTACCATGGACTAAGACGTTAGAGTTCTCTGTGACATAAAGTGAGGCATTAAGACTAGGAGAATCCATTCAGCTACAATCTAATAGAGTTCTAACTCTGCTATTAAACAGCTATACCCATTTTTATAGACAAGGTGCCCCAACATAGGAAATAACAATCCAAATCTTTCTACCAAGCACAGAGGTGATGAAAATACCTTGGTGCTTCCTCGTGTGTCTTCAAAAAGCTCCGCCTTGAAGCTTGTGCCATTGAGAGAAACAGTGGAAGATGGCTCTGAGTCATGGAATTCAGACAAGGTCAAAGCCCTGAGCTGTTCTTCCAGGGAAAGGACAAGGCCTTCGTTCTTCAGTTCTGTTGGCTCCAAAGCCTATGCAGAACAGAGAAAGGGATAGGAGGAGTTGGGCAGTTAAGGGAGCAACAAGTTCTTACTTGCTGATGTGATTTTGATTTTCAACACTCACAGAGCAAAATTATCTTTTATCTTCAGTAACTAGTCAAAAAAGCAAAACAACCTGTTGAAAGCATGACTTTGAAGTTTCATCACCAGATTAAATTATTAAATGCAATTAAAAAAACCTGATAGATAACATGATCATTCTGCTTTTCATAGCATTCATTCAGCTGATAGTAAAAATACAGTAGTACAGCTTCTGAAATCAGTAATAAATTAGAAATTTACATATGTCGCTATCCAATGGTAACTTTTGAGTTTTTGTATGTCAGTTTTCATAAGCCTCAATACTGAACAGCAGTAACTAAAGTAGCTTCATGACATTCTGAAATATCAAAGCATTCACAGATTGTTTCCTTCTTAACAAAATGTCACTTCCTGTTCTAGAACAGTATTTACCTAAAACAAAACAAAGTATAATCCTCTTGATGCCATAGGAATAACCAGGATTAATAATGATTAATGTACAATAAGAAAGTTTCTTCTCCACCTGTCCTAGTTTGTCTTCCATTGCTGTGACAAAACACTCTGACCGACACCAACTTGGGGAGGAAAGGGTTTATTCAACTCACATCTCCTAAGTCACAGTTCATCACTTAGGGAGCCCAAGGCAGGAACACAGGGCAGGAACCTGGAGGCAGGAGCTGAAGCACAGGCCATGGAGGAATGCTGTTCATTGGCTTGCTCCCCAGGCTCATGCCCAGCCTGCCTTCTTATACCGTACACAACCACCTGCCCAGGGTGGCATCACTCATTGTGGGCTGGGCCCTCCCACACTGCTCAACAATCAGACAATACTCCACAGATGTGGCCACAGGCCAATCCAATGGAGCCATTTCGCCGACTGAGGCTCCCTCAACCCAGGTGTTTCAAGTTGACACTAAAGCTATCCAGCACACCACACCACCCCACCAAAAACCAGAACACAGGAAGACTCCCTCCCAAACTCCCCTTTAGCAGACCGGATTCCAGTTACAGAAAAGTGAAATAGTGACAGCTCTTACCGACTTCAGCAAAGAGAGATGACAGCAACACTGCCGGAGTCGCAGAAGCTGGGACAGTATGTGTATGGTGCTGGGTCTCTGCGAGTCTGCTGTAGCAGAACACTCAGGCACACTGGATCCAAACTCCTGTGCCACTTCCAAGAGAGAAGACAACCCCAAGAGACAGGACAAGATTTAGAGCAGAGGACTCTGGGGAAGAACTGGGAACTTAGGATATTTTAAATTTCTGATTCAAGATTCAGTAATTTAGCTATAACATACTTTTTTTCATAATTTTTTTGGGGGGTAGAGGTGCAATGTCATAGCATGTATGTGGAGGTCAGAGGATAACTTGCAGTAGTCAATTCTCTGTTTCGCCATGTGGGTTCCTGGGATTTAATTCAGATCATAAGGCCTGGTAGCAAGCACCTTTACCTGCTGAGCCATTCTGTCAGTTTTATTATACTATAATTAAGCCAAATAAAATATTGTGGGGTTTTGTTGTTGTTGGCCTGCCTGTTTTTTAAATTTTTTTATTTTATTTTATGTGCATGAATGCATTGCCTACATGTATGTAAGTGTACCTGTGTCATACAATGCCTGTAGAGGTCAGAAAAGGGTGTCAGATCCCCTGGAACTGGAATTTAGACAGTTGTCAGCCACCATATGGGGGCTGGGAAATGAACCTGGATTCTCTGCAGGAGCAGCTATTGCTCTTTAAACTCTAAGCCATCTCTCCAGCCCAGCCTGCTTGTATTTTAATAAAGCAGATTTAGAAAACAAAAAGAAATTTAGATTACTAGGCCTTATGTTTGGAGACCACTAAATTTTTCTCTAGTGAAGGCTCTTTGATAAAAGGTTGTCTCTCTGATGCCTGGCTGTGGTGGTTTGAATGAGTGTCCCCCATAGGCTTTAAGTATTCAGACATTTTGTCTCCAGTTGGTGGCACTGTTCTTGGAGGTCTTAGAAGGTGTGGCCATGCTAGAGGAAGAACGTTATTGGGGGCAGGATTAGTGAGTTTAACAAGCCTTGTGGTCTCTAGTCGCTCTCTCTGCTTCCTGTGCTCATTTCAAGATTTGACCCTCGGCTTGCTGCTCCAGCTCCAGCCACCATGCCTCCTGCCACAATGGACTCTAATTCCCTGGAACCATCAATCGTAAGCTCAAATAAACTCTTCCTTTTATAAGTTCCTTTGGTCATGGTGTTTTATCACAGCAACAGAAAAGTGACCAATACACTGGTGTTCTGTGATTGTAATGGACAGTTCAGTAGTACTAGATATTGGATATCCCTGACTTACCTCTGCTGAATGGATTGTCAGGGTTTCTTCCAGGGTGGGTGCCTCTATCTTCATGTCTTTTTAGATAGGACTGTAGTGCTGACCTGTCTCAGATTTAAAAAACAAACAAACAAACAAACAAAACACATACTATTATGGTCACTAAGACCAGACAGGTTATAGTGGTCACTGCTTAAACTGTGCTTAGAGTAGGATCTGGGCAAGTTACAGAAGTGGACTTGTTAAATGATGCCCAGCAACAATGACCAAGGATAATGCAATAATTATTATTTTAAAAAAAAACTTTTAAAAATAAGCTAAAATGTATAAATATAAAAAGACAAAAAAGAAATTTACATTAGAAATTAAAAGTACCAAGTGGAAGAAAACAAATCTAGAATTCAGGAAATGACAAGTGGGTTTAGAGAAAATGCAAAGAACAAATAATACACCAGGTTCAAAAACATTTTTATGTGGATGAGTGTTTTGCCTGCATGTATTTAAGTGTACCATGTGTGTACAATGCCCTCAGAAGCCAGAGAGGGTGTCAGATCCTCTGGAACTGGAGTTATAGATGGTCATTAGCTACAATGTGGGTGCTGGGAACCTAGCCTGGGTCTTCTGCAAAAGCAGTCAATGCTGTTAACCACTGATCTATCTCTATATCCACATAGGTTTGTTTATTTTTTTAAAGCTCCAGTGGGATTCTGAGTGACCTAAGTTAAAGATCTAAGATTTTTTTTTTTTTTGGTCTTTTTGATATAGGGTCTCAACCCCACTGTCCTAGAACTTGCTCTGTAGACCAGGCTGGCCTTGAACTCCACCTGCCTTTGCCTCCCAAGTGCTAGGATTAAAGGTGTGTGCTACCACACCAGGCAGAAATTCATTTTCTTCTTTTTTTTTTTTTTTTTGTCTTTTTGAGACAGGGTCTCCCTGTAGCCCCAGCTGTCCTGGAACTCACTCTGTAGACCAGGCTGGCCTTGAACTCACAAAGATCCGCCTGCCCCTGCCTCCCAAGTGCTAGGATTAAAGGCGTGCGCCATCATGCCCGGCTAGAAATTAATTTTCTAATACAGCCTGAAGAGGAACAGATAGATTCCACATTCTGATTTCTATATATAGAAGTCAATTAAGAGTAAGGTCAAATTTTGCACCCAATATACAAGATGGATGTAATAAGGAGAGGGAAAAGTAAAGAAAAAGAACTTAAAAAGGACTACAGAGTTTAGGTTGGGTATTTTCTTGGGGGGATGGCATAGTGTTAACAAATAAATACATAAGTGAAACTTAAGGAAATTTGACCTTCATCTCACTCCGAAGCCAAGAGAGGAATAAAACAATACACAGAAAGGGGCTTCTTTACTGCATATACCTGGATCGTGCAAAAAAGACATTGTAGATTGTCTCTTCATCTTCAGAGAGCTTTAAATGGTGCAGCTGAAATGTACGCTGGGGCAGCATCACCTAGAATAAGAGAAAAGAAGCTGGTGTAAAGTGATGCAAGTACTTCAGAAAGACACTCAACTGCAGCCAACCCAGAGAAGGCAGCTTCCCCCTCCTAGAAATAGGAATGTGCTAGCACACAGCACCACAGGATTGCAGCCTCAAGGTTTCCTCACAAGGAAATGGGAGATGCAGGGGCTCCTGAAGCACGGAACATGGCTGTTTAACCCAAGGTTACCCCCTTCCCTGGCCACCCCTAGGCAGAGGTATAAATCTGATTACCAAAGGTTTACCAGTGGGATCCAGTTGGTCTTTTGTTCTCCTCAGCAAAAGGCTCTTGGTTAAAATGCTTAGCCGTTCCCCTCCTTTCTTTGAACCATTGTCAACCTGACTTTTCCAAAGACTAAGCTCATCAAATGGAGAACAGCGGAGAAATCTTTTGTAGGGAAAGGAAGGGCACAAAGCAGGGAAGACCGAGTATGAAAGAATGGAATTATGTTCAAAGTAAGACATAAGATGAAACCAAATCATAATTTCTGTTGCTTCTGTTATTCCATCTTAATTAATTAATTAATTAATTAATTAATTAATTTTGGTCTTTTCAAGACAGGGCCTCCCTGTAGCACCCACATGATGGCTAACAAGTGTCCCTAACTCCAGTTCTGGTGGATCCAACACCCTCTTCTGACCTCTGCAGGCACTGCAGAGCATGGGTGCACTTACTACACACATGCAGGCAGTACACTTATATACATAAAATAAAAATAAATTTTTTAAAAAATAAAAAAAAATCAGTCTTCTGTTTGCCTCAAATAAATTGCAATTCTGTCCCTATTCCATGCATTTTAAAGCAAAGTAGCCCCAAACAGTCACAGGATTGAAAAAAAGTTGACTTAAACCACCATTAATTTAATCTGATCTGTATTTCTACATATACAAAGGCTGGATATTAGGCAGCCAGTCAACAATATTTCTCAATTGATATTCTTTTGCCCTTTTAAGCTTGCTATCTGCTATACATGATAATCCAGATTTACCACAGCTTTACCATAAAACATGAAATAATAATGAAGGTTATGGGTTACATACAGGGTTTGCATTTATAGAACCCCATAGCGGTTACTCACTTCAGCAGTGAATACATATCCAACAAGTTGTTCTGAATGGGGGTTCCAGTGACAGCCCACCGGGCCTGGGCTTGTAGCTTACACACAGCAATGGATGTCTGTATTTGAGGGTTCTTTACATTGTGAGCTTCATCCAATATGATCCGAGCCCAGACTATTCGAAGCAACGGTGTCGAGATGCCCTGGAAAAAACACAAGCCCTGTCCAACAGCAGCATGGAACATGTACATGCTCTAGGAAACGGGGGTACATCAACAAGTACCAAGGACCCACCCCAACCCGCTAATCTGCTTATCACTAAGTGAACTCAGTTGAGAAACTAAGAACAGAACTGTCAACAAGTTCAAATATACAGTTCACTTAAGTCTCAGTCTTTGAACTTAGAATGCTTAAGAGTGAGATGTTTCATAATTTGAGTTTTCATTTATTCTTTCAGTCCACATTCAGCAATGGCATCAACAATATTTGGCCAGGAACACACACTCAGTAAAACAGTTACTCAAGTTTAAGAATTTCCAAAAATTTGGAGCTGAAGAGATGGCTCAGCAGTTAAGAGCACTGGCTCCTCTCACAGAGAACCCAGGTTCGTTTGGTTCGCAGCACCCACATGGAGGCTAACAACCGTCCATAACTCCAGTTCCAGGGGAAGCTGATGCCTTCTTCTGACCTCCGCAGGCACTGTGTGACTCAGGTGCAATTACACACACACACACACACACACACACACACACACAGGCAATATACTCATTCACATAAAATAAAAATAAAATACTTACAAAAAATAAAAATTTACTAAAATTTTTAACTTTGAGTTGTAAGACGCTAAGCCAAACATAAAGAACTGTTCCTACCCTCAAAGAGCTCAAACTACAGCAGAAGAGAAAAGCATAATCACTACCTGAGCTACTTGCGGAAAGTCGCTCAATACAGGACAGCAGACGCCTAGCCGCCTGTGCACTGCTCCATCGCTGACTCCTCAACCAGCCCCATATCCGCCACATGCATGGAGAGCTACAATAGAGTGACCAGAGTGCTAGCAGAGGCACTCGTCTAAACTGTGGGCAGGGAGCAGTACAGAAAGGCATCCACAAAAGGGCAGAAAGAAATTCCCCTGGGAAAAGGAGTGGAGCCCAAGCACTGTGCTCGGGGGAGTGCGGTGTGACCAGAGGACGGAGGCCTGATGGTGTGACTGTGAGCTGCACAGGGACAGAATGATGAGGAGAGAAGAGGGAGAGGGGCAAGGCAAGACACTGGATGCATTTTATTTATTTATTTTTTTTTTCATGTACATAGTTCTGTGATTTTTTTTTTTTTATGTGTATGAATGTACTGTCTGCATGTAGGTTTGTGCACCCATGTCATGCAATGCCATGGAGGTCAGAAGAGGGTGTCAGATCCCCCCAGAACTGGAGTTACAGACGGTTCTCAGACACCATGTGGGTGCTGGGGATCGAACCCGGGTCCTCTGCAAGAGCAGTCGGTGCTCTTAACCGCTAGGCCATCTCTCCAGCCCCACTAGATGCATTTCATAAAGGAACTTGGGCTTTAACTCAAGAACCATGGAGAGGCATCAAGGAATCTGAGATTGGTCATGAGCTAAAGAAGTACTCTAGAGACCACCGAGTAGAGAGATCCATGGAAGTACTCTAGAGACCACCGAGTAGAGAGATCCGTGGAAGTTCTCTAGAGACCACCTAGTAGAGAGATCCATGGAAGTACTCTAGAGACCACCGAGTAGAGAGATCCTTGGAAGTACTCTAGAGACCACCTAGTAGAGAGATCCGTGGAAGTACTCTAGAGACCACCAAGTAGATATGTGGAAGTACTCTAGAGACTCCTGAGTAGAGAGATCTGTGGAAGTACTCTAGAGACCACCAAATAAAGATCTGTGGAAGTACTCTAGAGACCACCAAGTAGAGATCTGTGGAAACCCCCACAAAAATTATACAGTAAAGCCCCCACATCACATAACAGAGTCCCTGGATCTGCCTGAAAACACTCAAGAATATTTCAAGGTTATCATTTAGCTTTTGACACCATCTGTAGCCATATTATGTGCAAGGCCCTTCTGGGAGGTAGAGGAGAATAATAGAATAATAATAGGTAGAGACTAATAGGTAGAGAATAATAGACTCATGTACTAAATACAAGTCTGCACATAAAATATAAAAAGTACCACAGGCGTATACCCTACATATTCTAAGATAAACAACAGCAAGCAAGGCCAGGCATTGTGGCGCACACTTTTAATCCCAGCATTTGAGGCAGAGGTAGGTGGATCTCTGTGAGTTCAAGGTCAGCCAGGCCTACAGATCAAGCTCCTGGACAGCTGGGGCGATAGAGAGACCCTGTCTCAAAAAGATGAAAACAAAATAAAAACAATAACAAGTGAGATTCCTGTATTCATGCATGATTAGTACTACCACAATAACAGTGTAGGTTTCTTTAGTTCTAAAAGACAGCTGAACTTTGCGCCAAGTATTCATTTTTCACTGAAGTGCTTGTCTACGAGAAAAAAGAACCATGATTTCCACAGGTGGCATATCTGGAGCTTTTGTGACCTTGCAGGAAGAGATCTTTGCTGTTTCTGAAGTTGTAAAGACTGCTGCGAGACTATGCATGGCTCTAGCTCTACTTCCCTGGCATCCCCAAGCCTCACCTCCACGTTGAGGTTTGCACCTGGGACCTCTCCTTCTTGCTTCCTTGTGGGAATCTCCTTGGCCAGAAGGCTATAGGTAGTAATCACAATGTCATATGTAGAGAGTCTGCATGGACACAACACAAAGCAGAATGTAAACAATCCTACTGGAGACTGAGAGGCAGAACTGATTTCTTAAAAAAAAAAAAAAAGCCTAGAGAGCTGAGAATACACCTCAATGGTAGGGGGCCTGCCTAGGATGCTCAAAGCCCTGGGTTTAATTCCTAATACTGCAAAAACAAAACAAACACCTAGGGTGGGAAGGAAAGCAGAACTGGCTAACATATTGTTGGTCTGTACACACACACACACACACACACACATTTGGAAAGCTAAGTTTTACCACCTGCCTTTTACCAATCTCATCACTTTGCAGTTTGCTCATTATAAAACATCCCTCTTCCAACCTGTGAGTCAGAAGAGCAAATCTCCAGCTGTAGTCATTTTAACTTTGATATGACCTGGGACAGGGTTAGAAACTGTGTTTAATAATGATTTGAGGTGTATGATGCTGACAGCTTAGAGAAAAAGATACCTTCAAGGTACTGTTAATCCCACTCCAATAGTGCTTTCTCTCTCTGCCACTTTATAAGAGATTTGTTAAAACCCATTAATTTAGTTTTGAGCAGAAAAATGTGTTGTAAGTGTTCATTTTACCTTTCCTGTTATTTACACATAGAAGTTCTTATTAAAGGCACAAATCTTATTCCAATGAAGTTTAATATTATATATCTGAGAGACATCAATAAATTATTTTGGTGAAATGATCTGCCTAATTCAGAGGCAGCACATCCACAAATGCACAAGTAGCACACACAAAGAAGTATGACTGAGACTGACTCCCACGAGACTGGTACATTCTAAATACCAAGCCAGTTACCCTCCAAGTGCAAATCAAGTGAGCTCCAATTTACTTCTAAATAAAGACTCAGGGCAAAGACAGGCATCAGCAGACTGCAGTCCTGCCACTACTGCACTGGTACCTTTTACTTTTAAAGTGAGTATCAGTCAAGAGAGTAGGTATATTTTAAGAGTGAAGGTCACCAATCTGGTACTTTAGCCCCAGAAGATATCATCCTGTGCTGTAAGATACAAAATATCTAATAACAAAGATCAGAGTGAGAGACTGCTTATGAGAACAAGGTTCTCTCATCCATGATTAAGCAGCAAGTATTCATCTTGGATCCTCCCATCACAAATTAGGAACTATGGTGTTTTGAATAAGAAACATCCCAGACAGGCACAAGTATTTCCACACTTGGTTCCCATTTGGTGGTGGTGTTTGGGGGAAGTCACAGAACTTTTAGGAGGCGAGGAGAGGTGCAGCCTTGCTGGAGGAAGCATGTCATGGGGTAGCATGTCATGGGGCAGCATGTCATGGGGCAGCATGTCATGGGGCAGCTGTGAGAGCTCGTAGCCTTGCCCACTTCCAGTTTGCTCTCTGCTTTGTGTTTGCTACTGAAGATGTGTGTTTTCAGCTGCTGCAGGCCTTCCTACCATGGAAGACTTGGATCCTTCTAGAACAGTAAGCCAAAATATACTTTCTTCCAAAAGGAAACTCTGGCCACAGTGTTCTATCACAGCAACAAAAGAGTAACTAATACAGAAACAGAGGACAATTCCTTTTGACCAAAAGGCATGCTTGGATGTGGCTCAGTGGGAGAGTGCTTACCCAGCATGCTCAGGGCCCTGAGTTCAATCCTTAGCACTGGAAAGAGACAACCTCCAAAAACCAAAAATTAAGGTTACCATTTAGGGTAACTTTCCTCCTTCCCAAGCCTTCTCCTTCAGGAATTTTTAGTTAGGTTTAACTATACTGCATCCTAAACTCTTAAATCTAAAACTTGCTGAATAACTTATATATGAAAAATACAGTCAGGCGTGGTGGCACATGCCTTTAATCCCAGCACTTGGGAGGCAGAGGTAGGCAGAGCTCTGTGAGTTCAAGAGTTCAAGGCCAGTCTGGTCTACAGCCAAGTCTACATAGTGAGCTCCAGGCCAGCTGGGACTAAAGGGAGACCCTGTCTCAAACAGACCAAAAAAAAAAAAGAAAAGAAAAATATAGCCATAAAAATTTATACATACATACAGACTATGGAAGCTAAACAGCAAAATGTTTTCAAGATGGCGTATAAGACTGGGATGGTTCCTTTGACACTGAGAGAAAAAGAATTTGAGTTCAAGATTCACAGAATCTGATACCAAGAATACCTGGACAGCTCCTCATTTATTGGGGATGCTCCTGCCCCCTGGTGGACTACTCAGGCATTGCAGGCCTCTCACATGGCAGCTTTTGCTGGAGTGACTAGGACACAGCAAAGTAAAGCCAAAGGATCTCAAGACTTACCTTAGTACAGAGTGCGAGCTGTTTGGTGACAAGAATGAAAATCTTTGCCTAGGTCTCCACACATATGTTAAGTCTGACTAAGGGAAGAAACGGGCGATCAGGGAAGGCCACAGGACTCCTCAGCTGAGTTATGGACGCCTCCAAGCCCTTGTAACTTACACTTTTGCATGCTGATTCCGGTTTGGCCCATGGTAGAGGTAGACTCTGAGTTTTCTGCTCACACGTTTCTCTACCTCATTCTTCCAGTGATGGATGAGGGAAGCTGGGCAGACAATTAGTGTTCCATGGGAAGTAAAGTCAGAGGAGTCTTGAGAGGGGGAAATAAACAATACCTAGTTACATTCGTTAAGCAGCCTTTAGCTTCTTTAGGGCACTGGCACGGGCACTTTCTCTTGACTAGGTTTACTCCTTAAATCAATATTTTTTTAATTGTTGTTTTATTACTACACAGAGCAAACAGAATAGGAAATGAAGATGGTCTTTAAACCAAAACATCTCATCATTTGTTTTCTCCTATAAAAGTGTCAGAGAGAGTCTAAAGATGGGGAGGAGAGTGGGCAGTGCATGACCCAGTCCAAACAGCAATGCCCTTCCATAGAGGCCAGAGGTGGAAGCTGGACCACTTTTTATGCCTCCTTAGCTGACTCATTACAGGTCATTAATTAGTACTTTTTTCAAGAAAATCATAACTTCATGTATTTCCAAATTAAAATATAAGTACAAATTACTATATGTTAATTAGAGCTCATCTATAAATATAAAAGCTCTCTTCCAAGGGGGCTAGAGACATGGGTCACTGGTTAAGAGCACTGGTTGCCTTTACTGAAGACCCAGGTTCAATTCCCAGCAACTATATGTCAACTAACAACTGTCCATTAACTTCAGTTCCTGGGTATCCAACACCCTTGGCCTCCTTGAGCAATGCACACATGTGGTTCACTTACATACATGCAGGCAAAATACACAAAAAATAAAGCCAAAGAAATGTAAAAAACAAAAGACAAAAAAAACCCTCTTCCAAATTAGTGAACTTCATATGGAACCATTTAGGAACAGAATACTTAGTACCACTGTCCCTCACCCCAAATAGGTGTGTGTATTGCTCCATGCATGGTGAAAGGCCCGGCTGCAACAATACAGACAGCACATATGCGATCCACATAATCAACAATACAGACAGCACATACACGATACACATAATCAACAATACAGACAGCACATACACGATACACATAATCAACAATACAGACAGCACATACACGATACACATAATCAACAATACAGACAGCACATACACGATACACATAATCAACAATACAGACAGCACATACACGATACACATAATCACCATGAGAGAAGTTGTGCTTTTGTACACAGTAATTTGTATGATATATATTTTTTAAAGTATGCATGAAGATACATTGTAAAACCAGTTGAGGTAAGGCCAAAATTGCCTGTGGTCTAGAAATTTCTAGAATTTTACAAACATGGAAATAAATCAGCTTCATTACAAATCCTAAAATGTGAGGTCATGACAGAGCTCCTTCAAAAAAAAAAAACATTAATTTGGGCCTACCCTGGTATTTATCTCCAACATAAACAGCAACAAAATTACTATAATTTTTATGCTTAAATGAAGTCTTCTAGAACTTTACTTACCTAACTCCAGAATCTTTTTCTAATCACAGATCAAGCTAAGTTTAATTAAAGGGGAAAAATAATTAGCATACTCAACATCAGAAATACCACTGGAAAGTAATCCAATTCTGGTTTTCTAGATTAGTTGAACATGACCAAAGGTCTCCTTTGTAGCCTAAAAATTTCCCCTCTACTGAGAGGAGGTTGGGAATGGCAGCAGGTGCTATACCTACCGTCCTTGGAAAGCCATGTCACAGTCATGGGTTTGTCCTTTTCCTTGTTTCTCTCTTGATTCTTCTTGGACAGGATAAGTGCAATCATTGTCAGAGTTTTTCCTAAGCCCATATCATCCGCTGGAAAATAAAGACCCAGTTAAAAAAGAGAGTTATCCTAGCACTTGGGAGGCAGAGGCAGGCAGATCTCTGAGTTCAAGGCCAGCCTGGTCTACAGAGTGAGTTCCAGGATAGCTGGGGCTACAGGGAGACCCTGTCTTGAAAAGACCAAAAAAAAGAGAGAATTATGTTCACTGAAGAATCAACATGACTTCAAGGGAAGACCCCACTGGCAGACACTGATCTGCTCCCTACAGCTGCCAGTGCCACTCCAGCTACCCACCCCACTGGGTTCTTTATTTTCTTGTGAAGATGACCTCTTGCTATTTGTAAGACTTAGGCCAGGTATTTACTATAGTAATAGTTTACTCTTATAATTAATTTCCATGTTATACTATCATTTATCTAACAGTGGACTATTTGATTGATGACCATGCCTGGTCTTTTATCTGTTATTTCCCAAAGCAAAAACATCTAGTAAACATATCCTGTCACCTATTTTATAGTACTGCACACCTCTAGAGTTGGAGGTAACCCGTATCAGTGCTCATTGCCTTTACCTGATACATCAAAGCAGCTCATAACTTGAGCACCGTCCCTGTGCCAGCCACTAAGCTGGTCAAACTTGTTCTTCATGCCCTGTACCACACCACTTTTTCACTTTATTAGAGCATGGCATCAGGCTTGGTCTTTAAGCTGGTACATTCATTCCACATAATCATTCCGGTAGAGCAGAAGGCAAACATGAGAGCACAGGGAAGGATTCAAATTCCGCTCCGCCACTGTGCAGGCCGTCCACTAACCTGTAAGAAGCCTGCTTACATCATCACGTCCTGGCTACCCTTTTGAAATTTACATTCAGGGAGGATTCTCACATTTCAGAACTGGCAAAGAGTGGCTCACTTTGCCACACCACTTCTATAAACAATGTGGTTTATACTGAATATCTGTGTTTCTTCTGGGAGTATGGAATTTTCATACCTAACAGGCTATGTGACCAGCTCCCTATAAAAACTCTGTGCACTGAATTTCCAACATGCTTCTATGGTTGGAAGCTTATGCCTAGTTTTCCCCTGGATTTTTTCTTCATGAGCCTTTTGTTGATTTTGTTGATCTGTAAGTCACAGCTGTGGAACGAAATGTGAGTCCTACTGCAAATAACTGAACCTGGGGTGGATCCAGCTGATGCTGAGTGGCCTTCGTTTCTTTGGATACACAGAGCAAAGTCATCATCAGTTTGTGATGTGGCTGTGTCCACTGCTCCTGCAAATTTGGTCTCCAGCCCCACACTCCACGGCTCCCAGAGATTCTAGGACCCATCACAGAACAAAACCCCTGCTAGTCAACCCATCAACACTACTGCTTGTTACCAACACCCTTTTTGCTATTTTTGAGCAAGTTGCTTAACATTTCTACACTTCAGTTTCCCCATCTGTAAAATGGAAAATCATAGTGCCTTCCTCACAGCACTGTGGCAGCATCATAGGAAACAACGAGCACATGTGGCACAACACCTGGCTCTTATCATAATACCCACTTACCAAGAATCCCCCCTTGTGGCTTCTGACCTTCTCGCCATAGTAACCAGGCTAATGCCTGCTTCTGGTGCAGTAACAAAGGGACCTGGGAAATAGTCAAATGTCAGTGTAATTCCTGAGAGGCTGTGCCCTTCACGCTGCTCATCTGTACCAGTGATCCCTCCAGTAGTCTACCTGTTGTCATGGACTCCTTGTTCACCTGTCTGCCCATGCTGAGGCCTTGGTTTATGCCTAATGTGAAGCATTCCTATTAGGACACTCCTGTCCATGTCTCTACCCTCAGTAAAAGTCCAAGTTTGTCTCTTGAATAGAAGTCAGTTCCTACTGACTACACCAAGCCTCTGGCTGTCATGAAACTTTTATTGGCCATTCTATTTTTTCCTGATTATCTCTTAAATCTGATTCTCCTCTCTACCCAACATGCCAGTCTGGATTGCCAGTCAGAAATTTCAGTATCCTCTGAATTAGTGACTTCTTTCTCATCTTTCTGTATTGCAGTTTACTTTATATGAGAAAGTTAATTTTCACAAAACAGTCCTGATCAGAATTCTCTCAAACTGCATAATATATGTTGAGCTATTCAAATTCAAGTTCTTTTGCCAATGTCAGGCTCCACAGCAAGGGAGTCTCCCTACTCAGTAGCATCACCCACTCTCCCAGCTCAGGTCACCATGACAACTGTGTCTCCTCCCTAACCATTATCCTCTGTGTTTATCCTCTCTGCTCTCTAAAGATTCGCAGTTTTTTAAAAGGTACAGTCATCAACAAGTACTGATCCAAATGATGGTTTCCTTGAGTACCTTTTGTACTTTGGATGTGGTCTATGGCACACTGCAAAGCAGTCTATCTATGCCTTAGTCATGTTTGAAACATTTACATATTTACCATATATATATATCAAACATAACAATTCTTTTGCATCCTAGGGCACTCAACAAATAGAAACTTTACTGTTACAGCAATTTATAATCAAATGACTTTTTAAAAAGAGGGTTTTGTCCCAAAGGAGAATACAAGAAACCTTTTTAACATCACTTCAAGTAGCAGGCCAGTATTATAAATTTTGTAGGAGAATGTACTTGTGTGTGACTTAATTGTTTAATGTTTGCTGATATGTTAACTGATAAAAGTGGTTGGCAGAAAAGGTAATTTCAAAGGTTTTGGTTTTGTTCCCTGTGAATGAAATATTGCTTAAAAAAAAAAGAGGGTTTTGTCATGTTTTGAACTCATCATATAGTTTATTTTCAGAGGTCATAATTTGGGTATATGTGTGGAGTGTGCATACTTTGGAGCAAGTTAAAATTAAAGGGAACAAGTTAAAATTAAAGGGAACAAGCTAGGCATGGTGGTGAATGCCTTTAATCCTAGCAACTGGGAGGCAGAGGCAGGCGGATCTTTATGAGTTCAAGGCCAGCCTGGTCTACAGAGCGAGTTCCAGGACAGCTGGATCTACAGAGAGACCCTGCCTCAAAAAGACAAAAAAAAATTTTTTTAATTAAAGGGAATAACAACATAAAAGACTTGTTCATGGGGCTGGAGAGATGGTTCAGCGGTTAAGAGTGCCGACTGCTCTTACAGAGGACCCAAGTTCGATCCCCAGCACCCACATGGCGGCTGAGAACCGTCTTTAACTCCAGTTCCAGGGGAATCTGACACCCTCTTCTGATCTCTGTGGCATTGCACGACACGGGTGCACAAACCTACATGCAGACAGTACACTCATACACATAAAAAATAATAAAAAAAAGAAAGACTTGTTCACAGCAGTGCACATAGCAAAGGTGCCTCGTCGCCTTTTGTGCAATGCCCCCTAGAGTGGAAAAAAAAAGACTTGTTCAAACAACTGGCCAAAACAGTAAACTTTTGCCCAAAACAGTAAACTTCTGCATCAAAAAATTTTAAAAAGACTGAGGAAAAGATGGAAGACATGTATGGCAGAATGCACGAGCTCTGGCGGCATGGGGGCCATGGTAGGGGGAATGGGTCTAGATTTGTTAAGAAATGTATGAAGTGTGCAAAAGTTCAATAAAAAAAGAGGGTTTTGTTAATATTTTCATTGTTTAACAAAAAAGAGGGAAATGCTTCATGGAAGCCACTAAGGCATCTATCTTTGCAGAATACACGGCATGGCACTGTGCTGCCAGGGTCACAGCGGTCTCTCCAGGGGGCTGGACACCCGACTACCAGCCCTCCAGGCTCACCTTCAAGCCAACTGGATCTTCTGCCACAGCTGTCTCGCCAGGACGTGACTCCAGCGATCGATGCAGCTCATCAATGGCTTCACTGGTGATTTTCCACACAGTATGAAGGCGATCGTGGTTCTTATGTTCTGTAAACAAACAAGTGGTATCTAAATATGTCGCAAGTCCTGAGGGCTGGGATGTAGCTCAGTCGGCAGAAGGCTGGGCTAACAGACAAAAGGCTTTGGGCATGACCCTCATTACCACACAAACTGGAATACATGAGACCCTTTCTTAAATAAAACAACATAACAAGTAGTATCTTCTGGTTAGAGCTTTAAAAATGTAATTATCTGACAAGTTAAGGGATCTGTACTGACTAAAACTCTTGCCTCAAGGGTCAACTACCTCCCAGGTTTCTCTACCCTCATTCTGTGAGTTTAACCACAGAAACAACTACATAATATAGGACAAAATGGTCTACAACATTTTTTTTTTTCAGGAGTTGAAGACTCAAGGCCTTGAACATGACAGGCATGGAGCTAAACATACAGTCAAACCCTTATTTTTGATAATTTCTTTTTCAGATCGAAAAGGCAGTGGACAAAAAGGTCATGCCATCCAGTATTTTTGGAAGAAAAGGTCCCTGGATTCAAAAAAGAAAAGCCAGCGAGAGAAAAAGCTATGCTAGAAGTCATCGACTGAAGTCTGAGCAGGCAGAAAGAGGACCCCTGCAGTCCTGAGCTAGCTGAGTCTCACAGGGTTGTTCACCCACTCCCCTCCATGGATGGTGAGCTACCCACTTAGTCAGTGACTACAGGCACTTGGGCTGTTCTGCAATTTTAAGGAAAAACCATTCCAAGGAAGTTTCTAGACAGTGGGAAACTATTTAAACACTGAAGTGTTTGAAAATTATCTTAAGAGAATTCTTTCCAAGACTAATCAGGTACATTTTTACCTCAATAGCCTGCCATAATTTAATGTTTCCCAAGGTGACTTTGTCACCATTATGTAACAGAACAATGCTGTAACAGAAGCAACATTAGCAAGGGGCTCCCTGAGCAGCTAAAACTGCCATACCATATGAACAAGTGTGTATGCTCCGATCCCTTAATTCAAATGACATCCCATCTATCTGACACTCATTGTCAATACTGCTCTTCAACTTTTTACATTTCTAGCAGTTCTCAACTGGGAGAAACCTGGCTTTCTATAGGTCTGTTAGTCATCGGTTTCCGCTCCTGTCACTCTCCTCTCTGCCTCAACCTCCAACCCATCCTCTCTCTGCACTTCACACAGGAAAGAATAAAAATGTTAGCTGCTGTTCTAACTGCCTCATTATGATGTAAACTAGAGTTTTCACTTACAAGCATTATCTGGTGACTCCTATGTGCTGGCCACTGGGCAGACGGATGAGCACACAGTGGTATAAGACAGCAGCAGTCCATGGTCTCACAGAGACCTAAGGGAACGGAGCAAAGCTCTGCTCAGAATCATGATCTCTAATCCTTGTGTAATTTTCAATCCAAGAATGGTTTCCCCTTTCTAATGGGCACAAAGGCATCTGCTAGGTAGCATTTAACTGACAGGGGCAACTCTTACTAAGTCCTTGGATCTTACCTCCCGAGCACTGCGTAGCTCCTTCAGCAGTTCCCTGGTGGCTTGCCTTTAGTCCTAGAGAGCCCACAGACTGGACATGGTAGCGGGAAAGGGGCTGGGGAGCCACAAGGTGTGGAGGGTCAACAGTTTTACTGAAGTTATTCTTCTGTGGTCCTTGAGTGCTACACATGTCCTTAGTTCCTGTTCAACACAAGGGAACAGACTAAAGTCAGAAAAGCAAGTAAAGAGCCAGGTATGGTGGCACACGCCTTTAATCCTAGCACTCTGGAGGCAGAGGCAGGCAGATCTCTGTGAGTTCAAAGCCAGCCTGGTCTACAGAGTGAGTTCTAGGACAGCCGGGGCTACAGGGAGACCCTGTCTCGAAAAGACCAAAAAAAAGAAAAGAAAAGCAAGTAAAGAGAACATATATGTAGTCAGGAGAAGGTGGGATCAGCCATTCCAAAAGCTAGGAAACATGTCCTAAAGAGTAGACTACTTGTGCTTAAACATTAACAATTCAGACCAGAGGAATCAGGAGAATTGTTTTTTTTTTTTTATTAGACAAGGTCTCTCATAGCCTCAGCTGGCCTGGAACTCACTATGTAGACCTGGCTGGCCTTTAACTCACACGCCTGCCTCTGCCTTCCGAGTGCTGAGATTAAAGGCATGTGCCATCACAGTTGGCAGGAGAATAGTTTTATAAATTATAGTATTAGGCCAGGTGTGGTGGCACATACCTTTAGTCCTAGCACTTAGGAAGTAGAAGCAGGCAGATCTCTGTGAGTTCAAGGCCAGCCTGGTCTCCATAGTGAGTTCCAGGACAGCTGGGGCTATAGGAAGACCCTGTCTCAAAAAGACCAATAAATAAATAAATAAATAATAGTATCATGTAGAATAAAGCTCAGAGACAGACAATAAAACAGAAATGAATCAATACAGTATCAAAAATGCCTCGCTCAGGTTCACAAAAATTCTGAGTTCTGGGACAAAACTCCATCTTACCTTGCTCTGGGGAGAGAGCAAGGGCGCCGAGGGCTTCCTCCAACACCTGGATTTGCTTGAGCAACTTCTCACCCTTGTCCGGAAGAGCCTGAATGTTTACCACTGCCAGTGTGCTCTGAAAAACAAACCTATCAGATGGAACTGGCCTCTCAAGTGACAGCTTCAGATTAAAATAGCTTCATATTCTGAAATTAGAGCCCAGAGAGATGGTGAAGCAGTTAAGAACACTGGGTGCTCCAGCAGAAGACCCAGGCTCAGTTCTCAGCACCCACATGACGGCTCTCATCCGGCCATAACTTCAGTTCCAGGGGATCTGACACTGTCTCCTGACCTCTCCAAAGGCACAGCACACATGAATATACTTACATATATGCAGGCAAAATACTCAGACACATAAAATAAAAATCAACAATTCTGAAATTATGTAATTTTAAGTATGTATATAAAACTCAAGATTGAAAAACAAAGACAGGTAGTAAGTAAGCCTAAACATAAACATAGAAAAAGGCAGAAACTACATATCCACCTAGGTAGCCTCTCATGAATGTACTGAATTCTGTGAGGGTCTCTTGGCTACCCAAAGGAAACTGCTCTTACTTTAGAAACAAAGCATAAGACTTACCTTCTTGTGTTTAAGTTGTGCTGTAAGGTATGCGCGCTGGGCTGCTGGGTTAGATGATTCTCCCTTCTTGGAAACCCCTGAAGCAACAGGTATTTGTTTTTGTATACTCTGATCAGGAAGTTGAAGGTTAGCTCTCTTTTGTGAGTCCCCTGGCTCTTTGGAAACACCATCAACCTCTTCCTCACTGTCATCGCTACTGGAGGCAGCCTGGCGTCCCTCTCCCAAGCAAAACCCAGATGCTAACCGTCCTTTGGGAGCAGGGCCACCAGTCGCAGAAGGTGCTTGGAAATGCCCCCGAGGCGGCATCTTCTGGGAGGCCTGTGTACTTGGAGCATCTGTTGTCATTGTTTCTTTGGCCTCCTGGTTCTTGAGGTGCTCCTTGCTGAGGGGTCCCTTTTTCTGAGTCTCGCTTAGGGGGTTCTGACTGGGAGCATCCTGAGACAAGAGCTGGGTTTGCTCTTCTCTTAGGTGTTCTGACTTCTTTCGGACATCCTGACTCTCACTATCTGACACCTGAGGAGAAACAGATGCTGTGCTCGGTGCATTCTCACAGCCCTGCTTGGATGCAATTCCTTCAGTCTCCTTCACTTTGCACTGGAACTCTGTTTTCTCATCTGGCTGCTTCTCTTCAACTACAGACTGTCTCTTCACCAGGTCAGATGAGAGGGCTTTTTCTGTCCAGCAGTTACACCCTGGCTTCTGATCCTTCTTTTGATCCAAGAGCTGGTCTCTGTCTTCCCCTAACTTCTTATCAACTGGCTTTCCCTCATCTTCTCCTTTGAAAAACTGTTTCCAGAGAGCTGGGTTTTTATTCTTTTTAAGCACCTTGAAAGGATTTCTTGGGTGGCTGGGAGGATGAGCAGACAGTTCAGATGCATGCTGGGACCTACTGGCTATCGGATGTTCTTTAGGGTTAGGATCCTGAGGACAACGAAAAGAATTAATTGTAATAAAAAAATAAGAAAACCTTGTACCCAAAATTACTTTTTAGAGGAAATGTAAATACCTTAATTCCTGGTATTGTTTCTGCAATTTAAAAGAGAAAGGTGCTGGGGCTGAAGAGAGGGCTCTGTGGTTAAGAACACTGGCCCTTCTTGCAGAAGACCCGGGTTTGAATCCCAGTACCCACATGGTTGCTGATAACAACCTGTAACTCCAGAGGAACCGACGTCCTCTTCTGACCTCCATGGGCATTGCATGACATGAGTACACTTACATACATGCAGGCAATACACTTATACACACAGAATAACAATCAAAAAAGCCATCTATATACAATAAACCCACAGCAAACATCATCTGAAACAGAGAAAAATTAGCAGCATTCTCATTAAAGTCAGGAACCCAACAAGGCTGCCACTCCACTCCTTCTCAATACAGTGCTTGAAACTCTTGCTAGAGCAGTAAGACAAGAGAAGGAAATCAAAGGAGTACTCATTGGAAAAGAGGAGGTCACACTGTACCTTTTTGCAGATGGCATGATATTATACCTAACAGATGCCAAAAACCCACCAGAAACCTCCTAAAAATGATTAACAGTTTCAGTAAAATGGCAGGTTACAAAATTAATCTACAAAAACCAGTAGCCTTTCTATATGTCAATAACAAGCAATTAGAGGAATACATGGAAACCCTTCCATTTATAATATCCTCAAAAAAAAAAAAATCTTGGAATAAACCAGCCCAAAGACATTAAAGATCTCTACAATGAAAATTTTAAATCTTTGAAGGAGATTGAGGAAGATACCAGAAGATGGAAGGACCTCCCATGCTCCTAGACTGGAAGAATTAATAATAGTAAAAATGACTATCCTATCCAAATTAATATAGAGATTCAATGCAATCCCAATCAAAACCCCCATGGTTGGGCCGCATATGGTGGTGCATGCCTTTAATTCCAGCACTTGAGAGGCAGAGGCAGGGGCAGGAGGATCTCTGTGAGTTCAAGGCCAGCCTAGTCTACATAGTGAGCTCCGGGCCAGCTGGGCCTAAAGGGAGACCCTGTCTCAAAAAGACAAAAAATAAAATAAATCCCCATGATTTTTTCACAGAATTAGAAAAAAAAAAATCTAAAATTCATATGGAAAAACAAAAGTCCCCAGATAGCCAAAGCAACCCTGAGCAAAAAGAATACAGGGGAATTACTATACCAAATTTCAATCCCTACTACAGAGCTATAGTCATAAAAACAGCATGGTGCTGACACAAAAATAGACTCGTAGATCAATGGAATAAAATCAAAGACCCAAACTTGAGTACATATAATTTCAGCCACCTGATATTTGACAAAGCAGCCAAGAACACTCAATGGAGGAAAGGTACCATCATCAGCAAATGATGCTGACAGAAGTGGATCACCTCCTATAGAAGAATGAAATTAGACCCCTACCAGCCGGGAACAGTGGTGCACACCTTTAATCCTAGCACTCGGGAGGCAGAGGCAGCCGGATCTTTGTGAGTTCAAGGCCAGCCTGGTCTACAGAACAAATTCCAGGACAGCTGGGGCTACAGGAGACCCAGCCTCAAAAAGACCAAAAAAAAAAAAAAAAAGAGAGAGAGATCTCTACCCTCACCTTGTACAAAAGTCAATTCTAAATGGATTAAAGACCTTAATGTAAAACCTGAAACTCTGAAAATGTCAGAAGAAAACATTGGCAGTAACCTACAAGATATATGTGTGGAAAAGACTTTCTAAACCAAATGGTATTTGTGCAGGAAATAAGGTCAACAATCAACAAATAGGATCTCATTAAACTAAAAAGCTTGTATAGCAAAACAAAGACATTACTCAAAAAAAACAAAGGACCAAGAAAACAAACGACACAATTAAAAGATGGACTAAAAATCTGAACAGAGACTTATCAAGAGAGAAGTAAAGATGGCTAAGAAACATCTTAAAAAGTGTTCAACTTCATTAGTAATTAGGAAATGCACATTAAAACCACTTTAAGATTTCAACTTACAATGTAAGATTGGCTATGATCAAGAGAACAAACGACACGAAATGCTGGAGAGGGCGTGGAGAAAGGGAACACTCATTCACTGCTGTTAGGACCGCAAACCCGTGGAACCCTATGGAAAGCATTGTAGAGAACTCTTAAAAAATAAAAAAAAATAATAAGCCTACCACTTGACCTAATTATACCACTCCTAGCTGTATACCCAAAGGATTAATCTATAAGAGAGATGAGTGCACAACCATGTTCATGCTGCTCTTTCCACAGTAGTGAAGAGCTAGAAGCAGCCCAAGTGTCCCTCAACTGATGCGTGGATAGTGAAGATACACATTTATACAGTGGAGTTCTATGCAGCCATGAAGAAGGATGACATCATGAAATCTGTAGGCAAAGAGATGGAACTGGAAGCTGTTATGCTAAGTGAGGTAACAAAGTCTCACACAGAAAAGAGATGTACATTATCCCTCATTTGTGGTTCCTAACACCAAATCCTTATATGTAAGTCAAAGTGAGTAACAAAGATCACAAATAACACATTGACCATTATCACTATAGATATACCTTAAAGTATATGTCTCTATGTTCCTCAGTCCTAAGATTTATGAGAAAGAACAAATCTCCTGTTTGAAGTACATTAAAATATACATCAACCTGCTATGTAACTTAGCAATGTAAAGTTCTTTTTACCTGTATACAAGCTTATGGTTATGCTGTAAAGCCAAATATGTTTTGCAATTAACCTATAGTTTAATTTCAGACTTTGTAAATATGTTATATGTAAAGAGTATATAAAAAAAAAAGGAGCTAAGAGTAGAATCATGAACATCAAAGGCCGGGATAGATGCTCCCAAAGCACAGAGTTGAAGTGTTGCTTAGAGTACTGGAGTGCAAGAAGGCTGTGACATGCTTCAAGTAGAAAACACATAGTTTTATAAGCTTTGTTCAAAGCATAAAGTACAAGCTCTTAGCTGTGAATTTGATGCTAATGAAGTAACAATGTACTGAGTAAGGATATGGTGTTTTTATAACAAAGCATACATAAAGAAAGGCTATATGGGGATGGTTTATACAGTGGAGCAGGAAATAAGAAATAATTGGCAAAAGCTACAAAATTTTAGTTACACAAAATGAGCAAACCCTGAGAATCTAATGTACAACATGGTAGCCATAATGAATAATTTTATTGTATATGCTTGAATCATTCTAAGAGGGTTGATTTTAAATGTTTTCACCAAAAAGAAAGAAAATGGAGTGCACAGAGCTTAGATCGGGGATTTCCCAGGACCACCCAGGTAGGAGCTGGGCGCTTCAGCCAGATTGGTTTGATTCAATCGTCTTGTGTGGTTGTGGGGGAGGAGCTGCCCTGCTAGCTGGTATAAAAGGTGGGCCTGTTGCCACTGTGAGATGTGAGTGCACAGAGCTTAGATCAGGGATTTCCCAGGACCACCTGAAGCATAGAGTAGGCATTACCCCCACCCCCCCAAATGGAATTGCCAAGGGAGTGTCCAAGTATATTCTTCAGAGAACCTTCAGAACAGAAAGGGAAGAGTGAGTTAGACTTCCAATAGAAAGCCTAAAATTTGGATCAAAAGTAAATTTCCAAACTAAAGAACAGAATTAAATTCTCATATTACAGATATGTTTAATAATAAATATTTGACATATTGTAATTCTAAAGTTGTATAATAAATAAAAAAAGCTTCTTAATTTTTTCCTTTACCAACCAGTCATGAGCTGATGAATAATAGGAAGTTAATAATTTTAAGAAAAAAAGGCACATTCAGGCAAAATAGTCAAGGCGATTCATAAAATGCAGTGTTACAATTCTGTACATAATCAACTGACAGCAAATATATTACTCTGGAAAATTTTTAAACACAACAGGAGAGTTTTAAAAAAGCAGGCAAACACAGAGCACTGCCTTTGTTAATGGTACTGTCGCCGACAGGAGGCTAGCAGGACGGTGCAAAACAGATGAGCTTACGACTCAGTCCCATGCAGGGACCCAACCCCACAATCAGTCATCATCCACTGCTGTCAGAGACTGGACCTCTGCTTTGGTCTTGGCACACATTTTGTAATTGCTGGTCTCCATAGCACTGGGGCAAGTAAGAGGCTCAGTGTGGTCACGCTTAGTATAAGAAGGTACACCTCACGAGAGATGATGCCTGCTCTCCGAGGACAAAGGAGAACTCGCTGACTTGTGCTAGTTCCGCAGAAAACAATCCACTTGATGTACTGGCTGCTCCTTGGCAGGATGAGAGACAAGACCAGCACTGCCAATACAAACTTCATGACTACCACAGACAGGGTGAGGAACACCAGCACAGTCAGCTCGCAGATCACAAAGGTGGGGAACACATGAAGCCCTATGGATGCGAAGAAGATGATGGCCAGGAAGTCACAGATAGGCTCGACATAAGCAGTGATCTCCTCGGTGACAACGTGCCCTTGAGAAGAAACCAGTGCTCCAGCCAGGAAGCAGCCCAGCTCCACAGAGATGTCCAACAGCTCTGTGACCATCAACATTAAAAAGATGAAAGCAGACACTCCTAGGGTAAGGATTTCTTTGTTCCCTTTGCTTTCCATATGCAGCTTTCAGTAATATGGTCCTATGAGATAAGTCTTGATAATAAGACACAAAAAAACAGCAGCTAGTGAAAAAAGAATCTGTCCAATCAGAAGCAGTATTCGCAGTACTTCCATGGCAATGCTAGAAGCTGTGCTTGCTCCTGCCTGTATGAGTGTTGGCATGACAGCAATGAACAGCCCCAACTGCACACCTTACATCACCAGCGTGCCGAGCAGCACTGTGCTGTAGTCAATGTCACCTGCTTCTTTATCACTCTAGGCACTGCCCACAAGGAACCTAGACACCAAAGGTGTGCTCGATAAGGACAAACAGGTAGAAATGAAGACACTCTGAGTGGGTCTGATCCGAAGGTGTCCCCACAGTAAGCTGGCGATCATCAGTAGTGTCATATAACAAGGTCCTTGTAACGATATCTTCCATACCTTTTTCAGCTTTTCTCCTAATGTTTCCACCTGTACAATAGACTTAATACTGTTTACTCCTGAAGGCCCGCAGAGGCACACCACAAATGATATACCCAAACATGGTAGGCAATCCTATTGTACACAGCCAGCCACAAGGTAAGGATAGCATTCCCATGGTCATGATATCCTTTATGAAGTGGTGGTCTGCACATGGAATAGTTGAATCTCTGGGCTTGGTTAGGATATACTGGTTGTTCTGAGAGTTGATCAGCATGCTGAGACCCAGACCATCTTCTACTTTCTGCTTTGTGATATTCTGCTTGGAACTGGCCTCCTCTTCCTCTACCCTTAGAACTGTCTCAAAGGTGACCCCTTTGACTGATTAATTGTCATCGAAGGCATGCTCCTCTATCTCCTCCTCCAAATGGTCTGCAGCCTTCCTCACATCTTCAAGAATCTCATCAATCATGGACAGACTCTTGTTTTGATGCTGCATGTTGTTTTTGTTTGTTTGTTTGGTTTTTTTTTTTTTTTGGTCTTTTCAAGACAGGGTCTCCCTGTAGCCCCAGCTGTCCTGGAACTCGATCTATAGACCAGGCTGGCTTTGAACTCCCAAAGATCCGCCTGCCTCTGCCTCCCAAGTGCTAGGATTAAAGGCGTGTGGGACCACGCCCAGCTGCATGTTTTTAAGAGCTTCCGCTTGATGTTTTTCTGCAGCTAGAAGTTCCACATATTCTGTCTCTTCCTTAATGGCAGACTCCTGAAAGCCTCCAGCCGCTGCTTGCTGCTCCCCTTCATGTTGGCCACATCTCTGTAATCTCCCTGCAGGACTCTCTGCAGTCCATATATGGCCTGAAAGACTGAATTTTCACTTTCATTCAGTTCTTTCTGGAAAATTTCAAATGTGTGCACTTGGAACAGCTTTTCTTCACCTGACAGACCAGCGTCCTTCTCCACTGCCCTGATGGCATTTTTCAGTTTGTTCAGAACCACGTTCTTCTGCTGCAGGGGGCCCTGTGAGCTTCCTGCAGCTGTCCAGAACCCACTGTTTTCTTTGCGTGGCTGTGGCACCCTTCCCACGGTGTAACTTGACTGCATGCTTTGCCACCTCCTCGTGCTCAGCAACACTCACTACCACCACATAAAGGAATTGGAGCAGCATCCAGAGGAGACTCTCATCCAGTACCTTCACGAAGGACAGGGAGTGGGGTACAGTGGTCCAGAGACTTCTGCTACAGTCAGCTTGCATTTTAGACAGACATTTTCAAAACTTTGATAGGCTCAAGGTTGACCAAAGAGATCCTCCAAAGGTCACAGAGTGTACAATTCCACTTAATCTTGTCAAAATGACAATACAGAGATGCCAGTTGGATGAATGGTCATCAAGGTGAGAATCAAGAAGAGCGGCTGTGGCTGTTATAAGGAGCAGGAGGGATCCCCAAGAGATGGACAGGCACTCTGACCTCCTAAGGCTCTGTCTTGCCTCCAGGCCAGTGGCTCCCTCTCCTGGAGAACTAGGAGGATCCAGAGCAAGAAGCTAAAGGGTCCACTGAGTCCTTTTGGGAAGCAAGAGGCCACACTCTGGACTTACAGCACCAGCATCACAGTCCGAGACTGGGAGCTCCGCACGTCTCGCGAGCCAAGGGGGCAGAAGTGGGCCTGCCCACGTCCCTCCCCAAAGAGGACTGCACCACTTTCTGCAGACTTTGGCTCTTCTTACATGCACCTCAGCTCCTTTGGCCCTCACAAGGCACCGTGCATGCCGGGAGTTGTAGTTCCGAGGGCCAACACTCCATAAGCAAGGAGAAAAACAAACAAACAATGAAGGCATCTGAAGGAGGCAAGCAAAGCAAGCCTTCAACACAGTGAACAGGCATTTGGGATTCACACTGGAATACAAGCAAAGAGAAACCCACATGCCAGGGACACGACGAAGGGACAACATGGAAAAGGTGCAGGATAATTCCACACCAAGCTCTACCAACCCTATGAAAGATTTCTACAGTGGGATCCCCCTGGGGATGGCCCAGGACACAGATATTAGAAGAACAATTGTGGACATACTCAAAGAAATCAAAGACTATAAAGAACAAGTCAGAGAACTAAGGAGAAAGAATGAAAAACTCAAGAAGGACCTAGAGAGAGAGAATGAAAAACTCTGGAAGGAAGTGGAAACACTGAAAAGATCCCATGCTGGAAAAGATAAAGAAACCAACCAGCGAAGCAAAAAGCTACAGGAAGAGATTGAGAAGCTCCAAAAGGAAGTGGAAATACTAAAGAAATCAGAAGAGGAAATGAAAAAGGAAATAAAAAACTCATCCAATCAAGAGGAAAGAATGGAAAAAAGCCTCAGAAGCAGAATGGAGGAAGCAGAACAAAGAATATCAGACCTGGAAGATAACACAGGACAACTAAAAACCTCAAGTAAAAATTATGAAAAATTTAAAAACACACAAAAGTGGAACAACCAGGAACTGTGGGACACTATGAAAAGATCAAACCTCCGCATCACAGGAATAGAGGAAGGAGAAGAATCCCAAGAGAATGGTATTGATCAGATCTTCAACAGAATAACAGATGAAAATTTCCCCAAACTAAAAAAATGACAAACCCATACAAATACAAGAAACACATAGAACTCCAGACAAGATCAGAAAAGAAACTCTCCATGCCATATCATAGTTAAAACGCTAGATGCCCAAAACAAAGACAAAATTCTTAAAGCCACAAGAGAAAACAAGTTACACATAAGGGGAAACCTATCAGAATTACAACCACACCATCAATTGATGCTGAAAAAGCCTTTGACAAAATCCAGCATCCCTTCATACTTAAAGTCCTAGAAGGAATTGGACTGGAGGGATCATTCCTCAATGTAATCAAAGCCATATACAGGAAACCCACAGCCAATATCATCCTAAATGGGGAAATGACAGAAGCATTCCCTTTAAAGGTAGGAACTCGGCAAGGCTGCCCCGTCACCACTCTTCAATATAGTGCTTGAAACACTTGCTAGGGCAATAAGGCAAGGAAAAGAAATTAAAGGAGTACTAATAGGAAAAGAGGAAGTCAAGCTATCTCTATTTGCTGATGATATGATTGTTTACTTAAGGGATGCTAAAAACTCCACCAGAAAACTCCTAGAAATGATTAAGAGCTTTTAGTAAAGTGGCAGGATAGAGATACAAGATAAATCTAGAAAAATCAGTAGCCTTTCTTTACACCACCAACAAGCAACTGAAGAAGGAATACAAGGAGACCCTCCCACTCACAATAGCCTCAAAAACAAAAAAATACCTAGGAACAAACCTAACCAAAGACACCAAGGACCTCTACAAAAAAATTTTAAACCCTAATAAAACTCACTAGATCAAAAAATACATGTAAAAGTAGAAGGGAGGCCAGTTGGAAGGGGAGAGAGATAAGTGGTAGTGGAAAAGGCTGAGAGAGGGCAGTGGGAGTGAGTGTAATCTAACAGTATTATGTTCATATATAGAAATGTCATAATGGAATACCTTATTAGTAAAATTAATGTATGTTAATAAAAACATTAAAAATAAAAATAAGTAAATAAAAATAAAATGGTAACAAAGTCACATAGTGATTGATTGATTGACTAACTGATGAAGATTTTGTGACCAGAGACCTCAGAACTTATCTCTGTAATTCTTTAAGAAACAATAGTCCAATATTTGATAATATAATGTTTAAAGAAACTTTAGAAGTCATAATTAGCATTAATGACAACTATGTATATATGGTTTTAATGTTATTATCTGATTTTAAAACACATTAAATAAAATTTGTTAAAAAAAAAAAAGCCAGGGCGTGGTGTCACACACCTTTAATCCTAGCACTCAGGAGGCAGAGGCAGGCAGATCTTTGTGAGTTCAAGGCCAGCCTGATCTACAGAGTGAGTTCCAGGACAGCTGGGGCTACAGGGAGACCCTGTCTCAAAAAGACAAAAAAAAAGCCAAATTCATCTCTTAGTGCTTAGGTCCTTCTCTGTCCCTGATTGCTCCTTCTAGGGCTTACAGGAAAGTGGAGACTGAACCAAACTGCTTTTACTTTCACCACAGCTGTGATATATATTTCTCAGGGAATCTATTCTCTGCAACTGTTACCACCTCCCTAGTCTAGTCCCCAGGCACTGGACATGGGTAGGGACTCTTCTTGTAATATTCTAGGACCTGAAGACTTACACTTAGGGTACTCCAAAGTCAAATAAACTACAAATTTACAAAAGATGGGAACAGTAGTGAGAGGGGTGGCTTAGCAGTTAGAGAAATTGCTGTTTGCTGGGCACAGTGGGACATACATTTATACCAGTACTCAGGGGACAGAGGCAGGTAGATCTTTGTCAGTTTGAGGCCAGCCTGGTGGTCTACATAGTAAATTCCAAGGGCTACATAGGGAGAACCTGTCTCAAAAGAAAAAAAAAAGCAACAACAAAAACATAGGAAGGTAAGTGTGGTGACACACACTTTTTTTAAATTTATTTTCATTTTATGTGTGTAAATGTTTTATCTCCATATATATGTGTACCTATGTGTACAATGCTCACTGGAAGCCAGAAAAGGGTGTCAAATCCCCTGGAACTGCAGTTAGGGATGATTCTTAGCTCCCATATGAGTGCTGGGAACCAAACCCTAGTGCTCTGGAAGGGCAGCCAGTGCTCTTAACAGCTGAGCTGTCTCTCCAGCCCCCAAATGGCGGTGGTGCATGTTTTTAATCTTGAGTACTAACTCAAGAGGGAGAAATCAGCAGATCTCCATGAGTTCAAGGTCAGTCTGGTCTATATAGGGAGTTCCTAGCCAGCCAGGGCTACATACTGAGAGCTTGTCTTAAAAAACAGTGGGGAGGGGTGGTTGTAGAGTGTCCTGGAGAAATGGTTCAGTGGTTAAGAGTACTTCCTGCTCTTTCAGAGGACCCAGGTTCAGTTTCTAGCACCCACATGGCAGCTAACACTAACAACGACCTGTAACTCCAGCTCCAGGAGACCTGACAGTTTTTCTGGTCTCCACTGGTAACCTGCACAGATGGAGTGCACATACATAAACTCAGGAACACATACATAAAAAAAAAAAATTGATCTTTAAATAAAAAACAATGGAGAAGTTCATCTTTTCTGTTCCTAAATAGGAAGATAGTGACTACTTTTATGATGCTGAAAAATATTAAAGTAAAATAGGAGGCAAGTAACTAAACCTTGAATATAATAAATAGTTCTTTGAATTAATAGCCTTTGAAAGGTGAAAGGTCTCTCTTAAAGAAAATGCAGACAGTCTGATGCACTTTATATGGACCTGAAGGTGTTTTCTATCAAAACCACACATTAAACAGTCTTAATAGATTTGAAAACAGGTGGGAGGCTAGAGAGATGGCTCAGCAGTTAAGAGCACTGGCTCTTCTTGCAGAGGAATGGGGTTCAGTTCCCAGTACCCATACACATGGTGGCTAACAACTGTCTGTAACTCCAGCTCCAGGAGATCTGATGCCCTCTTCTGGCCTTCATAAGTATTGCACGACATGGGGGAACTTACATACATGCAGGCCATATACCTCATACACATAAGGAAAGGTGAACAATTCATACCTGCCATGGAACATTTCCACACCAGTGTTTGCCCTCTGCCTTACTTCTAGCACATCGGTAGAACAACCTAGTGAAGTATAAAATATTCATAATGAAGGCTTTAAAAAAAATCCTTTAAAATGTTTATTTTTTATTTGATTTAAAAACTTTTTTGAGATAGTCTCACCTACCCCAGGCTGACCAACCCCATCTTCCACATGGGTGCTGGAGATAAACTCATATTTCATGCTTGTGCAGCCAACAGTTTAGCTACTGAGCCAGCTCCCAGCCCTGCATAAGACATTTCTAAGTACTAGCACATTGAGAATAAGGATGATAGAATAACCAGAGCATGTGAGAAGACCTGCTCTTTTTACTCTATATAAAGAACAAATGAAATGAGAAAAGTGGGGACTAGAGAGATGACTCAGCAGTTAAGTCCACCAGCTGCTCTTACAGAGGACCTGGGTTTGATTCCTAGCACCCACAAGGCAGCTAAGAACCATTTGTAACTCCAGTTGCAGGGGATGCAATGCCCTCTTCTGACCTCCTCAGGCAATGCATGACACAGGGGCACCTATCTACTACCTTCATGCAGGGAATACATTCATACACATAAAATAATAAATAAAATATTTTAAAAAAGAAATGGAGAAAGTGCTAAAATCAGAAAAAGGATAACCAGACACTGTGTGCCAGTACAGAGTCCACACTAATGCCTATAAGGGGACGTGCCCCTGCCCCAAAACAACAAAAACCCTAGCAAATGAAAATCCAACCTGAATTTAGTCAAACCAATTCTAATTTAGAGGGAATATAAAAAAAGGAACAGGTAAAATCTAAGCAGGGAGCAGAGTCAGCAGTGTTGACACTGGGAAACACTACAGCACTACCACCCTGATTCACTCAGCAAACAAACTACAGCATACCATGTCTTTATTCCAGCGATACCCTACCTTGTACGTCATGACTCAGTGTTACTGAATAAAACAAGCAAATGATTACTCTTGATTGTCTAAAATGATGCCCAAAACCCTTTAATCAGTTAAATAAGAGCTTTAATAGTACGCATTTACTCATTTAAATAGGTAATGTACTCAAAAAGGATAGAGCAGTGAAAGGATCCCTGGACTCCACCCGCCCATTCACCCTCTCCAACAGGTAGCTACTGTGATCTGTCTACCTTGCCAGATAGTTTCACATGAACATTCAAGTCAATATACATTTAACTTCTTCCTCTTCACCTAAATGGGTAGCATAATAGATATACTACAGGTAAAATATAACCCTAATCCAAAAATCAAAAATGCTTCAGCTTAAGATGCTAAAACCTATGATATATGTGGCATGCATATATGCATATTTTGGAGTGATGCAAATTGGAGAATAACAACAACAACAATGGCTGGGTCAAGGAATTGACTGAAGCGGTGAACCTCTGCTCAAAACAGTAAACTTCTGCATCAAAAACTTTAAAAGAGACTGAGAAAAAGATGAAAGACATGTTTGGCAGAATGCATGAGCTCTGGTGGGGTGGGGGTGGGGGGACAAGGAAGGGGGCACGACTCTAGATTTGATTGGAAATTTTGTATGAAATGCACAAAGCTTCAATAAAAATTGGCTTTGAGCTGGGTGTGGTGGCGCATGCCTTCAATCCTAGCACTCGGGAGGCAAGGGCAGGTGGATCTCTATGAGTTCAAGGCCAGCCTGGTCTACAGAGTGAGTTCCAGGACAACTGGGGCTACAGGGAGACCCTGTCTCAAAAAGCCAAAAAAAAAAAAAAAAAAAAAAATGGCTTTGAAAAAAAAAATGCTCCAAATTCCAAATTTTCTTCAACACCCATATGATGCCACAAACTAAAAATCTTATAATTTTTTTCATGTATAACATTATTAAAAATTACCTTCAGGTTATGTGTATAAGGTATATATGAAGCAAATTAACCTTGTGTTTAGACTGGGGTCCTAGTCACAAGTCATGCAACTATTCCAACATCTGAAAAAAATGTGAAACCTCAAACCACTCTGGCCCCAAGTATCCCAGAAGAAGAGTTATCAAATAGGTTTCTTTGTTCTTGTTTCCACTTAAAGATATGCCTTAGGACAAGAGAGATGACTCAGTGGTTAAGAGCACGGGCTGCTCTTGCAGAGGACCTGGCTTCAGTTCCCAGCATCTACGTGGGGGCAAACAACTGTTTGTGGGCACTGCACAACATGAAGGCACGTAAAAATTGATACACATAAAAATTTAAAATAAAAAAAATAAAGATATGCCTTGAAGATTATCTCTAAGAACATGTATATATTCTTTGGTAACTGCAGAGTTGTCCACTGACAGATGCTGCATTATTAATCAGACTCCTAACAGACAATGTAATCTTTACTGAAAGACACTATCAGTAATAAAATACTGAGACAGGGCCTCCCTGTAGTCCCAGCTGGCCGGGAACTCATATGTAGACCAGGCTGGCCTCCATTTTATAGAGGTGGGTCTACCTCTGCCTCGTGAGTGCTAGAATTAAAGGCACATACTACCACCTGACACAGTAATATATAAATTTTATTTTTATTTATTTTATTTTTTTGTTTTGGGTCTTTTTAAGACAGGGTCTCCCTATAGTCCTAGCTGGCCTGGAAAACTCATATGTAGACCAGATTGGCCTTGAACTCACAGAGATTCGCCTACATCTGCCTCCCAAGTGCTGGGATTAAAGGCCTGTACCACCACGCCCGGCTAGTAATATATATATTTTATTTTATTTTCAACTTATTTATTTATTTATTTATTTTTGTATGTGTATGAGCGTACTGTCTGCATGTAGTTCTGTGCACCCGTGTCGTGCAATGCCGCGGAGGTCAGAAGAGGGCGTCAGATTCCCCTGGAATTGGAGTTCTCCTGGAATTGGAGTTACAGACGGTTCTCGGCCACCCTGTGGGTGCTGGGGATCGAACCCAGGTCCTCTGCAAGAGCAATCAGCGTTCTTAACTGCTAGGCCATCTCTCCAGCCCCGTAATATATATACTTTAAAGCTTACGTCATGTAGACTCTAAAGTTTTTAAAATTTCTTTATATATCTATTTGTTTATTTATTTTTGGTCTTTTAAAGACAGGTCTCCCTGGAGCCCCAGTTGACCTGAACTTGTTATGTAGACTCACAGAGATCTGTCTGCCCCTGCCTCCTGAGTGCTGGGATTAAAGGTGTGCACCACCAGGCCTGGAAAATTTATTTATATGGTTGAGGAGCTCATAAGAGGGCCTCAGATTCCCCAGGAACTGGAGTTACCGATGGTTGTTAGCTGCCATGTAGGTGCTGGGAATCAAACCTGGGTCCTCTTTGAGAGCAGCCAGTGCTCTTAACTGCTAAGCCATCTTTTCCTGTTGCTATTCCACCTGGGACCCTTCTTGGTCCTTTCCTCTATCAAAATTTTAGATATCTTGAGGCCAAGATTAAGTCTGGACTATTCTACTTTCTCAGTTTAGAAACATGCAAAAACAAGTCTAAATTGATCAAAACCAAAGCTGATGGTTAGTGAGAGGAAATGAGAGAAAATGGCACTTTCTGGGGTGGAGTTTTTCTCTTTGATCTTAGTTACATGGTTAAGTGTACACATTTCTCTTTTTTTTATTTTATATGTATGAGTGTACTGTCTGCATGTAGATAGGTGCACCCGTGTTGTGCAATGCTGCAGAGTCAGAAGAGGGTACTGGATTCCTCTGGAACTGGAGTTAAAGATGGTTCTTAGCTGCCATGTGGGTACTGGGAATTGAACCCAGGTCCTCTGCAAGAGCAGTTGGTGCTCCCAACAGCTGAGCCATCTCTCCAGCCCCAAGTGTACACATTTCTCAAACACCAGCTCAATTTAAGACCTGTGTATCTTATTACATGCATAACTCAATTGGGAAAAACAGCATGTATATAAAAAAAAATTCATGTATGTAAAAATTTTGAAAGTGATACTTCAATGCATATATTCTGGCAAGGGACAGAGATTTAGAACATGTAAATTCTAAAACATATAGAATATTACACAGAAATCATCATATGTGACTCCTGCCATCTTTGCCAACTTTTTCCCTGCAATCTCCACTTAAATATCTGCTAAATGAGGGCCAGGGGTGTAGGTCAGTGGTGCTTAACATTCTCAAGGCCCAGGATTTGATGATTCCCCAGCAGCTAAATAAATAACTGCTAACTACCAACCTACATATCTCCAATTCTCTGAAGATGTCGTGTTACTTCATGCCTTGGTACCCTAAAGAACTGTGTTTATCTATTTAATACAACTCAGAATACCTGGTAAATTCCTACTTATCATTTATTTATTTGTTTGTTTGCTTATTTTTATGTGAGTGTTTTGTCCGCATAAGGCACCATATGTGCACAGTGTCTATGGAGGCCATCGGATCCCTCAGAACTGGCATTACAGGCAATTGGGAGCTGCCATGTGGGTGCTAGGAACCCAACCTGGGTCCTATGCTACAACTGTCCTAACTACTGAGACTTCTTTCTAGACCCTCCTACTTATCTTTTAATACTCATGAAAAATAACCACAACCTCCCACCCCCCCATTCTATACAAACTTCTCTGCCCATCCCAAGTTTCTACAGGAAGGGAAACTGTACTTTATTGAATACTTAATAAGGTAGACCTTTTCAATATTTCTTCCTTCTATTACCAGAGTTAAACGTTGAAAAGTGAATAGCTATTGGTAGGCTGCTATCAGCTACTTGAGAGCTGGAAAGGAATGACAACAGAACAGGTGATAGAGAAATTACAGGTTAGGCTTCTCTGGTTAATTAGTTACTCGGCATTTAGGGAATGACAGTCTAGATGATGCTCAATATATACAGAAAGACTGTTTGGTTTTTAGTGATGACAATATATCTAACTACAACTCTTTCAGGAGGGAAGAAAAACAGAAATACATCCAAATGCTCCTTAGATACTTACCTCCATTCTTTCTTGCCTTGTAGTTGAGACAGGCCCTGCAGCTCTATCACAAAGTCCTCGTGTAATAAACAAAGAGAAACTGGAATACTAGAAGGAAAAAAAAAAAAAAAAAAGAAGCATTCAGCTTCAGGATACAAGGAATAGAGGTCAGCATCCCAAAGTCAAAGCCAAAGTATAAATTCTTACTTTTATTTGTTCGTTTGGGACAGGTCTCACTGTGTAGCCCTGGCTGGCCTAGAACTTACTATTTAGACTAGTTGAGCCTTGAGCATGCAGCAATCCTTCTTCCTCGGATTCTTGAGGACTTGGTTTTCAGTGAGTGACACCACCACCAGCCAAACTACAGACTTTACACTAATGATCTATGCATGACTTGTCCTGGGTTTGTAAATCCCACACATCACTATCCACGTACTTTCCAGAGGAAACAGCCCATAGCTATTCTATCTTCTCCCATTTTCTAAAACAAAGCATCACAATGAATAGCTTTTCCATCATGAATGAGTCTAAAGTTACCTGATCTCTGATCTCAGGACTGCCTTGTAGGCGGGGGTATGAGGCAGGCCCTCTCTGAACTTTTCTCAGGTCCTTCCATTACCCTTTATTCTTTAATACCTTGTTAGCTTTACTGTTACTGATATACCTGGCTCTAACTATAATTCACTAATTTGCTTCTTGTTTGGCATAAATTTTAAATGACTGTCTCCCAACTTAAAAAAAAAAATACTTTATAATATATATAATATATATATATATATATATATGTGGCTGGGTGCAGTCTTTAATGCCAGCACTTGGAAGGCAGAGGCAGAGGCAGGTGGAGCTCTGTGAGATGGAGGTCAGCCTGTTCTACATAGTGAGTTCCAACAAAGTTAGGGGTGCAGGGGATCCTGTCTCAAAAGGCAAAAAATAATAAGTACAACATTGAGGTGAACAAGTGTGTGTGAAGGTTTAAAACACTCTCTTACAACTTTCAAAATTGCCGTTTTCACCCTGCAGTCTGCTTGAGACATATTCCAAATGTCAACTGCAAGTGTTATTGTACTAGTTTTGTATTCCAGCACACTTGTGTAAGTGGTACTCTTTATAAGAATGTTTCTCTCAATGTAGAACCAAATTTTATAGGATCATTGAAGCTCAATTCCTGTAAACATGAGCATGCTTGTGTTGCACAAAATCTGAGCTGGGTACCGAATCTGTGATGCAATATATTTAGAAAGCAGAAATAAATCACAGATCCTGCAAAACAGACGCACAATTCATGTAAGGGAATCGTGAGATTTAAGAACACTATTTTCTAGTACTAATATCCATTATATATTTACAAGACTCATAAAAATAACAGCTCTACAAAGTTTGTCTGAATAGAGCCCAAGAAGAAATGGTAAATGGTAAAATAAGGTTTGTTATTTTACAAACCTTATTTTACCATTTCTTCTGCCTCTGCCTACCAATTAAAGGCTGCGCCAACCACCCCTAGCCATATAATACTTTAAATTCAATGGTGGAAAGTAGAAAATGGTATTATAAAACAATAGCAAAACTTTTCTCACTTTAAAGATGTCTGGCCTTTGAGTCAGTAAAACCTGGGTGCGGAATCAGATCTGTTTCTTTCAGCGATGGTATCTAACCACCAATGTTTCAACCTCACACATTCTTTTAAACAGTCTGACCTAAAACTAGTGCAAATCGAGCAATGGCTTCATGCCTGTTGGTCTTTACTTTTTAAGGCGGAGCGTGAAGGGTGCTGAAGCAGAAAGGATTGGCTAAGGCCAGACAGGTAGCTAGAAACCTAGAGCTGGAGGCGTCTAGAGGGATCTGCGACCCCGATAGGTGAAGGGACCAGCTTCGGGTCACAGTGAAACCGTTCGGCATCCCTGGAAGACGCCCTGCTGGAGACCTACTCGGTGGCTCGCACGAAGCCGCACGTATCCGCCCGACACACGTAGAAGCTCTTTCCCTTATTCGGGCCATCGCGGAGGCCGGTCTTTAAGAAGCAGGCGGTCCCTGAGAAGACAAGAAGTCAGCAACAATGACTGCAGGACAGCCCCACAGACTCTCTGTGAGAAAGACTGAGACGTAGAGCCTTACCGTGCTGCGGACACCTGACCACTTCCATAACGCAGTCAGGAAGTCCCGCCCACCTGCTTCCGTATTTAGCCTACAGGGAGCCAATCACTACTCACTTCCTGCGGTATCGGCCCCTCTCAACACTCCGCTCGGCGGGCGCCGAAATCAAATCCGGAGCGAAGGGGCGTGGCCGTCCCGGCGCTGGCCGGAGGGGCATAGTCGAGGCTGGGAGGAAGCCCTGAGGCCAGCTGGCTTCCTGGCAAAGCGCAGCCTGGACCCGAGTGGGAGAGGCGGCTACCCAGAGACTCCTGTGTTATCACCGTGCCCTAGAGGCAGCGGGAGAGAGCCGCCGCTGTGGGCGGAGATTGTAAGTTTGCGGAGAGGAAGCCGCCTGAACGAGGTGCTGGGGAGCCCCTTAAAGCTGCCGGGGTTAATTGTGAAGTCTGTAATAGAGCAACCACAGGCTTCCGTAGGACCCACAACAATCTTAAGTTGTATAAGTTTACCCGCTCCAGGTCCCCAAGGGTCAAAGAGGCCATGAGTTGGCTGTGTAAGAACAGGTGCATGGATCTAAGTTCCAAGGGCTGGAGAGATGGCTCCGCGGTTAAAAGAGCCAGAGGACTGGAGTTCGGTTCCCAGCACCCAAGGCTAGTTGCACACAGTCTCCTGTAACTCCAGCTCGAGGGGATCTGATGTCCTTTTATGGCCTCCAAGGGCACCCACACTCGCGCGCGCGCGCGCGCGTGTGTGTGTGTGTGTGTGTAACTAAATAATTTAGAAATTGTAATTAATTCTATTAGTGAACAGAAGGGGAGGAATGGATTTCAGAAAATGCAATGGCGATGGCTTCTTCAGTAATTTGAGGACCATATGTCTCAGACATACGGAGTGGCACATGCGACTGCTATGGAGACAGGAGGACAGAAAAGCTGCAATGTCTAAGAAATCTGGGCTGTATGATAAGTGTAAATGTTATGAGAGTCCAGACGAGGGGAGACAAGACGAGGTATCATGTATAAATGAAGCAGCATTTACTAAATAGCCTTTTTGTACCGTGTTTGGAATAGGAGCTTGAGAAATCCAAAGTTCATTTAACACAAGTTTAAGACCATTATTCTAATTTACCACAAGGGACTTACTGAATGAAAGAGAGTGAACTAGCACATACTGAATGCTAAAATAAATATAAAATAGTATTTATATGTCAGCAGTGAACTCTGGGGAGCTGGAGAAAGATGTGTCTGTAATTTCCAAGTATGTTCAGTATACACACAACCTCACTGAAATACATACAGATAAACTGAGATAAGACAAATAGGTGGAACATTTTCTTTATTCTCAGATTCGGAGATCTTTATGTACATGTTTAATGGATGCTATTAGTTACTTTCCTGTTGCTATAATAAAAACACCATGATCAAGGCTACTTTTGTTTGTTTGTTTGTTTGTTTGTTTGTTTGTTTGTTTGTTTGTTTGTTTTGAGACAGGGTCTTCCTATAGCCTCAGCTGTCCTGAAACTCACTCTGTAGACCAGGCTGGCCTTGAGCTCACAGAGATCCACCTGCCTCTGCCTCCCAAGTGCTGGGATTAAAGGCATGTGCCACCACGCCCAGCTTTAAAGATGGTTCTTAACCACCGTCTGGGTACTGGAAATAGAACCCCAGTCCTCTGCAAGAGCAGTCTGCACTCTCAACCCCTGATCCATCTCTCCAGCCCCAAGGCTACTTATTGAAGGAACAGTTTATTGGGCTTCGGTTTGGAGCGTTGGCTCAGCAGTTTGGCAGCTGACAGCCATCTGTAATGTAACGCCAGTTCCAGGGGATCCAAAGCTCTCTTCTGACTTCTGTGGGCATTGCACAACATGGCTGCGACTACCTACATGCAGGCACATACACATTAAAAAAAAATAATAAAATAAAAAGGAAAAAGTTTACTGTGCTTATGGTTCTAGAGGGAAAGAGTCCATCACGGAAGAGGAGGCAGCCAGAACAGAAAGCTGAGAACTTGTATCATCAGAGAGAGAGAGAGAGAGAGAGAGAGAGAGAGAGAGAGAGAGAGAAGCAAGGCTGTGAACTCTCAAAGCTCACTTCAGTAGCATGTTTCTTCCAGCAAGGCTGCACCTATAAAACCTCCCAGAACATCTCTAGCAATTGGGGACAATGTCTTCAAATACTTGGAGCATATTGGGAACGTTTTTCATCCAAACTACCACATACTGTATGGGGAGATGGAGACTACAAATAGATTTGTAGGAAGACAGGCATGTGGATTCTTCCTTACATAATATTTTAAAACAAGACAAAGACAAGGCCTCAAATACATTTCAGAAGAAACTTTTCCTTTACAAGAACCAAGCCACTATGTCAGGTCCAACTCATCAGAAATTTACACAGAAAAATTACAGAAAAGGGAATCTTCTACAGAACTGGAATGTGAGATGTTTAGTCCCCAGATCATACCAATTAGAGTCAGGAATGGACCACTGAGGTGTCTCAGCTGGTAAACGCACTTGCCACAAAGCCTGACAGTTCCATCCCCGGGACCCACATGGTGGAAGGAGAGAAATCAACTCCCACAAGCTGTCCTCTGACCTCTACACACACACACACACACACACGCACACACACACAGAGTAAATGTAAAAATTTAAATAAAATCTATTGTCAGAAATAATACTGAATTATATAGTATATTTCAAAAATGTTATATATTGTTATATATTTTACGTCTTAATTTGTATTCATTCTTCATATATGTTTGTCCTGGATAGCTTTAGTGTCAACTTGAAACACCTGGGTCAAGGGAGCCTCAGTTGGGGAATTGGCTCCATTGGACTGGCCTATGTCCACATCTGTGAAGTATTGTCTTGAATGTTGAGCGATGTAGGCGGACCCAGCCCATTGTGGGTGGTACCACCCTTGGGCAGGTTGTTGTGTATTGTATAAGATGGTAGGTTGAGCATGGGCTAGGGGAACAAGCCAGTAAGAAGTATTATTACTCTATGGCCTGTGCCTCAGCTCCTGCCTCTAGGTTCCTGCCCTGAATTCCTACCTTGGGCTCCCCAAGTGACTTCAGGAGATGTTAGATGAATAAACCCTTTTCCCCTCAAGTTGGTATTGGTCAGAGTATTTTGCCACATCAATGTAAAAGCAAACTAGAACAATGTTCTTGGTCTGCAGACCCCTTGAGAGACCTCAGAGAATGAGCTTTGTGGACCTCTGTATGTTTTGAGTAAGGTTAAGAGTATTGCCGAGTGTGGTGGTGCGCACCTTTAATCCCACCAGTCAGGAGGCAGAGGCAGGCAGATCTCTGTGAGTTCAAGGGCAGCCTGGTCTACATAGTGAGTTCCTGGCCAGCTAGGGCTACAGGGAGTCATTGTCTCAAAAAGAATATGAATTTGGAGTGCTGGAGAGATGGCTCAGTGGTTAAGAGAACTAGTGTTCTTTCGAAGAGCTGGGATTTGAATCCTAGCACCCACATGGCAGCTAACAACTGTTTGTAACTGCAGTTCCAGGGGATCTGATGCTGTGTTCTGTCCTCTGTGGACATTGCATGACATGAATGCAGCTACATACGTATAGACATAACACTTATGCACATAAAATAAAAATAAAATTTATTTTTATTGAAAAAAGGTATGAATTTGGGTTTTCCTGAAAGTTTGACTTATTCAAACAAAATGTTGAGGTTAGGTCTTAGATCTAGATGGAATGCACAGGTTAAAGGTGCATTAAATTTTTGGGTTTTTGTGGGTTTTTTGCCTTTTTGAGTTAAGGTCTCCCTGTAGCCCCAGTTGGCCTGGAACTCTATGTAGACCAGGTTGGCCTTGAACTCACAGGTACCTGTCAATGCCCAGCTAATGCAATAAATCCTTTAAATATGGGACTGGGTCAAACAGAAAGTTGGAATGTTTGACCCAAGTTGGAATTATTTCACAGCTGGATTTTGCTGATCGCCACACTAAAACTCCAAGAACTATATTACTTTTGTATTTCTTTTGAGATGAGGTTTTAGTATTAGCTCAGGCCAGCCTGGAACTAGACACGTAGCATAAGCTGGTCTCAAATGTGCAGTCCTCCTGCCTCACCCTTCTGAGTGATGTGTTTATAGCATGTATTACTATGCTTGGCTTAGAACTCTTTAAATAAGTGAATTCTCTGACATCTAAATTATGCTTCAATAAATCTGCTTTTAAAAATGTGTAAGGAATCCCAAAACCCTCCGTGTAGAAAGTAAGAGGTAAAATTGGCCATTAGGCATGTTCACATCTCTAAGAAATAGCCTAATGGCTGAAGAAGTAAGTAGTAGAAACACTTTAATTTCAAGTGCTGTTAATTCTTGAGCAGGGTGGTTCTCTAACCTGTGAGATGAAAGCCAGGGTGATGATACACTCATTTTAATTCTTGGGGAAATGAGAAAAGTACATTTTTCTCTGGCTAGCACTGTACTGACTGAAATATTAAACTTGTCAGCCATTCATAAGCTCCTGGAGGTAGGAGAACCAGCTACCACAGTAGCCCCTTGACATCACCGTCAGCATCATTTCAAAATAATCAGCCATTCCAAATTTCAAGTCATTTGCCAAATTCTAGTTGCTCTGCAATTTTTGTTCATTATATGTGTTCAAATGTGTTTTTCCAATCAGCTGTCATTTCAAAGCATCATTTGGGGGAGCAGAGGCAGTGGTGGGGACCTTGAGCACATAAGCTAGATAAGTCCCAATAACTGAGCACCACCCCTGCCTAACATCTGGTTTTCTGAACATCTGAGATATTTTATTATTGCTTTGGGATGGGGTTTGGCAGAATATCTCATTTTAATTGGCAGATAAAGGATCTTTGCCCTGTGGCACATTCTATAAAGGAAAGTTCTCATCCTAACATTCTCTGAAATATGTTCCAAGATAGGGGCACTTACTGCAAGGTACATTTACATAGTTCATAACGACCCTACCAATAGCTTTTTTTAGAGATTTATTTTTATTTTATGTGTATGAATATTTGCCTGCATGTATGTATATGTACTGTGTGCATGCAGTGCTCCTGGAGGCTAGAAAAAGATCTTAAATCCCCAAGAACTCAAGTCAGAGATGGTCCTTAGCCACCATGTGGATTTTGAAAACCCAACCAGCTCCTTTGTAGTTAATAGCTACAAGTGCTATTAACTACTGAGCCATCTCTCTAGTGCCACAATGCATATTCTTTAACATCGGTTTTAAAGATTAGGAAAGCTGGGTCTGGTGGCTCACCCCTGTAATCCTAGCACTCTGGAGGCTAAAGCTGGAAGGTTGCCTTGAGATTGAGGCAAACCTGGGTTGCATAGAGAGGACCAGGCCAACCTGAGCTATATAGCCAGACCCTGTCAGAAAAGGTTTTTCTAAGATTAGGGTGCTGTACCCAAGTTTAAGGTAAATGGCACACATTATTCAGTGACTCATATTTCCCCTCTATCTTGCCAAGCATTTAGGTATTTGTTGTGGCATGAAGATGGTTTAGTAAATAAAACTAAAGAAAAAAAAAATCCCTGCCATTTCATAAATGATCACTAGGTAGCAGTATATTAACATGAAAGCCACATGGAAGGCCTGTTCTCTTCAGCTTCATTCTTTTTGCTTAAAAATATGCATTGGTAATTCATTTCATGTTGGGCCTTTCAAATACATGAGTGTTTTAAACTTGTCCTTTGATGCAGGCACAGTCAAGACGATACACTGAAGACAAATCTGCTTATAATCTGAAGTCAAGTGATTTGACAAGTGCTTTTGTTGTACCAATATTTTGCAGAATTAGATTCCAAAATTTACTGTTCTTAAAATATGCCAAGAGTTGCTCAAAGCAAGCCCTTCCCTCTCCTCTTCTTCCTCCTCCTCATGTTCAGTCTTTGTGGTGTACTTTTTTATGTATAAAGTTGCATTACAATCAAGTTTTAAAATGTGTGTGTAGGGGTTTGTGTGTATGTGTGTGTGTGTGTGTGTGTGTGTGTGTGTGTGGTAGTGCATTCCTGTGTGCAACATCTGGTGTCTTCCACTATTGTTCTCCTCCTTATCTCTTCAGACAGGGCTCCCACTGAACCTGGAATTCACCAACTCACTAGACTAGCTGACCACCAAGCGATGGGTATCTGCCTGTGTCTAGCACAAGGGTTAGATGTGCATGACCACACCTGGCTTTTTCGTAGGTGCTAGGGAACCTGAACTTAAGTCTTCATGGTGATCCAAACTTAGGTCCTCATGCTTTTGTGGCAGGCCCTTCACGAACTGAGCCACCTCCCCAAACCCCAGTTTTAGGACATGTTTATCATTGAAAAAAGTCCACCAAATCTGCATGTAGTCGATCTATAACCACTCCCCTCCCCCACATTAACCACCAGTCTACTTTCTGTTTTTAAAATGTTGCCTTCTGGGGCTGGAGAGATGGCCTAGCGGTTAAGAGCGCCGACCGCTCTTATAGAGGACCCAGGTTCGATCCCTAGCACCCACATGGTGACCAAGAACCGTCTGAAACTCCAATTCCAGGAGAACTCCAGTTCCAAGGGAATCCAATACCCTCTTCTGACCTCCGTGGCGTTGCACGACACGGGTGCACAAACTTGCATGCAGACAGTACATTCCATACACATACAGAAATAAATAAAAAAAATTAATAAAATAAAATAAAATGTTGCCTTCTGAGGCTAGACATGCCTTTCGTCCCAGCACTCAGAAGGCAGAAGCAGGTGGATCTCTATGAGCTTGAGGCCAACCTGCTCTCCATAGGGAGTTCCAGGCCAGCTGGGACTACATAATGAGACCGTGCCCCTACCCCCAAAATTGCTTTTTGAACATCTTAAATAAATGGATTCATATAATATGTAGTCAGTTGCTTCTGTTTTCTGTACTTAGCAATGCTTTTGAGGTTTATTCATATGTCTCGTGTGTTGATATTTCACTCCTGTTTATTGACAAATACATTTCTTTGTATTAATTTGCCAGTTGACAGACATTTGGATGCTTCTCCATTTGGGGTTACTGGCAATGATGATGTTGTGAACATTAGCATATAAGTCTTTATGTGGATTTTTTGTTCTCATTCTTCATAGGTAAGTATGAGTGAAGTTGGGCCAAAGGATGATTTTATGTTTAACTTTTTTTGAGATAGTGACTTACTATGCAGCCATGGCTGGCCTAGAACTCACTCTGTAGACAAGGCCAACCTTGAACCCATAAGGTTGGGTTGTCTGCCTCTGCTTCTTGAGTCCTGGGATTAAAGCTATGCACCATCACACACACACACACACACACACACACCTGTTTAACTTTTTGTCTTTTTAGTTGTGAGCCTGAGCCTTTGAATGGCTGCCCCAGCTCTCCAGCTCTGTTTAACTTTTTAACAAATTGGCAAACCATTTCCCAAACTGGCTGCTCTGTTTACCAGCAATACATGAAGTTTCCCAATTTACATCCTTAGCATTGACACTTGGTATTGTCTATTCTTTTTTTTTTTTCTTTCTTTCTTTTTTTTTTTTTGAGACAGGGTCTTCCTGTAGCCAGTTGTCTGGCACTGAATATGTTGACCAGGCTGGCCTTGAACTCACTGAGATCCGCCTGTCTCTGCCTCCCGAGTGCTGGGATTAAAGGTGTGGGCCACCATGCCCAGTTGTCTATCTGTTCTTTTTAATTATAGTCATTCTAATAGTCATAAAATGACATCTCACTTTGCTTTTAATTTGTATTTCCCTAATGACTATTGATGATGCATTCCTTTTCATGTGCTTTTTAGTCAACCTCTTCCCCCTTTTCAAATGATCTTGAAAGACTTTTTCCATTGAAGGTTCGTATGGAAGTTAAACCAAAACCTAAGTAAAAGTGACGTCAATCCCAGGGCGTCAAAGAAACAATAATGATTTGTATAATGTCAGGCATCAAAATTGCGTGTATACTCTGACTGTAGTCATGCCAATTATGTTGAAACATCAAACTATAAACGTTTAAAGCTATGTATTACACAGCTCTATCTCGATCCCTCTGGGAAGGTCAGTTGGCAGATCTGTGCTGGTTTTACTCTCTACCACCAGCATGGATTGTTCTTAAGATTTAAAAAAATCCAAGAAGGGCATTAAGGTAGCACACAGGGAAATATGACAAAGAGAAGGACTGAAATAGTAATAATTGTGCTTGTGTAAGGTGGCAGGATTTGGGGTCATTTTCTCCCTATTTTTTATTCAGCATGCAATGTTGTTATACAGTGATGGAGTTGCCATGGGACTCATGTCTGTACCTCCACCACAGATCCCCAAAAGGCACTTCCTTCTCCATCTGGCTGTGTAACCCTGGCCTTCTTTCTGTAATGAATCCTTTCTTTCTTTGCTTTTTTTTGTTTCCTCCTACCCTCTTTTTGGCATCTCACTTGATACTTTAAAGCAAGTTTTTCTGCCTTTTTGTTTATCTCCGCACTAGTTATTTTGCTTAATTCTAGCTTTATATCCTCAACCCTAATTTCAAATGTTCCTAGGAAGCACGGACAGTACTCACTTGTTCACTAAAGCCCTGACCAGCCCACGAATCCAGATGACCCACACGTGAAGCCTGCTGTGGCTGAGTGCTTGTTTTCTGGCGGTCACCTTAAGCTGTACTTCCTTTGGGTGGATGTATATGGCACTAGGGCTCAGGCTAGGCTCTCCAGTTGAAAATGAATGTGGTGCCAGGTGGCCTGAACACGTATCACATCTCTAAGCCTCTTCAGATGCTGAATGCAGCGTAGATCTGGCCAGTGCCCCCTCAGTTCCTTCCCAGGTTCTCCTGGGAGCGTGAACAGAGCAGCCTCTCCACTGTGCTACTGTTTTCAGACTAAAGCCTCATCCACAGCCGAGCATTCAGTGTTATTTACATTCAGCACTCTGGCCAGTTATGTGTCTCTGCATCAATTAACCACTATTCACTGCAAAAGAAGCTTCTTTGACCGAGGTTGAGAGCAGCACGAATTTATGGGTATAAACATGAAACATAAATATTTAGAAGGCAGATTGACAGCATGACCATTTATTAAACAACAGTGGGCTCAACTCTCGTCTTGTGATCTCCCCAATCATAGACAGCCCTTTGACCTGGCTAACAGTGCCAGGCATGAAACCTCTCCTGTAGAGCAGGCCTCATATCCACCCAGAAAGCAATCGGTTATTCCCATAACCATAGTGTCAGTATTGCTCAGTGGGCACATCCTGCTAGGCAGGTCAGTATTGTGGCATGCAAGTTCCAGCACTGAGTAAGACCATTGATGTTTTTCTCCCCCGTAGCCTGAATAGTGCCCTCTGGGACTATGTAAGCTAGCAATCTCAGTTGAGGTTGATTTCTATATATCCTGCAGCCAAAGCGAGCTGTGTCCTTAGTAATATGGTCTTGTCACCTAGTCCCATGACTTGGGCAGCCAAGAGCAATAGCAATCACCTATATTGTTTTTCCTTGACCAGTAACTCATAAGGAGTTACCCAGTGCCTGGCACCAAGGTTTTCATGTAACAACCTATGCCTTCCTGGAGCACTGTTGTCTACCTACGGAGGGCACTTCTGCTCAAACTCCAGAAGTAGATTTCCATAAGGCTTCTTCATGTATCCTTAGTTTTGGCTACAACCCCCTGCCCTCTCCTGATCCCAATACCTCTACCCCCACTTAAACCCTAAGTATTTTTTCCCTTTCCTTTCATGTCACCTGTGTTTTATTCTCCCTTCTAATTGAATTTTTTCTTGGGTTGGAAAACCGTAGGCTTCCATTTAGCTTTCTCATGCACCCTTCCTTGTGTTAATCCGTCCACCAGTACCTCATTTCCCCATCTCCCACCCCCTCCATGCTTGAACCTCCCTTTTCCTACTCTTCCCCCTTTCTACTTCCATTTTACCCATGTTTTATTATGCCCCGTCCCATAAGATATCCACCCCTAGTAGCCTATTTCTAGGTGCCTGGCTTACACATTAATCCCAGGTTAAATATACCAAAAGATGTTCAGCTACGATCTACATCTGAAGGAGAACGTGCAGCATTCATCCTTCTGGTCCTGTGTGGCCTCCTTCAGTATAGCTTTTTCTGGTTCCTGCAAATCTCATGCTTCCATTTCTTCACACTCCATTGTGTGTATGTACCACATTCTCCGTATGCATCTTGGTTGATTCATTTCCTAGCTACTATGAACTGAGCCACAGTGAACATGAGTGTGCACCTCTGAGTAGGACATAAAGTCCTTTGGATGTGGGAATGACTTCTGAGAATTCCTCCTGCCTTACCTAACTTTGTAAACAAAGTTAATCTTATGTTTTGAGATCATTTAACTCTATCTATTCAATCTCCCTTTCTACTGTGTAATTAGCTTATTTAAATTTAGCTAATCTTTAGGAAAACAATGTAAACAATCTTACTAGGCCTTGGGCCCCTATTATAATAAACTTTTACAAGATAAGCTAAACATATAGCTTTAATCTTAAACTATGGTCCCTATGTTCCCTTAATGACCCATCTTTGCCCCAGACCAGAATAATATGTGTGTTATGAAAATATCATTGCTGAATTTTGAATGTTGAAAGCCACAAATTGCTGATAATAAATGTTATTAAAAACATGTGGGCTCAGACTGATAACTTCTCTCTATGATTTTGAATGCTACTCTGGGTCTGTAGGGGTCAAAAAGGCAAATTTCCCTGATAAGACACAGTTCCTCATTTCTTTCCCATGTCTAGCTAGACTACTGATTAAATAAACAGAGTGTGCCCTTTGTTGGAGGAACAATTCCTAGAGAAATGAGATGGGAACAGTTGAGAGAGCAGACCAGGCTCACCCTTGGTTTAAAGGACTCTGTCAGTTTTGTCTTTCTTGCATCGAGCATTGCTGCATCTTGGCATCCACAGCATTTGTGTATATGCTCAGACTCAGGAAGCTTTGTGGAAGAGCTGGAGGTTAGGAGGAGAGGTGAGACATGACAGAGACATGGACATGACGTGGCTGCATCAATTCACAGGATTCACAGGGGAAAATCACTCCATACCTCTGGGAATTCCTAGGAGATGCAAGGAAAATACTCCTTAAGTAAAAACTAACCATGTCAACTTCAAGTATCAATTCAGTGTAGGATATGGAGCTTGAAAAAGGGAGTGGATTATATGGCAAACTGAGTAATGTCAATGTTATCTGAAAACAACTGTGCTATTGTTGAATCCCTTGAAAAATAAACAAATAAAAGAGAAAAGAAAAAGGGGGTGGAGTAGGAAAGAAGATAAAACCACCACCACAAGTAGCAACTGGGTGTTATCAGTTATAGCATAGGACAGTCCTCAGCTTTCCTTAGCAACTGTCGCTTATAGGAGAATGCGTTCTGCGGCCAAAATTCCAGCATGGATAGGACAGGGGTAACCAAGGCCTCCCCACTACCGAAGGAGCTATTGGCAGTTACTGTGGAGGGAGAGTCACTATCTTTTGGAGACGTGGCTGCTGGTAGCATACTCATCCCACAATGGATGGCCACACACTCATGAGCATGTGGGCACACTAACTGGACTGGGGGGGGTATTGATAATAAAGATGTCATGATGTTGGAAGGAGGTGGGGGGGTCCATGGGGGGGTGGAGGGAGGTAGTGGTAGTGGATATGATCCAAATGCATTGTATAAAAAATGAAATTTCATGGAATAAAAAGTATTTTAAATTTTAGCTGGGCATGTAGCACATGCCTTTCATCTCACACTTGGGAGTCAGATCTCTGAGTTCAAGACCAAAAAAAAAAAGTATTTTAAATGTTTTTGACTGTTTTTGTTTTGTTTTGTTTTGTTTTGTCTTTTTGAGACAGGGTCTCCCTGTAGCCTCAGCTGGCCTGGAACTCACTCTGTAGACCAGGAAGGGCTTGAACTCACAGAGATCAGCCTGCCTCTGCCTCCCTGAGTGCTGGGATTAAAGGCATGTGCCACCACCCTCACCTTAAATTTAAAAAAACAAATAAAATGAAATGCTTTTAAAGAATGGACCAATTCTGCTACTCCCCTGAATAAAATTTACCCTCTCCTTGGTTCACAGGATCTCGCCCTCCCACGTCTCCCTCCTACCTACTGCCCTCCTACCTCTTGCCTTCCATCCGCCCACATGCCAAGGTTTGCTTCACCTTAAGGCCTTTGCTTGTTCACATGATGCTGTTTACCTCCACTGCTTTCCCCAGTTCCTTCAAAGCCCAGTGAGTTCTCAGTTTGAGCCTTACCTCAGCTTCTCTTCAGAGCCCCTCGTTTGTCATTCTCCCTGGGAGTGCCCCATTTGCTTTCCACACAACATGCAGCACATGCTTGTCTGTTTGCATGTCTGTCTCTTCTACCCACTCTACATTAAGTGGCCAAACACCAGTACCTTTTTTGCTTACCACTCTAAAAACAGCACATAGATATGTGATACATACTTGTTACATGGATGGATGAAATTAGAGTAGAAGGAACTCTAACATCGCTTGGTATGCCCTCTGGTCCCTTCTACAGCATCCCTAATGGATTTGGCACAGAAACTTCCAGTCACAACCAGTTCTCTACTATTGGAGTGTCTAAAATATCAGTTCGTTCTAAGGCATGTTGAGTGGAAGTCTTTCTAGCCACAGTGTCCTCCTTCCTGTCATTTGAAGTTACACAGGGTGCATCAAACCTTTTCTAGCATCACTTTAAAATATTTTAGTATGGCTATCTCATCCTCTCCACATTTTACATGCATTCTTTTTCCCTTAGAGAAACTGTTCCAATTGCTTCAATTACTTCTCTCCCCTGTCGACCCCCTCAGCAATGTTTTTCTAATGGATGTTTGTCTAATTTCAGGCATCTCAAATAGAATTTGATACAAAGAATACCATGGGATAATTATCTCCTTTATTTTGGATGTGACCACTTTATTATCTAGCTCTCTCTTTTTATAGCAAATATGCCATGCAAATAATTTATATTGAGTGTGCAATCAACCAAGACCACTGCTTTCATTTTTCACGCCTGGACTCAAGCTACCTGGTGCATATAATTGCTCGAAGTGAACGATGGATTCTAAATTTCATCTTGTTAGTTTTGATCCAACCTTCTAGCCTGTCTAGGTCTCTTTGAACCTTGTTTCTCCAAGCTGACTTATTAGTGCTACCTCCTGACTCTATCAGCTGAGTACTTGACAAGCCTACCCTCTTTGCCTTCATCCACAATGCCTGTAAAAAAGATGCTGAACCAGGCAGTGCACTTCTGGACAGCTCAGAGAGAGCTCCTCCAGGTAAACATGGTGCCTTTGTCATTCGGTCAAGCATGGAGTCATATAGTGCCCATGCTACTGTCCCTTGTTGCAGTACATACATGCTACTCTGTTGCTGTCCCTTGATTTACCAGGCTTTGAAGCTTAGCAGAAAAGGAAGTGAGGCTAATCTGTCATGGTATTTTTTTTTCTCGGTGGGTAGCATAGGAAGTTGCTGCCTGAGGCCACAGAGAAATGTGGTTCTTAGGGTAAAGCTCCTGCCTTACATTAGTGATCTCTTGTCTCACTGATTTGCTTCACAGCATCAGAGTCGGTCACATCCTTCTTCTGACCCAGTCTGCAGACTCCTTCATCTCCTTCTTGTCCTCTTTCAAGGTTTGTATGGAAGCTAGGAAGGTTCTAAGTCAGGAATTTGCTATGCAAACTTACTTCCTGTGAGAAGAGGAAGAATTAGCTTTTTTGATAAGATCTGAGGCAGCCTTCTAAGGTAGGATAGGTAGGACAGAAGCCCAGCCGAACCAGAAGGTCCCGCTTGCCTCACTCACGCATTCCTCCTTAACACTTCCTCACCCTTCACTTCCTGATTGAACGCCACCTTATTACGTGGAAGCCAACAGACTGCCTCCACACAGCACCTGCAGTCTACTGTCTCAGGGAGACTGAGGCCTGCCTTAGCTCTATGGAGCTTGCTGTTGTCTCTCCTGCAAGGGCTTCCTACATGCTTGTGCAGTCTTCTTTCTTCTCACCGTTGGGGACTCCATCAGGAGCTGCCCATGCTGCTGACTGCATCGGAGAGCCCAAGAAGGGACAGGGGAGTGGGCATGTGGTTCTTCCTTTTGGGGTTGTTGACTTTTTAAAACTTTTTAAAATTTAATTTATTTTTTATTTGTATGAGCGTACTGTCTGCATGTAGGTTTGTGCACCCATGTGTGCAATGCCACAGAGGTCAGAAGAGGGTGTCAGATTCCCCAGAACTAGAGTTAAAGACAGTTCTCAGCCACCATGTGGGTGCTAGGGGTCGAAACTGTATCCTCTGCAAGAGCAGTTGGCACTCTCAACCTCTAGGCCATCTCTCCACCCCCGGGGTTGTTGGCTTTTATTTCTGCTTTTCCACTCTTAGGTGCTAATGACCCTCTTTTCTTCCATTCCTCTTTTCCCCTTCAGTGTAGATCAGATGAAAATAGCAGGGCTGATCATGGACACGGAGCAGTTGTCCTGCTTGTGTCCCCGCCCAGAGCTCTGCTTGCACGCTTAAGCAATCCCTTTGCATCCTTCAACTTCCTCACGAGGACACCATTCCTGCGGCTTCAGTAACTGCTTGTTTCTGACGGAAGAGCTGGAACACGGCTAAGTGGCAGGTGGGGGAGATTTTGCTCAAGTCAGTTGACTGGTTTTGCTTCTAGGTTATACGTGTTTCCCAAGTGTGTGTGTATACAATAAAAGAACACCAAGCCTATAGCACTCAAAGAGCTTCCTTCCACTGAAACATTGTCAGACTTGAAGAGTACTCACCTAGGCTGAGGCCAGGACAAGCCACAGCTCACTAATTGTCCTGACGACTGTGCTCTGTTTTTCCCATAGTTCACACATTGAAGCCAATGAATTTGACTTAGACATGGGGCTTCAGGGAGGTAGGTTTAAGTGAAGTCATGAGGGTGAGGTTTTCATGATAATTATTAGTGTCCCTAGCAGAAGAGACAACAGGACTGGGGCCATGGCTCAGTGGGTAAAGAGCCTGCCTGTCCATGTGTGAAGACCTGAGTTTAGATCGCTAGAACCCATATAAAAGCTGGATGTAATAATATGCCTCTGTAATCCTGTGGCTCCTGTGGTGAAGTGGGAGGCAGAGACAGAGTCCCCAGAGGCTTACGGGCCAGCTAGCCTGGGGTACGCCGCTGAGAATAAGAAAGAGTGGGACTAGGGAGAGACTATGATCAGGAAGGTGGTCTTCCCAGGGCGAGGCTCATCCACTGCACTTGGGATATGCTGAACCCTGCGATTTCCCCAAATTCGGGAAACTCAACTGCGTAATTTGTGGGAGTGGGGGACTGCGTTTGCGTGCGCTCTCCCCTGAAAAAAAAAAAGAAAGAAAGAAAAAGAGTGGGAAAGCACCTGTCTTAAACAACAGACACCCATGGTTGTCTCTGACTTCCACACAATGTGCCATGGCACTTAGATAAGCACACACACACACACACACACACACACAGTCTCTCTGCCAAGTGAGAGCACATTGAGAAGGAAGGTGGCCTGTCTACAGGACAGGAGGTGCCCTCAGCTGACAATGGATTAGTCATCACCTTGATCTAGTCACCCAACCTATGGTGTTATGCTGAGGTAGCCCAAGTACACAACACAGTTTCCCAAGATAATTATTTGCTATCTGCCATAACATTTGTTTTCCAAATGTGCCATTTGCACTCACATCTACATGTAAATTGAATTAGCTAATTAATACAGGTATAAAGTACCCGAGGATAGGAGTCTCCAGTGTCTCCAGTTCTCATTAATTTCCATGTATTTATATATCTTCACTTTGAACTCCTGGACTAAAGCACACTGATTTCTCATTTAACTGTAAAGCACCCAGACAGCTTTATCCTAATGGTCCTCTGTCTATCTTGCCCTGATATGCTGATTCTTTTTTTGTGTGTGTGTCTTTTTGAGACAGGGTCTCCCTGTAGCTCCAGCTGGCCTAGAACTCGCTAAGTAGACCGGGCTGGCCTTGAACTCACAAAGATCCACCTGCCTCTGCCTCCCAAGTGCTAGGATATGCTGATTCTTTCCTGAAATCATCTGCTTACCTAGCCCTACTTAATTAGCCCCTAGGGCTGATAACATAAGCAGTGCTCCCCTTATGTGGCAGAGTCTATGCTCCGCTCAAGTTCCACGTCTTGCTCTCTCTGGTAGCATGATAAGAATTAGGCAGTAAAATGCAGATAACTAGTAGTTGATTCTTTTTTCTGGACTAGAAAGCATTAAAACATTATCTCTTCATTGATGGTAATGTTATCTAATGTTATGAACCATGACTCTTTCATATATATAACTCATTTAATCCTCACAGTGAGCTGTAAAGTCAGGGATGACACCAGTGAGGCAGAGAGAGTTGTTCAGCTGCCAAACACTACTTAACCAGAGGGTGAAGAATTCAGGATCTGAACTTAGGGTGAATATTCCTATCAATGTATCACACATAGTAACTGGTAGAATGCATGAAATTATTTCAATCTTTTTTTTGGTCGCTTTTTGGTCTTTTTTTTATTTATTTTTATGTGTATGAATGTACTGTCTGCATGTAGGTTTGTGCACCTGTGTTGTGCAATGCTGCGGAGGTCAGAAGAGGGTGCTGGATTCCCCTAGAATTAGAGTTCTCCTGGAATTGGAGTTACAGAGAGTTCTCAGCCGCCATGTGGGTGCTGGGGATCGAACTCGTGTCCTCTGCAAGAGCAGTCAGCGCTCTTAACCGCTAGGCTATCTCTCCAGCCCCCTATTTCAATCTTTTTGTATCTGTGGAGGTTTCTTCTGTGTCCCAGTATGTGGCCGATTTTGGAGAATGTTCCGTGGGGTGCTGTATTAGTCAGGGTTCTCTAAAGAAACAGAAGCAACAGGACGAATATATAACTATATACAATTTATTGATTTGCTCACATGACAGAGCTCAAGTAGTCCAACAGTAGCTGCGCTGAACTGGAGAGGCTGAGAATCCAGGGAACTTCTCAGTGCGCAAGGCTGGATGTCTCAGCAGTCCCAATCTGGTGTGAAGGCCTGGTGGATTCCAGGAGATCTGCCAGTCTCAGTACATGCTGGGATCCGAAGGGTTGATCACAGCAGCAAGACAAACTCACCAGTGAGAAAGAGGCAAGCCGCAGGGAAAAAAAGGGACCAGCTCCCTTTGCCATGGCCTTTAATACTGCCTGCCTGCAGAAGGTAACGCCCACATTTGGGGTGGGCCATCCGGGTTGAGGTGGTCCAATCTGAAGATCCTTTTCTCTTATTCGTTCCTTAGTCCAGTCACGTTGACACCCAGGATTAACCATCACAGGTGCTGAGTAGAAAGTGTATTCTCTGGTATTAGGGTGGAATATTCGGTAGATGTGAGGTCCATTTGGTGTATTATATCATTCAGTTCAGATGTCTCTCTGTTTCTTCTTTGTCCTGTTGACCTGTCCAAAGTGTTCAGTGGGGATTGAAGTCCCCTACTATGTGTATTGGGGTTAATCTGTGCCTTGTGGTCCTGGAGAATTGTCTTTATAAAGTTTGGTGCACCAGAGTTTGGTGAATATATATTCATAAATGTGAAATCTTCTTGGTGAATTGTTCCTTTGATAAAAATGTAATGGCCTTCTTTGTCTCTTCTGATTTCTTTTACTTTGAAGTCTATTTTGTCTGATATTAAAATAGCAACACCTGCTTTCTTTTTGGTACCATTTGCTTGGAATATTTTTTCCATCCTTTCACTTTAAGGTGGTGCCTATCCTTGAGGGTAAGATGTTTCTTGTAGACAGCATATCAATGGATTCTGTTTCCTAATCCAATCTCCCAGTCTATGTCTTTTGATTGGGGAATTTAGTCCATTAATATTTAAGGTTATGACTGACAGGTTTGCATTGCTTCCTTTCACCTTATTATCCATTTGTGGTTTTGGTTTAGGTTTCTACTTCTGCAGTTATGCTTTTATTGATTTCTCTTTCTAGGTGCCTGGGGATGGTTGCTCCTTTCTTCTGTCCTTTGAATTGCCTCAAGAATTTTCTGAGGGGTTGATTTTCCGGACATGTATTCTTTCATCTTGTTTATGTCATGGAAGATTTTTCTCTCTCCTTCAACTGTAATCAACATTTTTGCTGGGTATAGTAACCTGGGTTGGCATCGATAGTCCTTTAACACTGGGAATGCTTTGTTCCACATTCTTCTTGCTTTCATAGCTTGTGCTGAGAAGTCAGTTGTAATTCTGATAGGTTTCCCCTTATAGGTAACTTGTTTTTCTCTTGTGGCTTTCAGAATCCTGTCTTTGTTTTGGACGTCTAGCATTTTAACTATGATATGGCGTTGAGAGTTTCTTTTCTGATCTTGTCTGTATTGGTTTGTCTTTTTTTAGTTTGGGAAAGTTTTCTTCTATTATTCTGTTGAAGATCTGATCAATACCATTCTCTTGGGATTCTTCTCCTTCCTTTATTCCTATGATGCAGAGGTTTGATCTTTTCATAGTGTCCCACAGTTCCTGGTTGTTCCACTTTTGTGTATTTTTAAATTTTTCATAATCTTTCCTTGAGGTTTTTAGTTGTTCTGTGTTATCTTCCAGGTCTGATATTCTTTGTTCTTCTTCTTCCATTCTGCTGCTGAGGCTTTTTCCATTCCTTTCCTCTTGATTGGATGAGTGTTTGGTTTCCTTTTTCATTTCCTCTTCTGATTTCTTTAGTACTTCTACTTCCTTTTGGAGTTTCTCAATCTCTGCCTGTAGCTCTTTGCTTCACTGGTTGGTTTCCTTATCTTTTTTCAACATGGGATCTTTTCAGTGTTTCCACTTCCTTCCAGAGTTTGTCATTCTCTCTCTCTAGGTCCTTCTTGAGTTTTTTATTTTCTTTTCTTAATTCTTTGATTTGCTCTTTATACTCTTGGACTTCTTTAAGTATGTTCACAATTGTACTTCTAATATCTGTGTCCTGGGCCATCCCCAGGGAGATCCCACTGTAGGATCTCCCTGGGGATGATAGAGCTTGGTGTGGAATTATCCAGCACCTTTCCCATGTCTCTTCTTCGTGTCCCTGGCATATGGGTTTCTCTTTGCCTGTATTCCAATGTGAATCCCAAATGCCTCTTCACTGTGTTGAAGGCTTGCTTTGCTTGCCTCCTTCAGATGCCTTCGTTGTTTGTTTGATTCATTTTTCTCCTTTTCTCCTTGCTTATGGAGTGTTGACTTGTCTAAGCTTTAGGCTTTCTATTGGAAGTCTAACTCACTCTTCCCTTTCTGTTCTGAAGGTTCTACAAAGAATCCACTTGGACAGTCTTTCAGCAATCCCAGTTGGTGGTGGGGGGCAAGGGAGAGGTGCTGTACCTGTGCTTCAGGTGGTCTTGGGAGATCCCCCATCTCAAGACTCACACAAACCCACCTTTTATACCAGCTGGGAGGACAACTCCACCCCACAGCCACACAAGCCAATCAGGCCAAAGACAATGAAATCAAATCAAACAATCTGCCTGGCTGAAGCACCCAGCTCCTATCTGTGCTTCAGGTGGCCTTGGGAGATCCCACACACACGTAGTAACTGGATACAATATCTAAATGAGCAAAAAGTCCACACGGTTGACGAAAAGGACAAGTTTGTAGTTTCAGTCGGTCTTAGTGAAGTTTACTTCTTGGCCAGGACTTGTATGTTCATTATTCCTTTCGTGGAGAAAGACTACTAAACACAGCAAGGTGGCATCTAGCCTGTGTTGCCAAGTCGGAAGTCTCGCTTTCTGCATTTGAATGATGTGTATCAATACTGTGCTGAATACCTTTCCTCACTCCAGGAAAGCTCATCCTGAGGGTGCGTAAACATGCCTGTGTGTTAGGAGCTGATTCTGGGTGCAGTCAGCACCCCTTACTCACTCTGGAAGCTGAGCCCAGCTCTTTCAGCTGTGTGTAGCTCCATGCAGGATTTTGCCTCAGCGGGCTGCTTTCCATGACAGCATCACCACTTGTCAGTTTGAGGGCTTAGAAGGCATTTGAACCCTGCTTAGGGGATGTAAGCCATTCTGATACCAGTTCCCTTTTATTGAGTGGGTCATATCCTGAGCATTGCCAACCAGAGAACCCTCAATTTCATGTTGCCATCAGCGTGGTACAAATAGCTGCTGTCAGACAGACCATTAAACAATACAGGGATTCCCTAAAGACAGACTTAAGAACTTGGAGCATCTGCCTTCAGTTATAGGAGACTATAACAAAGCATGCTCTCCTGTGTCTATTTAAACTGCCTCATCAGACAACACAGACTAGCCATTCAATCAACAGACATTGGGCCGAAAGGAACTCTGTAGAAGGCAAGGCTAAGAATGCAAAGAAGTCCCTTGCTTGACCAGCCCACATTCATCTCTCCCCTTCAGAGCAAGCTAGGGGTGCAAAGACCTCTCATCATTGTTGTTCCAACTGTCCTCTGGGTATGACCTTGTTACTTCATGTGTCTTTGTTCATAATAAGATGGCAGAGTCTTCATAGCTAGTGGAAACAGACTGTGGCTGACAGAGCACTATTTTCAGAGTCATAATCCTGAATGTTACTTAGTGATTATGATATTGATTTGTTTTTCCTTGTTTTGTGGTTGTGATGAACAACTATATATGTCAATTTGACTGGGCTAAAGGCTGCCCAGATGATTAGGAAAATATCATTTCTGGGTGTCTGGGAAGAATTTGAGAAGGAAATGAGCATTTGAATCAATAAACCAAGAAATCAGCCTTTGTGTTAGCTATGAACTATAGCAGGCACTGACAGAGAAAGAGAAAAATCCTCTCCTCTTAAGTTGGTCACCCATTTTCTGCCTTTTAACATTAGAGCTTCTGATTGTTGGGGCTGCACATTCCAAGGCTGACATCCCCGCAGTCCTCAGGTCTTAGGCCTCAGGATAGGAGTTACCTGACCAGCTCCCCTGGTTTCTCAAGCTTCCCAATGCTGGTTAAATCATACTACCACCAGCTTTCCCAGGCTGCCTCCACAATCCCCCCAACAAAACCCCCCTATATATCTGTTCCAGATCCTATTTTTGTTCCTCTAGAGAACCCTGACTAAGACCAGTTTCTTCCCAATGTTGCCGTGAAGATTCAGTCCTTGTTACCCACTTGTTTAATGAAGTAAATGTTCCCTGCATTTTCCTCTTCACTGAGAGAAGGGACCTTTGGGGCAACCTCTGTATGCCTGGGTGTTAACATAAGGTTGTCACAGTCCATACCAGAGGATATTTGTTGAATGTGTGCATATAATTTCTCCTTTATACTAAAACTCTCACTCGATGTTGGCCATCTATATGATTCTCAAATTTTTATTTTAATGGTATCTAATTCATTATTTTTCTTTTTTTTTCAATCTTTTTTTTTTTTTTTCAGACAGACTCTCCCTTTTAGTCCCAATTGGACTGGAGCTCACTCTGTAGACCAGGCTGGCCTTGAACTCACAGAGATCTGCCTGCCTCAGCCTCTTGAGTGCTGGGATTAAAGGTGTGTGCCACCACACCTGGCCTAAGATGGTTCTTAGCCACAATGTGGGTGCTGGGATTCGAACTTGGGTCCTCTGCAAGAGCAGTCAGTGCTCTTAACCCCTGAGCCATCTCTCCAGCCCCTCCCTTATTTTTCTTATCATATAAATTATGAGGTATTTGATGAGATCTGTTTTTCTCCCATGCATCATTTACTAGAAAGAGCATTCTTTTAAAACATTTCTATGTGTATGAGTGTTTTCTGTGCATGTATGTTAGTACAGTGCCTCAGAGGCCAGAAGAAGGCATCAGATCATCTGAAACTGGAGTTAATGATGGTTGTTTGCTGACATATGAGTCTGGGAACTGAAGCTGGGTCCTCTTCAAGAGCAGCCACTGTGAAAGAACATTCTTTCCTCAGTTACATTATCACTGATAGTAGAAATTATATAAATGTGTAGATTTATTTCTGGTCCATAATTCTGCTCTGTTAGTTTCTTTGTTTACATATGGGCATATTTCATTTGATTTAAGTAAACTATTTTATTAAAAAAATCTGATTTAATTCTGTAATTCCTCAAACTTTTTACTCTTAAAAATGGTCTTATGATCTCAAACAATTTATGCTATATTTAAAATTAGAATTAGTGCCGGGCATGGCGGCGCACACCTTTAATCCTAGCACTTGGGAGGCAGAGGCAGGTGGATCTTTGTGAGTTCAAGGCCAGCCTGGTCTACAGAGTGAGTTCCAGGACAGCTGGGGCTACAGGGAGACCCTGTCTCAAAAAGACCAAAATAAAATAAAATAAAATAAAATAAAATTAGGATTAGTATGTTAATTTCCTAAGAATACCTGGAATTTCACTGAGGATCCTATTTAGTCAGCATCTGTCAATTTGATACTAATGAAGGTTGGGCAGATAAGTATTGTGAGGAGAAGGAGAATATTCTGGGCATTGGAGATGTGGAGTAACAACTCTCATCTCTATTCTGTCATCACAGGTGTGGAGTAACATCCTGGTCTCTGCTCTGTCATCATAGGTGTAGAGTAACATCCTGGTCTCTATTCTGACATCACAGGTGTGGAGTAACATCCTGGTCTCTATTCTGACATCACAGGTATGGAGTAACATCCTGGTCTCTATTCTGTCATCACAAGTGTGGAGTAACATCCTGGTCTCTATTCTGACATCACAAGTGTGGAGTAACATCCTGGTCTTTGCTCTGTCATCACAGGTGTGGAGTAACCTCCTGGTCTTTATTCTGTCATCACAGGTGTGGAGTAACATCCTGGTCTCTATTCTGTCATCACAAGTGTGGAGTAACATCCTGGTCTCTGCTCTGTCATCACAGGTGTGGAGTAACATCCTGGTCTCTGCTCTGTCATCACAGGTGTGGAGTAACATCCTGGTCTCTATTCTGTCATCACAGATATGGAGTAACCTCCTGGTCTCTATTCTGTCATCACAGGTGTGGAGTAACATCCTGGTCTCTGCTCTGTCATCACAAGTGTAGAGTAACATCCTGGTCTCTATTCTGACATCACAGGTGTGGAGTAACATCCTGGTCTCTATTCTGACATCACAGGTGTGGAGTAACATCCTGGTCTCTGCTCTGTCATCACAGGTGTGGAGCAACATCCTGGTCTCTATTCTGGCATCACAAGTATGGATTATCATCCCTGTTCTGTGTTCTGTCATCACAGGTGTGGAGTAATATCCTGTTCTCTATTCTGTCATCACAGGTATGGAGTAACATCCCTGATCTCTATTCTGTCATCACAGGTGTGGAGTAACATACTGGTCTCTATTCTGTCATCACAGGTATGGAGTAACATCCCTGGTCTGTATTCTGTCATCACATGTGTGGATTTTCATCCCTGTTCTGTGTTCCATCATCACAGGTGTGGAGTAACATCCCTGATCTCTATTCTGTCATCACAGATGTGGAGTAACATCCTGGTCTCTATTCTGTCATCACAAGTATGGAGTATCATCCCTCTTCTGTGTTCTGTCATCACAGGTGTGGAGTAACATCCCTGGTCTCTATTCTGTCATCACATGTGTAGATTATCATCCCTGTTCTGTGTTCTGTCATCACAGGTGTGGAGTAACCTCTGAGTTCTCTATTTCCTAGAGAGCTCTATAACTTCCTCAAGTTGTGTGACATCAACGTTGTCTTCATGTACTATCAAGTGCCCCTAGGGAGTTAATTGGTCTTCTGTCCCCATTGTTAAAAGCTGCATTAAATCAGTAGATCAAGCCAGAGATAATTGACATTTAATGATGTTATATGCCTTTCAACTATGAAAAGTGACTATATAATAAGTCTTTTTCAGCTCATCAGTATCTTGCCTATAGTAAATGTAAAATTCTTGCACATATTTTCTTAAATTTATTCCAAAGCATTTGACATTTTATGGTGGTGTAAATAAGATTTCTATATTTGTTTCTAGATTATTTGTTTTGATATATGAAATTAAAGTTCATGTTTCATGAACTAGTATCCAGCAACCTATTTCTAAGGATTTTAAAATTTTCTACAGTTTAGAAGTCAGTTTAATTTCTGTTTTGATCTTTTGCTTTTTATTTCCTAGTCCTGTTATCTTGCATTGACTAGGACCTTCCACAGACTACTATTCAAGAGACATAGTGTTTGTTGACATCTGCATCTGATTCTTTTTTTATTTTTTCTTTGTCTTTTTGAGACAGGGTCTCCCTGTAGTCCCAGCTGTCCTGGAACTCACTCTATATACCAGGCTGGCCTTGAACTCACACTGAACCGCCTGCCACTGCCTCCCAAGTGCTAGGATTAAAGGCGTGTGCCACCATGGCCTGCTTGCATCTGATTCTTAACTACAGGCTGGGGGCATTCAGGATTCTAAGAATGAGTTTGCTTATCTTCTAGAAAGTTTCCTTCTATTCCCAGTTTCTGAGAACTTTATTGGGCTCAAGCATTGAATACTATTAAATTCTTTCTTCTCATCTAATAAAATGATAAAGAGTTTTTCCTCTTTTTTGTTAAAATTATTTACATAGATTGAATTTTATATGCTAATGCAATTTTTATTTCCCAATTAAACACAGAGTAGTAAATTGTGATTAAATCATGATTGACTGTGATGTGATATATCACTGAGGTCTATTGAGCATTGGGAAAGATTTTTATTTTGTTTTGTTGGAGCAAGGTCTTCATAGGAGCTCTCTATGTGGCCTACCCTATCCTCAGACTTCCAGTCCTCCTACCTCAGCTTCCTGTGTGCGCAAATTAGAGACATGGGCTGCCATACCCCCGCTTCCCTCCTCTCTCTATCCTTTCTTTGAAACAGGGCTTCACTATGTGGCTGGGGCTGGCCTCAAACTCATGATCCCCTTCCTGTGCTTCCCAAGAGCTGGGATTACAGGGATGTACCTTGACACCTGGCTAGGCAATATTTTATCTGTATGTGTGTATTGCCCACATGTATGTAAGTGCACCCATGTCATGCAATGTCCCCAGAGGTCATAAGAGGGAGTCAGATCCCCTGAAACTGGAGTTGAGGACAGTTGTTAGCCACTATGTGGATGCTGGAAATCAAACTCCAGGTCCTCTGTAAGAGCAGCCAGTGCTCTTAACCTCTTGAGCCATCTGTTTAGCCCTGGAAATGATAAGGATATAACATTCTTGTAATTTTTGTTGTAAAAGCCACTCCACTAGGAAAAGGATACTCTTTAAGAATATGATACCAGGGGCTGGAGAGATGGCCTAGCAATTGAGAGCACCAACTGCTCTTGCAGAGGACCCGGGTTTGATCCCCAACACCCACATGGCGGCTGAGAACCATCTTTAACTCCAGTTCCAGGGGAATCTGACACCCTCTTCTGACCTCTGAGGCATTGCACAACATGGGTGCACCAACCTACATGCAGATAGTACATTCATACACATAAAAAATAAATAAAATTTAAAAAAGAATATGATACTGAGGTAGGCATGGTGGTGCACGCCTTTAATCCTAGCACTCGGGAGGCAGAGGCAGGCGGATCTTTGTGAGTTCAAGGCCAGCCTGGTCTACAGAGTGAGTTCCAGGACAGCTGGGGCTACAGGGAGACCCTGTCTCAAAAAGACAAAAAAAAAAAAAATGATACTGGCCAGGTATGGTGGTACATGCCTTTAATCCCAGCATTCAGGAGCCAGGGGAAGGCAGATTTCTGTGAGACTGAGGCCAGCCTGGTCTACATAGGGAGTTCCAGTGTGGCTACAGGGAGATCCTCATAAAGCCAAAAAAAATAAAAAATGAAAATTAAAACCTTGCAAAAAAATAATATGAAACTAGAGTAACAGGAAAATCATATGGAGAGGAATAAACTTTGGCCTTTATCTCCTACTGTGTGTGTATGTGTCCGTCTGTCTGTGCCCTCACATGTGTGCACGTGTATGTGCATGCAGTGGCCAGGGGCCAGGCTGAGATGTCGCTCCTCAGGAGCAGTCCTCCTTGTTTCCTGAGACAGGGTTTCTCATTGCCGCAGGCTCACTGATTCAGCTAGGTGGCTGGCCAGGGAGCTCAGGGAACTCCAGAGATCCACCTGACTCCACCTTCCCAGCAGTGGGATTGCAGGTGCATGTGCTGCCACAGCAGACCTTTTGTACAGCATGAGTTCCAGGGGTCAAACTCATGCCTTCATGCTTGTGTAGGAAGGACTTTACCAGCTGCGCTATCTCCTGTCCACCTCCCCCTTTGTAATTTGTTAAAATCTACATAACAGAACCATTACCATTCTAGTGACTTTAAGTATGTGTTCCCGTGGCATGAAGTTCAGTCAGATTGTTCTGCACCCATCACCACCATCCATCTCCCTGAGAAGCACCATTCTACTTTCTGTCTCCATAACTTTGACTATTCCACATTTCTCTTATGAATGGAATCAAACAGCACTTATCTTTTTGTATTTGGTACACTTCACTTAGCATAATGTCCTCAAGGTTCATCCATGCTGTAGCACATGTCATAATGTCCTTCCTTTTTGAAGGATGACTAATATTCCATTGAATACATATGCTATATTTTGTTAATTTATTCATCTATCCCTGGACACTGGGCTGCTTCTTGGCTATTATGAATGATGTTGCTATAAACATGAGTATACAAATCTCTTCATGTCCTTACTTTCAATAATCTTGGGTATAGACTCCAAAGCAGAATTATTGAATCATATGGTATTTCTATTTCTATTTTTATCATAAGATAATGTAAATAAGACCAGTCAAAGTAATAAAGGGAACTGCCATGTTTCTTTCCATAGCAGCTGTGACATTTTACATTTCCAACTACAGTGTTCATGGTTTCTACCTCACATTTTATACAAAAATTAATTTGAGATGTATTATTGACCTACTTAAAATTATTTTATTTATTATTTTTATTTTATGTGTATGAATGTATTGCCTGCATGTATGTAAGTGCACCCATGTTGTACAGTGCCCATGGAGGTCAGAGAAGGGTATCGGTTCCCTTGGAACTTGGGTTAGAGATGATTGTTAGCTGTCATGTGGGTGCTGGGAACCAAATCCAGGTCTTCTGCAAGAGGAGTCAGTGCTCTTAACCACTGAGCCATCTCTCTAGGCCCTCAACCTACTTTTGAATGTAAAGCAACAAATACCTGGATATGTAGTCTCATGGTCTATGGAGGTGGGTGCTTGAGCTAGCAGGGAAGGGGCTCAGAGAATCCTCAAAGAGGGACAGCTCATCCAAAAAAAAAAGAGACAAGACTTAATTACAATCTCAAGCGTGAGGAACTTGGGGTTCTCTGTTGTAGGAACAGAGGCTATAAGCTCCTGTCCCACCATGTATTTACTGCTTTAGCTTGCATAAGCAGGGTGACTTTTATTCAGTGCAGTCCATCTTGAGAAAACTTCCTCAAGATTTCCAGGTATGTTATTTTGAAGCAGAGGATTTGAAATGAGCTACAATGAAAACCAGCAAAGCATACCAGGGCATTGTGAGCAGTGGTTAGAGTGAGATTTCCTTGTATAATTTGGGGTGGGAGCACTGCATCTTCTATCTGCCTCAGCACACATGCCTAGAAAGCTTTTGCTACATGATCCTGCATGCTCTCAGCAGAGTTTGGGTAGAGTAGTGTCTCCAACATCAGTTCAGGTAAATCAGTGGTCTCCACCATGTGGGCAGAACCTTGAGATGCTGTTTCGATGGCAGACTTTGGGTATCTATTGATGGCTTTAGGATGCAATGCAGGATTCCAAAGGACTGAGTCCATCCTTTAAAGCATTTTTCCCTTCCACTATTATCTTATATATTACCTTGGATCTGAATGCCTTTAAATAGAAATGCATTCTCCAAATTCTTCTGTCTGTATCTTTCCCTAAGGACCTTCTCAAACAAATTGTTTTTCTCTTCATTTACCTGCTTGGATCCTGAAGCATCTAAGTTGATGATCCTTGGTCTATAGTATTATAGTGCAAAGAACTATTAATGGCATGTGTTTTAATTAGGGATTCACTACATATACACATATATGTTATCGAAGAACACATAGTTCTATTGTCATTGTATATCTCTGTTCTGTTTTCCTAGGATTCTCAGTGATTACATTGCTTTGTTCACACAGGGTCTCATGAATGCAGACTGTCCTTGAGCTCTCTATGTAGCTGAGGAGCTCCTGATCCTGATCCTGATCCTTCTCCCTCCACTTCCCAAGTGTTAGGACTACAGGTGTGATGTGCCCAATGGCCCAGCACTCCTAAATATTACTGTTAAAACTAAGAAAATGTTAAAAATCCATCTTTTGCAGGAATGGATTATTCTGCACATGGTAAAAGATAAGATAGTAGGCTATAAACTCTCAGTGGTGGTATAGGACTTCTAAAGTATTGAGTCTTTCTATGTGTATGCCATGTATGACATAAGGGCATGGAGAAGCACTTCCTAGCAATGGTAACATGTGAGATGATAACCCAAGAGAAGAGTAGGGAACTAAAAAAATGGTAGTGAGCTCTCTGAGATTCCAGATTGCATACAACTCTATCTAAACATTATCCCATCCAGAACATGCAAAAAAAAAAAAAAAACAACCAAAGGTCCTAGGACCTTGTGCAATATTGAGATCACACAGTTGGGAGTCAGCAAGTAACTTAGTGAAGCTGGAGCACAAGGTACTCAAAAGAGAGCAGGGTGAGATGTGTTCACCAACGATCCAGCTATTGAAAAGTACAAATCAAAGTGGAAATCCTTCTGCCTCTGCCTTACAGGAAGAATAACAGTGGGATTTTATATACTGGTTAATTATAGTACATAAACATCTTAATTGATATCCTTGTTCAATGTGGTCTTTTGTCTCAGCAAATTTTTAACTTTTTTGTTTATTTTTATTTTATGTGTATGAGTTTTATACCTGAATGTATGTAAGTGTACTTGTGAGGAGCCTGCAGAAGCCAGAAGATGGCATTGGATACCCTGGAAGTAGAATTATGGAAGGATGTTAGCTGTAACTATGTGGGTTGTGGGATTCAAATCCATGTCCTCTGCAAGGAGCAGCCAGTGCTCTTAAGTGCTAAGCTCTCTCTCTCTCTCCAGCACCCTCACCAAATGGTTTAATCGTGTTACTATTCAAAGTATCTTTATTTGGTGAGAAGGGTTGGTCCAGAAGGACCTGGGCTTCTATGATAGAAGCTTCAAAAATTTAACAAGGTAGAAGAAAGAATATCAAAAAGATAAATAGAACCACATATGGTGACACATGCTTATAATCCCAGCACAAGGGAGGCTGAGGCAGGAGGATTGAAGTTCTGAGCCTTTCTCTAAAGAAATATGAACAAAAATTAGGATGTTTATAACTATTTTAGGAGAAAATTAGGTTTGTACATACAGATTAAACATCAGACTCTCAGGACGTGTCATTGTATAAGCAAATATGTGTGAGCTGATTCTGTGAGCTTCAGAAGATACTTGAAATTTCTTCCCTCTCCCTTTTTTGGTTTTTGTTGTTTTGTTTTGTTTTGTTTGCATCGTGTTGGTACCACTCCCCTGAGAGTTTGATCCAACCCTAGCCAACATCGGTCTTGCTGCCTTTCATCATCTCAAAGCACAGCTGCCCCGTCCTTGCTAAACAACCTCACTAGCTCACCAATGCCCGGCGTGTCAAGTCCAATTTCCTCTGAGTGTTTCAGATCTCTTATCCTGTCCCTCTCCATAGATGTGGCACTTAAACCAACCCAAAGCTAGTTCATGCATTGTGTTTTTCTTGGGGGCCCCACTGCCTAGACCATTTACCCCAAATTCTCTTTTTAAGGTATGTCCTTACTTTTAAAGCCTAACCAAATGTCATTTTCTTTGTGAACATTTCTCTCATTTCTAAATGATCATACCACTTAAGTTCATTGGTGGTAACAGAAGTCCCATCTGAGTTTATAGGGAATGCAGCCCTCTTAAGGCCTGTTCCAGTTTCTCTTTGTTTGCTGTGACAAAACACTCTGACCAAAACCAACTTGGGGAGGAAAGGATTTATTTGACTCTCATCTCCCAGGGTGCAGTTCATCACTGAGGGAGCCCAAGGTAGGAACTCAGGGCAGGAACCTGGAGGCTGGAGCTGAAGCACAGGCCATGGAGGAATGCTGCTTCTTACTGGCTTGCTCCCCTGGCCCATGCTCAGCCTGCTTTCTTACATAGTACAGAACCACCTACCCAGGGGTGGCACCTCCCACAATGGGCTGGGCCCTCCCACATCACTCAACAATCCAGAAAATACTCCACAGAAGTGGCCACAGGCCAGTCCAATGGAGCCAATTTCCCAATTGAGGCTCCCTCAATCCAGGTGTGTCAAGTTGACACTAAAGTTATCTAACACAGAGCCTGTCTGTGGAGTGGCAGAAGCATGTTTGCATGATCCCCCTGCCGGAGGCAAAGGGGAAATGTGAAGAGGTCAGTAAGCAGATACCTAAGAGAAAAGCGTACGGAGTCGTGAGCAGTTGTTTTCACAGATAATAACTAGAGACATAAAGGCATAGCAGCCTTGGATTCAGAGCTGAGTGCGATGCAAAAACAAAGAGAATCATCAGGGAGAGCTTGTGAGCTCATGCACATCCTGAGGAACCCTTAGATATATTTGAAGGACACTATTGATGGTGAGGGACCTGGGTAAAGAACCTGTGACAAAAGCCTATAAAATCGAGAGCAAGCCAGTAAGCAACATTTTGCCATGGTCTGTGCTTCCCTTGATGACACCTGGAATTGGACAGGTTGCTTCCTGAGGGATCTGTGCATGCTGTTCAAAACACAAGCAGAAAAGCTGCAGCCGTAGTGTATTGCACCCTGAAGAGAGGCCAGCCCAACCACAGGCCCCTATGGCTCAGCGGCCTTTTAGGGCCGTGGCTGCACGGCTGAGCCTTTCCCATTGGTGATTGCCAGTGAGCACCACATACTGTGCTGTGCTCCACCTACCAGGCAGGGGCCACTGTGTGGCAGGCGAGGTCTGTACTGTGGACAAGCAGAAGCTGTGCTTCGTCAGTGAATCTGAGGCTGTCCCAACATGTACCAGTGCCAAGCTGCCAATTCAGGTACTTGAGGGGGAAGGTGCAGTCGTCCGGGGGACAGTCTGCGGTGTTTCGTGTACAGCACAGCCACTTATGCACCCGAATGGGTATTCTGCCCCTACCATGCCAGCTGTGACTCAGAGGGCCCACATGGCTGCGCTCCAACCCTGGGGAAAATGGGCGAGGAGCCGTGGGGCCAGCAGATGCTGGGAGGGCAGAGGGCTGCCTCGGGGTGCCCCGCACGGGCAGAGCTGGGAGGGCAGAGGGCTGCCTCGGGGTGCCCCGCACGGGCAGAGCTGGGAGGGCAGAGGGTTGCCTCGGGGTGCCCCGCACAGGCAGAGCTGGCCCAGCTGGACAGACATCTGTAAAGTCAGTCTGCAGAAGGTCTCTCTGTGACAAAGTTTGCAAATAATTTGAACATCCTAGTGTTAAGACTGTATGCTCAAATCTGATAGCCCTTAATGTTTGCTATTCGAGGAGTTCCTGGCCGTGAATGTATTAGATAAGAAACACTGTGATCTCAAGTCCCCTAAATGGTGTCTGGAGGACTGACCATATTTGTTTTTACTTGCTTGGTTCTATCCTGAAGATCCTTCTTCAGTGACTAAAGACTGGGATGCAGTTGAGTTTGGAGTTTTAAGGACTGAGTGGACTGATTCTAGCATGTAGTGCCTAGAAAGATGGTAATGAAAGCTGATTTGAGATAGCTTGATACAAAGTCTTCAAGAGGAATATGCTGTACCTTAGACTGTGCATCTCGTCACTCCTTGTGATTTTCAGATCAGAAATTATTAAAATATTTGCTTTAAAAAAGCCTGTAAAATCTGAATTACTATGATTGGTTTCATTTCACATGAGCACAGATAGGTACAGACCCACCCCCCAATTTCAGTTACACTGATATTAATTTAACGCCTTTAATCCTAGCACTTGGGAGGCAGAGGCAGGTGGATCTTTGTGAGTTCAAGGCCAGCCTGGTCTACAGAGTGAGTTCCAGGACAGCTGGGGCTACAGGGAGACCCTGTCTCAAAAAGACCAAAAAGAAAAAAAAATAGTTAAAAATCTATCTCTAGGGGGTTGGAGAGATGGCTAAGTGGTTAAGAGCACATGAAGCTCTTGTAGATAACCCAGGTTCAGTTCCCAGCACCCACATGGTGACTCATAACCACCTGCAAGTCCAATTCCAGGGAGATCTGATGCTCTCCTATTCTCTGAAGACACCAGACACACACACATGGTACACAGACATGTGCAGGCACTCATTCATGTGCATTAAACCAGACACACACACACACACACACACACATGATACACAGACATGTGCAGGCACTCATTCATGTGCATTAAACCAGACACACACACACGGTACACAGATATGTGCAGGCACTCATTCATGTGCATTAAACCAGACACACACACACGGTACACAGACATGTGCAGGCACTCATTCATGTGCATTAAACCAGACACACACACATGGTACACAGAGATGTGCAGGCACTCATTCATGTGCATTAAACTAAATAAAACTTTGTATCTCCCATCCAGCTGCTGAGAAAGGAGCAAGCCGCTGCCTTAGGCTCGACTCTCATCTACAGGAGCTGCTCCCCCACCCCCATGAACCCATTGTAGAAAAAAAAAACCAACAGAATGACAACAAACCCCAGATTGACATAAGTACCTACTTGGAACCATGTGAGGTATTATCATCATCAGGATTGTCCCCATAGCATTACATTTGAGCACAGTGTTTTCTGAGAGAGTCTAGGACATCTCAGTAAAGATAAACCAGTTTTTATTCTGCATAGTGCTGGTTGATCCTGGGTAAATCATAACCTCTTTGAGCTTCCGTTCCTTGCTTGCTGACAGGAACAATCCCTTCTACATGAGATGCCAAGAGTCTGAGATGATGAACAGATCTGTAGCAGCCCTGAGGAATTAGCATGGCATGTGTCTTTCCACCATTACATTGCTCTCCTGTCGTAAATCAGTTATCCCTACACTTGTCTCAAAAGACTAAAAATAATGAGAGGAACAGCCATGCCTTGTTTGTCTCTGTGTTAACTTGTCTTGCATGGGAAAGGTTCTCAATACAGTGGTAAGGAATTCTGTGGGGTGGCAACACTTCATCTCTAATAGGGGCCCAACTGGGAGGATCCCAATTGCAGAATGGCTTGGACCTGATACCAATCCTGAGAGCCTAAGACTGTTTATGAAGTCAACCAAACACACAACAGAGGCAGAAGTAATCCAGTATGTCAGGAACATAATACGTGTCTACCATGGCAGAACATTAACCAAGAGACAGGGGCCGGAAAACTGTCCCTGTAAAGGGTCAGAAAGAAAGTCTTGTAGGTGTTGGCGTCCCATGATGTTCTAGTTTCCTTTCTGTTGCTGTGAAAAAACTCAGCAAAAGAAACTTGGGGAGAAAAGGGTTATTTGGCTTACCCTTCCAGGTCACAGTCCATCACTGAGCAAAGTCAGAGCAGGAACTTGAAGCGGAAACCATGGAAGAAGGCTTCTTGCTGGCTTGCTCTCTAGCTGGCGTGGACAACACAGGACCACCTGCCTAGGGATGGTGACTCCCACAGTGAGCTGGGCCCCCTACATCAAGACAGTCCCCCACAGATGTGGCCACAGGCCAGTCCGATCTGGGAGATTCCTCAGTTGAACTTCACTCTTCCCAGGTGACTCTCAGTTGTACCTCGATGGTAAACTAACCAGCACACATGGTCTCCTTAGCAGCCTCTCAGTGTGGTCATTTTTACAGCACAGTCAGCTACGCATAGAATGTAAGAGAGTGAGAATGACTGTATTCGGGTAAATTGTATTTAAAGCAGGGACGGATGGCTGCATGGGGCCCTTGGGCTGTGCCTTGCCAATCCCTGAGATAAAGGCTTGTTCTGCTGCCAAGGAGGTTTTATAATAAAGCTCAAAGTAAAGCCAGGTGGTGGCACAGAATGGAGAAGTTGCAATCACTGAGCACACACGTTAAGCCCTCACTGAGTTCAAACACTAAAATGAACAACTGGAGAGAAACATTATGAAAAGTATACATTAGGCTGGATCAAAGCAAATTTTATTTGGGAAGCTCAAAACTTGGACTGAAAAAAAGTAGGTCAGTGGGTAAAGTGCTAGCTGCCCTAGCAGAAGGATCTGAATTTGGATTCCAGCGCTCACATAAATGCTGGGCGTGGTGGGTGGATCTTGGAGGCTGGCGGGCCAGCCAGTCTAGCTGAAAGCAGCTGAGCTCGGGTTCTGGGAGAGATCCTTCCTCAAAAAGAAAAGGTGGAGGGCTGGCCTGGCCATAGTGGCACACACCTTTAATCCCAGCACTTGGGAGGCAGACCAGGTAGATCTTTGTGAGTTCAAGGCCCAGTTGGGTCTACATAGTGAGTTCCAGGCCAGCTGACGCTACAGGGAGACCCTGTCTCAAAAAGACCAAAAAGAAAAAAAAAAAGAAAGAAGAAAGATAAAATATAAAATAAGGTACAGAAGAACAGAGGAAGATGTATGTGGCCAGATCAACCTCTGGCCTACAACACACACACACACACACATATTCTCTCTCTCTCTCTCTCTCTCTCTCTCTCTCTCTCTCTCTCAGGAAGCTCAAAAGTTAAAGTGTTTTGGGTTTCAGTTGCCTGAAAACTGATTGTTGGACCAATAGTACAAAGAAGCTCAAAAGTTAAAGTGTTTTGGGTTTCAGTTGCCTGAAAACTGATTGTTGGACCAATAGTACAAAGAAGCTCCAAGAAAATTTGGAGGCAGACTGATGGCGCAAGTCTTTAATCCCAGCACTAGGGAGGCAGAGGCAGGCGGATCTCTGTGAGTTCAAGGCCAGCCGGGTCTACATAGTAAGCTCCAGGACAGCTGGGACTAAAGGGAGACCCTGTCTCAAAAAGACATTAAAAAAAAATCCACCTTATATACTGCAAGTCCCATTGACGAAAGACCCCATCTAGAACGAGCTGGGTGAGTCTCGCAGGAGAGTAAGCTGGTTTCGGTCTTCACTGGCCTGGGCACCTATCCCCATGCCTGGCATCAAGACGGGCTACCGGGACACACGTATTTGCCTGGCAGCACTCTGGCTGGAATAGGTTGGTATTCCTGCCTCCTCCTCAAGCTCCGTCCTGGGTTCAATGGGAAAGAGGTGACAGCTGAACTCAGAGCTGAAAGGTGGATTCTGGTGAAGAGAGGGGGTGGGAGGGAGAGTTCCAGGCAGTACGGACGGGAAGCACCAGTCTAGTCTAGGATTCTCCATTCATTTCTCCTTTCAAAAAATCCACCTCAACTCTGGGGAAAGGGGCCACTATGCTTTCTCGGAATTTTTCAATTTCAGTTTGTTTTCATCCTTACCTGGGAGAGAAATTAATGTGTTGACAAGTTTAAGAAAACATTTTTCTTAATGTATTCTTAACATTCTATTTTAAATGAGACTTCAGAGAGAGCTGGATTTAAGGCACCAGCAGGCTTATGGTGGGAGTTCTCACTGCCACCAATAATTTGCTTGCAAAGGAGCAAAGGAACTAATTATCTTTGGAGAGGCCAGTGTGCCTAATAAAATAATTAAAAATAAATGGCTCTCCTTAGAAATGCAAATTACATACAAAAGAAATTCCGGTGAGCCCAGAGACAATAAATAGATGTGTTATCTCAAGTCTGTTAGATGGCATTGATTGATGCTAAAACAGGGCCTGGACAATGTTTGAAACGAAGGTGAGAGGGCTCCTCCCACCCCTACTGACCCAACCCAGTGGAAACAACTACAGAAGACCCTAAATTACAGCCGCTGCTTCCTCTGAGCTCTAGCCCTATAACATGAGGAGTGGAGCAGAGGTTGCTGTGGACCCCTTCTCCAGGTCCTGCCTAATCCCTTTCCTACTGACCAGTACTGTCAAGTCAAAGAAAATAAGGCATTGGCCAAGCATCATGGCTTTTGGTGGGGTTGGAGGAGGGGTAGAGGGGGAAATTCGAGGCCCTGGGGGCCTCCCCAGAACACTGTTACATTAGGAATAAACATAAACATATTTTTTTCTTCAGCAATGACTTAATAAGTCTTAAATCAGGCATGGTGATGCATGGTTATAATAGCCCTCAGCGAGTGAGGTGAGGAGAGGATTGGCGCCAGTTGGTGGACAGCTTGGACTACACAGTGAGTTCAACTTCAAGGCTAGCATGGGCTACATCAAAAGACTCTCAACAAATCAAAACACCCCAAATCAAACAAAAACTCCAATAAGACTACAAAATGTTATGCTTTTATCAAGGAACCAATATTGATTAGATACCTACATTTACACTTTTCAGTAGGCATTTGTAGATGGGAGTGGGAGAGAAAATTGGATTTCTGCCTGGAAAGAAGTTCGATTCTAGTTGGGAAGCCAGGTTCTAGGCAGCCGAAGCCGTGCTCCCAGTTCTCCTTGCTTTGCTAACAGGAATATTTTCTTGCACCTCTTATCTAGAGGAAAAAGATCTCCCTCAGGATTGAGCCAGCTGACGCTTCCAGAAGAATCGATGATGCACGAGAAGAGCAAGAGAAGACCCAGAGGCTAACGCTCCTCTCCTTCCAAATGAGACCCGGACCTCCAGGAGGGGAGATCTGTGCAAGCCAGGGCATGGCGCTATGAAGGCTGAGAGGTAATGCACAAAGAAGCACTTAACAGGGCACTTCACAACACGTGCCTCAGACATGTCGCTCTTGGTCCCTGAGTGACTTGGCCAAGCCACAGACTGGTGACGGATGGAAGCAGGATTTGTTCAGACCCTGGTCAGTCCCATGCATTCCTGCCATACTCCCTCCACCAATCACAGACGCGTCTCAGGATTCAGCAGCCTTCGTCTTCCTCTCCAGCTTCCCTGCTGACTATGTTCCAGCTTCTGGTGGTCCCTTTCATGCCCACCCAGAGAGCCCTTTCCTTCTGTGTGCTGAGACTCAGCTGTGACAACTTCCTGGTCTTCCAATACAAGTGGAGGAGGGGGATGAGCAGAAGGAAGAGCACAAGGAAGGGGCAGACAAGGAGGAAGTGGACTAGAAGTGCTGAGGAGCAGATCCGGGAGGAGAGTGTGAGCTCTGCAAAAAGACACAGAAAATCAGCAGTGTTCAGCTTATCTGGCCAGTCAGCCACGTATGCCTCTCCATGGATTGCGGCAGGCAGGTGCAGGGCAAAATAACACAGCCAAGTAGTAGAGCACCGGGATCGGCCTGGGACACCCTGCCAACTGGTGCATCCCTCCCCCTGCCCAGCCATTCCCAAGTAACAGAGCTGCCAATGACCTACTTAAAACTACCAGCCAAAATGAAAAGCAAAACAAAAAAGAAAACCTCTCCTTTAATCTTCTTCCCTCAGAAAAGATATCTATAATTCAGCCCTCATTCTCAACTGTGTTGCTGGCCCTGAATTTTTAACTGAGCTATTCCCAATGCTGCTTCTGAAACTCACTGTACTGTGCTGTCCTTTGTCCTTCTCAACAACCTATGGAGAAGGGCACTCCCCACCCACCCTCTCACCCCCACCCCAAGCAAGTTGCCCAGTTCCTAGCTGTTCACCCCTGATACTCAACTGTGAATCCTCTGAGCAAGGTCCCTCTTACGACTGGATCCCGCTTCTCCCAGACTTCTTATCCTTGGGCACAGGTCTCATTCCTGTCCTTTGTTTAGGCCTCTTCCTTCCCTGTAGCTGCTTTAGCATGTTTAATAGTCCCTCCTCCTCCCCGCCCCCCACCCCCATTCCAGTAACCACCACAGGGCCCAGCATGGATACTCAAGAACTTATAGCTGATCTTATAGCTAAACTGGGTGGACTGAAATCGCAGGGCTAAAGATAGTAGCTAAACACATGCCTAAGCATGCGATCTTCCCGCAGCAGCAGTCCAAAGGGAGGCACCTTCTGCAGACAGACAGGTGAAGCACACACTAACAGTCCCAACGTGGTTCCTGGCTACTTCCCAGGGAAGCAAAGCAGAGAGACCTGCAGACACCACAGGTCATAGGAAATGGAACCCTGGGCCATTGGTTAAAGTCCCAGGTTCTGGGCACTGAGCAGAAAGTCTTGTGCTTAAAGTGCTTATCACCATCTCACTGCAGTCTTCCAACTATATTTTTGACACGGTATTTGAAATCTGGCCTTCTCTGAAAAATCTGATGCTAACAGTAGCTGTGCTTTTCTCAGAGAATTGTAATGACATGAGCAATTTCTTGTTCAAAGTTTAAGCCATAGGATTTATGGGATTATAGATTCTCAGTGATAAAAACGGATTTAAGATTTTTTAAACTTTGTGTGTGTGTGTGTGTGTGTGTGTGTGTGTGTGCGCGCGTGTGTGTGTGTGTGTGTGTGCGCGCGTGTGTATGTGATGTCCAACAGGGCTAAAAAATGGCGTTGGATCCCCTGAATCTGGAATTGCAGGGGTTGTGAGCCACCTGACGTGGGTGCTGAGATCTGAACTCAGATCCTTTGCAGGAGTGTCAAGTGCTCTAAATCACTGGAGCGTGCTTCCAGCCCCTAAAAACCGGTTTCATAGGTCTTGTGGACCAACCGTCTGCTGCAAGAATTCCCCTTTTGACATCACTGATGCACTTCTGCACATGCTGAAGATTGCTTCTTTGTTGAAAGTGAAGACAAAATCTAGGCATTTAGTACGGTCTGGCCTGTGTGCTCCTTGAGAGTCAGGCCTGTGTCAATCAGGGCCTCACTGCCTGACTGAATGAATCAACTGGAGTGCTCCCCACCAACAGCCAGGGTGACCACCACAGTGTTACACAGAGTGATGGTCTTGGGTGAGCAGGGGGCTGTTCTGAATGGGCTGGACCACAGTTTTCTGTGTCCTTTGTATTCTTCATCCTGCATTTGATTTTTCTTCTTGAAAGCTGAGCAGCAGCAGACATGGAGTTTTGGAAAAAAAAAATTTTTGAGACAGGGTCTCAACATGAAACCTAAAATGACCTCAGTCTCCCAATCCACCTGCCTCAGCCTCCCTAAACTGGGATTACCGCTCCAGGATTGGTTTTGAATTCTTTGCTGTCTTTTTTTCCGCATTCTATGGGATTCTTCTCCCCAATGGTCTGGCCTGACTATAATCATTCTCCCAGATGTCATCTGACTACCTTTGCACAAAGGGTCAAAGGAGGCGTAGACTGCAAAGCTGAGCAGAACAGATCAGGTCACATCCACGGATAGAAATGTCTGTCTTACAACCACACCCAGTGGAAGGAAATGGCAAATCCCCTACTGAGAGCTGTCTAGGAGTCTATAAACAGGCTCCTCGGGTGTTCAGATGCCGGGAGAATGATGGGCAGACAGCCATTCTCTCTTTCCCAAGGAGGCTTATAGAACCCATGTTGCCAGACTCCCTGGGACATCAGCAGGGCAACGGTGTAAACACATGCCCCACCGGACAGTGGGTACACCTCAACTGGACATGCCCTTCCTGTTTCTGCCACAGCCTCAGGGCCTTCTCTGGAATTCCCTCCTCTGTCACTGCCACCTGCTGAGACCTTGTGCTGTAAACCTTCCCCTTTCTCTGAGACTTGTAAAGATTCCCCCCCCTCCCCCAGACTGCCCCGTTGGCCTGAACTCTACACCGCCCCCTCCAGGCTGCTATCTGCCAAAACTTCATTACTAAACTTACTCAAAAGGATAATCCACCTCAGTGTCCCACTTGGGCCCAGACCAGTGACCTTTCACTGAGAGAGGATGAAGCAAGAGTCTAGGTGTTAAGACACTGGCCACAAGCACTTCTACAGAGGACTGAAGGAGCACCAATTATATTTCATTGAGATTCGCTTTTCTTTTTTTTTTTTTTTTTAATTTTTTTTATTAATTTTATTTATTTCTGTATGTGTATGAATGTACTGTCTGCATGCAAGTTTGTGCACCCGTGTCGTGCAATGCCGCGGAGGTCAGAAGAGGGTGTCAGAGTCCCCTGGAACTGGAGTTCTCCTGGAATTGGAGTTTCAGACGGTTCTCGGCCGCCATGTGGGTGCTGGGGATCGAACCCGGGTCCTCTGCAAGAGCGGTCGGCGCTCTTAACCGCTAGGCCATCTCTCCAGCCCCGAGATTCGCTTTTCAACTTACTCTTATGGACACTGGATAAGTTAGTCATCTCTAGTCATTAGTTTCTGCATCAACTAAACAAGGATAATAACAAGTCCTAGAGCTGTGATGAGGTAATGCACAATATCGAACTCAACACAAAACCTAGACCATCTGTCCAGTCGGCAAGCAATAGACATTATTTAGAATGTAACTGAGAAAAGTGAGAAACTCCCAGGGAATTTTCTCCCAAGAGACCAGCCAAAGAACAAGGACACACAGACTGCTGAATTCTCAGAGAACTCAGTGCTGTGATTTGGATCTGGAATGTCTTCTAAAGACCATGGATTAAAGGTTTGGGCTCAGCTTGGCGCTACCGGAAAGTGATGGAGCCTTTAAGAGGCGGGGCCTTATAACATCTCCTAACCTGTAGAGGATGTAAACTTGTGGCATCAGCCATGGGTTATTCCTCCAAGGAGAGAGCCAATAGCCAATTAGATTTGGGATATACAGGCATATGGCTGCCTCTGCTGCACAGTATTTCCAGGCAGGTGAGGTGTAGCTGGTGCTGACGGTGGAGTCTTGCTTGACTCAAGGAGACCCGTATTTGCTTTATTGGTTTAGTGGCCTTTGGTAACACTCTCTGGTGTTCCAGAGGCCATCTGTACACTTGCATGTGTGGTCTCAATACATCTTTCCCATGTTAGCATCAGGTCTTCGGCAGCAGGGCCTTATCGCCTCTCTTCTTGTAGGTATCCCAGTTTAGAGGCAAGGAGCCTTTACTGTCATATTTAACAGGAAAAAATGTAATTCATGGATTAACATATCATCCAAACATATGTTTCTATACCAAAGTAACCTACCATAACTATTAGTGCTGTTTAAATACCTATATATCTAATTGCTTGTGCTTCATTAGTAGGATCGAAAGGTTATTACTGGACAAACTGTCAGCCCATGAAAGGAAACAGCCAGAATTGACCAGAGTCCAAGACAACAGCTCCAGAGAGAGTGGACTGTTTTGCTTCTCATCCACCTGTGCCCCTTTTCTAAGCCTAGGGAACAATCTGCGGAAGAGGGGGCGTGGTAGAATGTAAGGGCTGCGATTGGGGTGAATGGTGAAACTACAGCAATGTAGTCTGGACACTCATTTGATCAACTTGATTGAACATACAACCCCTCACCCCCCGCTGGAAGGTGGGGCTGTGGGGGTTTGGGCACAACAGCCTGCAAATTGGTTTTACATGAAGGATGCTTGTACTCATGGATTATCACTTATAGCTAAAAAATGAAAAAAAAAAAACTGAGAGAAAGATGCAGGACAGTTATGGCAGAATGCATGATCTGGGATGGAGTGGGGGTGGAGGGGAAGGGAAAGGGAAATATGCTTGAACTGAATTGGAAAATGATGTATGAAATGCACAAAGCATCAATAAAAAATTGTTAAAAAAAAAAAAGAGGCGGGGCCTTGTGGTAGGTCATAGGTCATTGGGAATGTTCTCTAAGATGCCAGGAGGTAAGGAGCTTCTCAAACTGCCACACACTCTTACCACAAAGGTCTACCTTGCCACAGGCCCAAAGTCATGGGCCAAGAAGCCATGGCCAAAAACTCCAAAACTATGAAAGAAAATGGGCCTTTCTTCCTTGGAAGTTAATTATCTCAGGTCTTCTATCTCAGAGCCAGAAAGCTGACTAACATGACAGATTTTTCTATGTTCTTCCACAGGTTAAATATCAGCCTTGGGTCTCTAATCCTTCTGTCTCCAGACTTGAGTGACATTCACTCAAAAATTAGGACACTGGCTTTCTTCCTAGTCAAGGAAGGTAGAGAGTTCTAAGTCTGTGGTGTGAGGTGAGCTGCTGGGTTGGCACTGTGATGATGGTAACAGTGGGCTGGTATACAGGAAGTAGGAAGAACCCTGGCACTGGGCTTTTCTGCCCCTGAGACTCCAGCCTTCGGCCTGAATTGACTTCCAGAGGGCTTGACTGCTTTGATGGGAGGAGGCTGTTCCACTTAGAGCAATTCACCATCAAAGGGCAGCCCAGTGCACACTTGCGCAGTGCTGAAGTGGCCAACAGCTAGCAACTGTGAGTTCCAATGCCTCTAAATTATCTCTCTGGGGAGGACACTGTTTGCTCTGGATCCCATGATCACCATTTCCCACCATCTGCCTCTCACCCATATTTGGAGGAGAAGTGGTGACACTCAAAAACCATTATGGTTTGGCATTCTGAATCAATCCAAGTAAGTGCCTGATGCTCAAAGTACGAGGCCTACAGAACAGAGCCAAAAACGTAAAGAGAGCACTTCATCCTAAGTGGCAATTTATAACCTGCCTCCTTCTACCCACAGCCGGAACCACACGGAGCCATCCTTTTTTGGCACTCTCAGAAGTGCTGACTTAGGAGAGGTATGGATAAGGCTGCCACCAACTTCTCTCCACCCCCAATCTAGCCTGCCCCTGCCAAGAACTAAATATGGTTCAGTTCTCTGATAGCAAGTGCATCTCAGAATAATTGTAATTGGAGGCTCACTTGTTTATTCTTTCATTGAGTGTTTGTTGAGTGCAATATGCCAGCTTTGTTGAAGTCACCAGGGAATGTAAAGAAATGGTCTCTCCAGAAACTTAAAGCCAGGCGTGGTGGCACATACCTTTAATTCTAGCACTTGGGAGGCAGAGGCAGGCAGATCTCTGAGTTCAAGGCCAGCCTGGTCTACAGACTGAGTTTCAGGCCAGCTGGGACTATAGGGGAGACCCTGTCCCCAAAACAAAAATAAAAATAAAAGTTCTCTCCAGAAACTTAGAGTAGGAATGCATGTCTCCTTTCAGAATCCACTTTCTGAGCAAATCCTCATCCAAATAAAAGCCAGGAGATAGTAACAAGTATTACATTACTACCAAAGCTTTACGGACTGGCTTATCGATGCATCAAACAATTCCTTAGAATACAATGTTTAGGGGCTGTAGCTCTGTTGGTAGTGTCCTTTCCTGACACACACAAGACACTGTGTCTGATCCCTAGCATCATATAGACTCGGCTTGATGGAGCACACCTGCAATCCTAGTACTGAGAAGGTGAAGGTAAAAGGATTAGAAGTTCAAGGTCCTCCTTAGCTATATGTGCGAGGTCAGCCTGGGGTACATTAGACCTTGTCTCAAAAAAAAAAAAAGAATGGATAAGTTATTTTTTATATCCAGGGTCTGAGGGTGAGGGAAAAAGACTCAGACCCTGTAGTGCCTGCCCTGGCTTAGTCAGGTGTAAGGAGGCAACACAGAGAAGAAAAGGCAAGGTCCATTTCCCCAGGATACACCTCTTAAACTTTCTGTTTCCACTCAAGCCATGTGCCCCAAGGCTGTTTTATATAGTCTAAAACTAGCTCAGTCTGGCATGGTCAAATAGAGGGGCTGAAGTGAGGATCAGACGCAAAGTGTATTTGATTTGGATTCTGTCAGCATGCATAACTGACACTCAACAGGAGTATAATTGTGAGCTGGTGAATATCTGAACATCTCTTGGGTGTCAGCACAGACCTATTGCTGGGAACAAGACATCCAGAAGTCTATGCCTTCTCAGAATATGTGTCCAGTAGTGGTGATGTGTGTGGGGCAGGTAACTGCAGGGTAACGACTGAGGGAACATAAGTCAGAGACTGTGAAGGATGAGGTATGTTCCACAGGAGGAAGGTGTAAATGAGCACTGTCTTACCAGTTTTGTTCACAGCCAGACTGGACTGTCAGTTGTACTGACACCTTCTTCCCCTTTCTCCTCTGTAAGGTGAATAGGCTCAGGTCCCAGCCAACTTCAACCCAAACAAAACAAAGAACTCAAACACAACCAACAATGCCTCTTGCCATTTGTCCTGGTCCTCTCTTTCCCCTTTCAGCTCTTGAGAGAGGAATCTGTACCTGACGAGTCCACTTCCTCACTCTTCAGCAGCCCACTGTAGATCGACTTCTCCTGCTGCTTTTCTGCAACTGCCCTACTGTGTAGGATGCGATGGATAGTTTTCCATTCTCAGTGTGTATATTTGTGTGTGTGTGTGTGTGTGTGTGTGTGTGTGATGTATGTGCAGGTGTCCTCTGTCACTCTGTCCTATTCCTTTGCAGGTTCTTTCCCTGAACCAGGAGCCCACAATCTATTTTGGCTGAGATCTTGAATACAAAGGAGATTTTTTTTTATCTTCTGTATAAAAAGGAGAAAGTAAAGCTGATCATACCCTTGACTTCTGCATTCTTCCTAACTGCAGAGGCTATGTGACCAGCTGCTTGACTTTCCTGCCATGGTGGACTGAGCCCTTGAACTAGGAACCCTTTCTCTCTTAAAGTTACTTTTGTCAAAGTATCTTATAACAGCAAGATAAGAAGAAACTAAGGCTGTATATTTGTGTGTATGCGTTATGTACATCTTTGGTTGAAACCATAAAGGGAGAGGAATTATCACTAGAACTTACAGTGTGCCGGGGTCTGTACTAGAACATTGAGCATAACTGCATTATGACCCCCATTTTATGAAAGCTGAACTTTATAGAAATCAAGTAACCATCGTCTGTTTTCATGGCTGGCAGGTGGTAGAGCTGTCATCTGAGCCTAGACTTATCTGATGACAATCCCTATGGAATTTTTATTGCCCCAGATTGTCTTCCAACCACCAGTCAGGACCAGCAAGTGGAGGAGACCAGTTGCTCCATCACAGGATTTCCTGGGGGGTCCTTGATGTTAGTGGCAAAGAAAATCCTGTGGATTGCTCAAGGACTTGTGAGCTTTTTCAGAGGATACAGAAACAGTTTTTAATGTCTCCTTTCTAGCATTCATCTTTTACACCTGTTCCACAAGGATTTCACTTAGATATGCTATGAAGCATCTCACCTGTCTCAGAGGAGATATGCTTGCTAATCACAGAATCTGTCCTTTTTATGGCTATTATCTATTTATTCTACTGTAGAAACTGCTGATTCTATATAACCTATGAATCCCAATGGGGAAACATTTGTAGAATATGCCCAGATGTGTGTGACTACCTATAATTGTTGGAATGAAAAGCCGATTAAAGGCAATTTCTGCCTGGACACTTGGAAGAAAAAAATCATTGCCGAAAAATGCACTGGGGAAGAAGACGATGGGCCCCAGGGGGTGGGTCAGATAAAGTGTACCTCAGTTCCAGGCCCTACTGAAAAGCAGCTCTGTCTGCCCTGTGGAGTTGCCATAGGCATTCCTTCCCCTCTGGGCTTGTCTCTAAAGCTGGCAGGAGTTTAGGAATGTTCCCATTTATCCTTCCTGGTATGTGGTACTAGGACCCCACCTCTACTTCTCCAGTGGTTTTCTCTACACGGGCTTAGACTATAGCTCACTTTTTACCTATTTGAATCTAGCCCATTGTTTATCTCCCACCTGTTTGAATCTCACTGGACTGAAGTAACCAAGATAATGGTCTGGTGGATATTGTAGCCAACAAAGATTATTGGTCTAGCTGGAGAAATTTTTGCTCTTATTATTAACACTTGTCTAACAGATGCCTAGCATAATGTCTGATACTTCACTAGACTGAGACTGTGGCTGAATAGGTTGACTTTCCCACAAAGAGAACTGTTACTCTTTGGTCAAGGACCTTTGAGTGGCTATCCTCTTCTCTGGAGCCTATAAAGCAGCTCTGTGAGGCATGCCTTCCTTGATATCTTTCAAAGCACCGCAATACAATGCGAAGGACACCAAGTAACCACTGCTACTGTGGCTCCTAAGTGGCTCCCAAAGGGCCAAGTAATAAAGCCTTGCTCCTCGATCTGGTGACATTAAGAGGTGATGGAGCCTTCAGGAGATGGGGTCTAGGGGGAAATCTTCCTGTCATCAGAGACATGTCCTCAAAGAGCATGGTGGAATACTAGTCCCTTCTTTGTCTTCCCAGTCACAAGGTGAGTGGTTTTACAGGAGCCACGTGGTTCCTGATGGATGTGCTGCTACTGGCTCAGAGTCACAACAGATTGTGGACTAGAATCTTTAATCTTTGAGTCATAATAATCATTCTATATAAGTTGGTTAATTTGAGGTATTTGTCCTAATAACATGACCATCATTACAAAGCCTCGGTAGTTTGGTGAGGACAGAGAGAGGGAGAGAGAGAGAGAGAGAGAGAGAGAGAGAGAGAGAGAGAGAGAGATCAGTACTTATTCACTGAGAGTGTTTTTAGTTTTGTTTGTTTTTCTTTTTTGACCAGGGAGTATTTAGGTGTAGCTCGCTGGCTCTGGGTCAAATGTAGAGCCATCATCTTGCTCTCCTTCATTTTTATTCCTACTAGAAAAGAACCCCTTGAGGTTGGAGGGCCAACGAGAGGGAGGAATGCCCGGTGCACAGATTATTTGGACGTCTATCTTAGATACACAATGCTGATGGCTTTTTTCTCAGGAAGGGAAGGGCAGAATGCCAGCTGTGCCCACTGTTCAAATGCCTGAGCCCAAACCTCATGTAGACCTTCTTGGGTAAATGAGTTTCTGTGGAGAAAGGTAGTAAAGCCACTTCCTTTAAGGAACCTGGAAATTGTCATCAACTTGAAGACAACAAAACTCAGCTGGGAGGAAAGGCACAGCGGAGAGCTGGATGTGCCGGTGGCCTGACCCAGGGCAGATGGACCCCCCCTACTCACCTGAAGGCAACACCCTGAGTGCCATCCGCTGAGACTCATCTGAGGCCTGACTGATCCACTTGCCCTGATGGCTGTGTTGCTGCCACTCTGCCACCCTGCACCAGTACATCCCGGCGTCCTCCATCTCTACCAGATGCAGCTTCAGGATGAAGTCGGTGGCAGAGGAGCGATAGCACTGCAGGTGCCTCCTGCGCCCGTCGTCCCCGTACTCCAGCAGGCCATCGTACTGCAGGTGCACCAGCATTTGGCTGGCAGCGTTTGGTCTGCTCCAGTACCAAGTCACAGAGTACAGGGTGGCCGAGCTGCTTGAGCCAGACAAGCTGCAGTTAAAACCCGCCTCTCCGTGCTCTGTGGCATTTTCTGACCAGCTCAGTTTGGAGACATGAACCTTACTTCCTAGAAGACAAAATGGCAGACAGGCAGAGAACCACACAGACTTTCAGGTTGAATACTTCCTCTGAACCATCTTGTTTCCCCTGGGAGATCCCATTTGGTATTCTTTAGCCATTAAATCCTCGTCTTTAATAGTCCCCCTGACCCTTCTCCCTTCTCACACTTGTCAGAGCATTCTCTGCTATGAATCAAGCTAGCCATTCCTCTCTGTAGCCTGACCTTTTGCCTGACAGACCTTACTACCAAAATATACACAACTTCAGCAGGGTCCTCTGCTTTGGCCTCTGCTTGAACTTCCTCTTTCATTTCCCACAGATGATATTCAGAACTGTCAGCACCTCTCCAAGCTGTGTCTTACACCACTACCATGCCTTCTTACCGAATTACCTTCATCTACCACTCCCAGATATTCTCTCTCATTTACACAATAGGAAAGAGCCTACTGGAGAGACAGAACATTTTGCCACAAATGTTAGAATACCACCAGCAGGAACCATTTCAGTTATTGGTTTAGATGATGCTTTAAACAAGCTTTTCATATTGCCCCCTCTCCCTGCCCCACGAAGCAGCCAATGGTCTCAGAATGATAGACAGAGCTATTGGAAAAGAGCAAAACAACAACAACCCCCCTCCCCATAAATCACAGTGTGCATTACATTTTCAACTCTACTACAAATTCATTTACTATTCAATTTTAAATATTTCATTTATTTATTTTTATTTTATGTGTATGAGTATACTGCCTGCAAGTGCATCCATGTTGTGCAGTCTCCACGGAGGTCAGAAGAGGGTGTTAGATTGCCTTGAACTGGAGTTATGGATGATTGTTAGCTACATGTGAGTGCTGGGAAGAGAACCCAGGTCCTCTGCAAGAGCAGTCAGTGCTCTTAACTGCTGAGCCATCTCTCCAGCTCCCGTATTAATCTATTTTAAAAATGCAACTTTGTCTGATCTTGGTCTGTATTTTAGTCCAATAAACCTTTCTTTATCCTTCACAGAGTAATGTGTAAAATATTAATTCACATAAAGTTCTCTGTTTCCTTGCCTCAAATTATTCTGTTTTATTGAAAACTGGTTTCTAATCTCATCACTACATTTGAGCAGGGCCTAGTTCTAAGCTCAGCACCCTTCAGGGTTTTTTGGTTGGTTTTTGTTGTTGTTGTTCTTTCTGTGACTTTTGATTATTTTCTTCCTGAAGTTCTTCTTTGATTTGAGACAAAATTCCCTGCTAAAATGCTGACTGATCAGCCTGCCTCAGTAATTTCCTGCAGCTCCCTCCTTAATTGCCCCCCTCACCCAGGGTATATAATTGCCCACCCACAGTCATGTAGCTCACGGAGAGGTTTTGCTTGACACTTTCAGTATTTTAAGAGAATTTGATTGACTGCGAACATTCTCAAACTGAGAAATGTCACTGTCTCTTTTTATCCAGTTTTTCATCTCGGTAACAAAATACCTGAGCAAAACAACTTAAGCCAAGGAAGACTGATTCTGCGGCTCATGTTTTCAAGACCCCATGACCTAATATCTCTAATGTTCTACATGTCTACGAAACTAGTTCCATGTGGATGGCTGACAAGCTTCATCACTAGCTTGGCCCGTGACTGGGAATCCTTGGACCATGGCTTCAGTGACTTCCTAGTGCCTGTGCAGCTGAGCACAGGGAAGAGAATCCTAGAGACAACCTCCTAAGGAGCTCCGCGTGAGCAGGGCACCACAGCCATGCTGTTCTCATCTCAAGAAGTCACTAAAAAACAAAAACACAGAGGCTCAGGATAGTCTGGGACTCACTGTGCAACCCAGAGTGTCCTGATATTGTCATCCTTCAGTCTCAGTCTTTCTAGTTGTGTGTCACCATACCTGGCTTTCAAGGGAAACATCTTAAATGAATGCACTCCTTTGCATCCTGAGTCTTCAATGGGTGGGTCTGATCAATTTCTGAAATGCCTTCAAGGCACCTTCCCTTTACCCTGGTACAAAGTCTGTGGATTCTTTTTCAAGGCACTAATAATGTCTAATAGTCTTATTTGGCTCCAACTTTTCATGAGCTTCTTTATTGGGCACTAAGGCTTTTCTTTTTGTCTTCCTAATTCTTACTGTAAATCTTTCTAAAAGCAGCTAGTGAAAACCATGTCAGCCTGAATGCTGAGTTGCCTTGAAATTATCTCCATTCCTTTTTTGGTTTTGTTTTGTTTCTGTTTATTTGTTTGCTTTTGTCTTTTTGAAACAGGGTCTTCCTGTAGCCTCGATTGGCCTAGAATTTGCTATGCAGGCCAGGATGGTCTTAATCTTACAGAGATATGCCTCTGCCTCTCCGCCTCTGCCTCCTCTGCCCCTGCCTCCTCTGCCCCTGCCTCCTCTGCCTCTGCCTCTGCCTCTGCCTTGAGAGTGCTGGGATTAAAGTGCCACCACACTAGGTTCTCCATTCCTTTTAAGTTCAACTTCACTCAAGTCTTGGGGCATGAATAAACTATTTGCCAGAATGCAGTACGAATGGCCTTTAGTCCAATTCCCAATACAATCTTCATCTCCATCTGAAAACTTGTGAGCAATCTTTCCATCCACATTCCCATTGGCATTCTGATCTTCTGAGCTCCCACCAGAATTGCCCATTAAGTTCTGCTTACAGAACTGTAGAGCTTTTCTAGCTGCTTCTCCAAACTCTTCCAAATTCCTCCCACAAACCTGTTTCAAAGGCTTAAAAACCTCTTGTTTAGGTTTAGTCACAACAATGACCACCACCACCTTTTCCAGCACCGATTCATTCTCTGTATTAGTTTTATTGTTGTTGTTGTTGTTGCTGCTGCTGCTGCTGCTGCATTAACAAATTTCTCAGAGAAAGAATTTAAAAGAGGGAATTTTTTTTTTGGTTCATAGTTTCTGATGTTTTAGTCTGAGGTCAGCTGAATCCATTGCTCTGGGCCTGAGGTGAGGCAGACTAGGTCAGTCCTGGAGCACTGACCTCCTCCTCCTCCTCCTCCTCCTCCTCCTCCTCCTCCTCTTCCTCCTCCTCCTCCTTCTTCTTCTTCTCCTTCTTCTTCTTCTCCCCCCCCCTTTCTTCCATCGGGCCCTCTGTTTGATGATGCCTTAGACATTCAGGCAGCCCTTCTCCCCTTCATTAATCCTCTCTGGCAATGCTCTCACAACACCCAGAAGTGTATGTACTTTACTAAGGAGTTTCCTAATCCAATCAAGTTAACAATCAGGACTGTCAGCATTTCTTGATATATTAAAAGATCTGACAACACTGAGACCATTTTTCTAGCTGAAAAGCACAAGCTTGAAACAAGAAATGCTGCCTCTTTATAAAAGGTGCACCCCCTTTTAATTTGAGGGTAAAGTGTCTGGGGCATCCATGTAGATATGTACAGTGAGATTTCCAACCTGAAGGTTCAGGAGATCTGGCACAAAAAACTTAGGGTATTCATCTTGTGAAGGTGGTAATTAAAGCCAGGGCAGTGTTTGAGAAAGTCTTAGGAAAGCACAGGAAGAGAAGCAAAAGGGCCCAATATGGATCCCTGAGCAACACTCAGGTTGAACAAAGAAAGGAAGAGGGGGAGCCAGGGCAGCAGGAAGAGATCTCTCACTAAGCTATGGCTGTGCTCCTGCTTCTCTTACAGACTGTGAGTGCTCTAGGAGCAAGAGCCATGTCTTCCTATCTTTGCAAGCCCAACTCCAGCATATGGCACTATTCAATCACAATCTTGGGTTTTTTGATGTTACTTTGAAAACAATATTTTAAGTACCCCATTAGATCAACTGATTTACATTATTCTATTGGATCTTGTCCAATTCCCAAACTTTAGCTGTGACACTTAATTTTAATCAACAGTTAGAGGTGACCTAGCCAATGGTGAGAGACCTCATCAAGCCTGTCCGCATTTAGACAACAGCACTCTTAGACTGGCTCAAATGGATGGAAGTTCCATTAAATTTTAAAAGATCTCCTGAGGTGGAGGAGATTCCCTCAGTAAGCCATTCCAACAGTTAACTACTCTTATTTGCCTTATGTTTAGGTAGCCAAATGTTGAGAAGCAATTTCTCCACACATCCCCCTAGAGTTGTACAGTTTCTGTTCACAGTGGGAGAAATATGCTTCGTATTACTCTTTCTCTGCCAAATTACAGTAAAGCCCCAGTGGAGTGACACAGCCTGTTATTACAGAGATCTGGAGATACGATACCTTGGGTAGCTGTACAGGCCAGGCTGTCAGACTGATTAGCAAACCAATCAAAGGGATCTTGTTCCCATCTGAGCTTGAAACCTCAGACTGATTCACCTAAAACAACCTCTCTTCATTGAGTGGGATGCCAGGGTCTGTGATTACCTATAAGTGAATACTATTCCTATTGTCCAAGCCATATTAAAAAAATTTGTTTTATTATTTTTATTTTATGTGCATGAGTGTATTGCCTGCATGTATATAAGGGCAGCCATGTTGTGCCATGCCTGCAGAGGTGAGAAGAGGCCACTGGATCACCTGGAAGTGGAGTTACAGATGGTTGTTAGCTGCTATGTGGGTGCTGGGAATGGAACCTGGGTCCTCTGCAAGAGTAGTCAGTGCTTTTAACTGCTGAGCCATCTCTCTAGCCGCCAAGCCATACATTTTTATTTCTATATATTTACACCCTAGAAACTGCCTAGGGAAATGTGACCATCCCATTGAAAGACATATGACAGTAATCTTACAAGGTTTACCTGTGGGCTTGAGTTTCAATTCTGTTAGTCCTGAACTCTTTCTTCCAAGCATCTTCCAAGCGCCATTTGTAGAGAAGAGCCATTCCTCCACTGTACAGTGGTACTGGCCCTGATCGCTGTCTTCCACATTCAAAATGTGCAGCAGAAACAAGTCTTGGGAGACTTTCTCAGAATGAAATTTTTGTTTGCCCCGTGGGGTTTGGAATTCCTCCCCGTATTGTATAACATTGGTTTGGTCCATTTCCAGGATCTTTAGATAGGATGCGTTTGTGGAAATGGGAGAAAAGTACCAAATGATGGATAGCGGAAGGCTTCCAGTGGACCGGGACGAGATGCCGCACTCCATACGGGTATTGGAGCCGATGGAGAGCACCTGGACTTGGTTGTCTGCGTTCACTCCTAGTTTGCTCTCTGAATGAAAATAATGAAGATGGTTACTTGGCTAGAAAAAGAGAATTTTAAGATATTGGGGATGCATGGGCACCTACATCACGTGTGCCGATTCCCTGTCCAGCAGCTGTCCTAGCTGTTCATTCAGGCTTTGAACAACTCATGATCTGATGAAGCTGTTGTCCATTCCATCTTTGGACAGCTCTGACACACATGTATGTCCTCACCACAGGCTACGTGTTGCTGAGGACAACTATGAATGGGACCCAACACTAAGTTGTAAAGTTATATAAAATATTTTGAGCTTTTATTTTGTTTTGTTTTTAGTAACTCAGTTATACAGTTCTTAGACACGAACTTCATAGAGGATGACATTGTGTCAGAATTTCAAATGCCTGGACAAATCCATGACAATTCTTTCTGATGGCATGTTGGATTTCCCTCTTTATAACTTCCATTGATTGTGTGCAGAGAGGGTCATATAGAAAAGTCCAACTCTCCCATGTGACAATGCTTCCATAGCATCTTGTGCCACTGCTTTTGCCATCCTTCAAAGACATGAGACAGAGCTTTTTAACCATCCAATATGGACTGAAGACTCCTGTCTCTCCAAGAATCCTCCAAACCTTAAATGCCAGATGGGGACTGCTGAGACATCCAGCTTGTGGGCTGAGCAGCTACTGGGGGGTTTCAGCCTCTTCCAAGTATAGACTGCCATTGTTGGACTACCCAGGCTGTATCATAGAGGCCAGTACAGGAAGATCAAGACAAGACACAGTGCTTACTGGACCTCATTTGGGTGACCATGGGAAGGAAAGACCCCAGTGTGAAGGACAGGGCAGGATTGATGGTTGTTTGGGCTTGCCAAGGAAGAGCCTTCAAATACTCCCTTAAGGAAAACATGACATCTTTTAGCCAAAAAAAAAAAAGAAGAAGAAAAGAAAAAAGAAAAGAAAACCCTCCAATTCAAGTGATATGTGTATGTATGTGTATATGTATATATTTATATATGTATAAATATATATAAGCAATACAAGTTAGAGAGAACAACAACAAAAGAACTGGGAAAAAAGACTGAAACAGTGAAGTTCTCCCCAAAACAATAAGCCTCTGCTTTGAGGGAAAAAAATAAAGCTCTGGAAAGACTCAGAAAAAGATGCAAGACATGTACGGCAGAGTGTATGAACTCACGTGGGGTGGGGGGCATGGAAAGGGAAGTGACTCTAAATTGGATTGAGAAATGATGTATAATGTATGGAAAAGTTTAATAACAATAAAAATATTAAATAAAAAATACTGCTCAGCATCACAGAGAAGGTGGCATCTGCTTCGGGTACTAGCCACTGGAATAGGCACAGTATCGAAGAAGACCCCAGTTCAGGCACACAGGGATCTTCTATACTGTGCCTATTCCAGTGGCTTTCCTCTTATATACTTTCCTCTTTATAGACTGGACACTTTCCTCTTTATAGACTGGACACTGGCTGAAGTCCTATTAGTGGATCTCCAAGATGTCCCTGCACAGGAAGACTGGTGACTCACATTTGCAGGACATTTCAAGAGATGCAGTAACTAAAGTGGGTATAGATTAAGTGAGTTGTCCAAACCCAGGGCCTGTCAGTCTGAGTGATTTCACAGTCTGTCACTGGATGAATACAAGTCAAAGGGAGAAAATACATGATGTTTCAGATCTTGGGCTGGGCTGGGCTTTACTGTTAGCGCCTATGTTCAATCACCAGTTGAAGAGGTAGATTACAGATGACCGGAAACATAAATTCTCTCTTATACATTAACATGTTAAAATAAGTAGATAAGTGTATTCTAATGGAATTTGCATGATCCCTACCACGGGGGGAAGACATTCTAAACACTTCATAATTGCTGGGGCACAGGCGGTAACTGACCTAAAAGATTGTGTCTCCTCTGGAGCAGGGCCGTTGGGGCCCCTTCTGTGCCAGGCAACATCCTTCAAGTATCCTTCAGTCACTGGACAATAGCAATAGGAGCTCATGGGCAGATGTGGAAAGGGCCCTGGACAGCAGTTATTAGCTGGTGTGGAGGTGCTTCGATGTCTTAACAGCTAGTGTGCTCATCATGTGTGCGCTAACCTAATGTCATTGCCTACTGCGCACTTGAACACTGCAAACAAGGTGAGTGGTGTTTTATGTTTATTCTATAACTTACATAAAATGATAGGATTTTTTTTTTTGCTGTTCTTGTTTGAGATAGAGGCTTACTATGTAGCCCAGGCTGGCCTCAAACTCACAATCCTCTTGTCTGGGCACTGGGATTACAGGTATACACCATCAAAGCCATCAAGAGATTTCTTTTCTTGCTGACTTTCTTTTTCTTTTTCCTTTTTTTTTTTTTTTTTTTGGGTCTTTTTGAGACAGAGTCCCCCTGTAGCCCCAGCTATCCTGGAACTCACTGTGTAGACCAGGCTGGCCTTGAACTCAAATAAATCCACCTGCCTCTGCCTCTCCAGTGCTGGGATTAAAGGCATTGCACTACTATGTCCAGCACTGACTTTCTTTTAAAAATTTTTTTTATTATTTTTATTTTATGCGTATGAGTGTATTACCTGCATGTACGTAAGTGAATCCATGCTGTGCAATGCCTATGGAGGTCAGAAGAGGGTGTCAGATCCCCTGGAACTGGAGTTATGGATGGCTTTTAGCTGTCATGTGGGTGATGGGATCTGAACCTGGGTTCTCTGCAATAGCAGCCAGTGCTCTTAACCGCTGAGCTCTCTCTCCAGCTCCATTTTTCTTTTCTTTTTTAAAAGCAGGGATTAATTACAAGTATAATTTACCTGGTAAGGTGACAGTTATTCTCAGTGGGTTGGAGGTAGCCGATGCCCTGGCCAGGCCACTTGTACATAGGGAACTTCTGTCATAAACTTCCACTTTACACTGATACAGTCCCATCTCTTCCTCAGTGGCGTCGTGGATTCGGAGTTGAGAACGAAATGAAGACTGTGATACTTTTGTCTTCCCATGGAACTGGGAGAGGAAGTTTCCCCATTCAATAGTACCATTATGGGTGATTCGAATTAGCTGATGGAAGACTCCAGAGCTGGCTGGCTGGAACTGCCATGTCACAGAGAATGGCAACCTGAGCTCAGAGAAGTTGCCACCCACAACTAGGCAGGACAGGTCCAAGGTGTCTGTCAGCTTCACCTGCGGCTGACGGCGGCTCATCAGATTAACTTGCAAACTTGACTCTGCAAAGGGAAAAATGAAACACACTTCCTAGTATGTCGACCAAGTCCAAGTGCAGTACTTTCAAGCTTTGTCAATGCCACCCTTCACACAGGGCCACAAATTTGTGCGTTTGGAGTATCATGACTTTGGGGGTAGAGGTTGGTTCACAGTACAGCCTGTTCTGAATGGCAACCTCAGTTCTCCAAGTTTACCCCCCTTGCCTACACAACTGTTCTCAGCAGTGACAATATACAGGCAGTGCTTCCACAGTCTGCCGCTTGGGTAGCTGTGCTCAGCAAGTGGAACCCTCCAGCCATGGGATGGCCTCGTTGCTCCTACTGCCCTTCATCTGCCTCCACTCTAGGGTTAGTGTCACTCTCTTGCTCATTCTAGAAAAGACTGTGATGAGAGGGCTGCAGTTGTCAACAGCTGGAATGTGATGGCTCAGCTACACTCATCTGTACGTCAACTCCAATTCACAGGGTTTTGATTTTATCTTTGAATGACAACTTACAAGTTATATTGTAGAAAAATCTTTACAAAGATGAATAAACTCTGGAGGTCAATTGGCAAGTCTGGTAGCCAAAGCCTGCTCTGTGTCTTGGGGTACATACACTACTGCTGGGGGTTCCAGATGACACACGTTTACTGCAGGTTATACTAAGGTAGCTGAAGTGAAAATTCAGAAAAAAGATTTCTCTGGCACTTACTCAGAGATTTCACGGTGACTGAAATCTTCTGCGTCCACTGCAGATCCCTGCCCTGGTTCTGGGGTCTCTCAGACACTCTGCATTCATAGGCACCACTGTCTGTGACCATGGCAGAGGTGATCTCCAGCCGAAAGGTGGCCCAATCCACTTTCTCCAGCCTCGTGTTGCTTTGGTACCTGGGGCCCATAGAGGAAGCACCCAACTGTACGGTACCATCCTGTCCCATGTTCGCCACAAGCACAGCTCTGGACTGGTCCTGTGGGATGTGCCACCAGCTCACCGACAGAGGACTTGCAGCTCCACCTGCCCTGCAGAGAAGCGTGATCACTTCTCCTTCCCACAGAGACCCATGCTCGGAGGACACGGCCACACTTCTTGCTGCAGATTACAGATTTTCAAGGAAAGGAAAAACAGTGAAATAGTATTGATGAGGATTTGACTAGTTTATGACACATTAGAGCTGGCTGTTTCTTCCTGTACCACTCCCAGAAAAAAGATGTGCTAAACAAATAGTGAATGGATGGATAAATAGATGGATGCATGGATAATCGTGCATATCTATATGATATCAATGTATATAAATAGAAACCTCTACCTGGGTGTGGTGGTGCACGCCTTTAATCCCAGCCCTTGGGAGGTAGAGGCAGGTTTGATTACCAGCACCCATATGGCAGCTAACAACTGTCTGTAACTCCAGTTCCAGGGGAATCCAATGCCCTCTTCTGACCTCTTTGGGCATTGCATGACATAGGTGTGCTTACATATATACAGTAACTCATACACAATAAATACACTCAAACACATAAAATAAAAATGATATCCCTCATTTGTGGATGCTAGCATCAAGTAAGGCAAACTGAGTAACATTAATGTTATATTTCTCTTTATCTAAAAGCAACTGTACTCTTAGAATGTGAATCCCTTAATGGGCTCTAGAATTAACCTACTACTTATTTTCAGACTTCATAATTTTGGATGGTATGTTTGCATATTTTAGAGCAACATAAATTAAAAGGGAAAAATGTGAGTCCTGAAATATGATTTGGAAATAACATACAGTTTATTTTCAGATGACATGATTTTAGTACATGTGTGACATATATAAATGCATATGTTGAAATAATACAGATTGGAGGAAACAACAACAACAAAAGAACTGGGACAGGGAACTGACTGAAGCAGTAGAGTTCTTCTCCCCCACAAATAATCTTCTGCTTTGAAAAACTGTGAAAAGACTTAGAAGGGGAAACAGGTCATGTATGGCAGATGCATGAACTTGGGAGGGGTGGGAGGCTTGGAGGGGGAAGTGAATACATACTGAACTGAGAAATGATGTATGAAATGCACAAAACTTCAATAAAAGATTTAAAAAACAATAAATAAAATATTTTTTTAATTACCTTGGGTGGCATGCATATATGCATATTTTGGAGTGATACGAATTGGAAGGAACAACAACAACAAAAAAGACTGGGTCAAAGAACTGACTGAGACAGTAAACTTCTGCCCCAAACAGTACACTTCTGCATCGAAAATTAAAAAATAAAAAAAAAGACTGAGAAAAAGATGAAAGACATGTATGGCAGAATGCGTGATGCATGAGCTCTGGCAGGGTGGGGGCAAGGAAGGGAGTGGGTCTAAACTTAATTGAGAAATGTTGTATGAAATGCACAAAACTTCAATAAAAAATTGGCTTTAAAAAATAAATAAAGCACTGTAGAAAAGTGAAGAAATTGGAAAAACAACAACAAAAGACTCAAAATGAGTCTACCACCTGACCCAGTCATACCACTCCTGGGTATATACCCACAAGACTCATCCTACCACAAAGATACATGCACATCTATGTTTATTGCAGCTCTCTTTACAATAGTGAAGAGCTGGAACCAACACAAATGCCCCTCAACAAATGAGTGGACAGAGAAAATGTGGTACATCTACACAATGGAATTCTATGCAGCAGTAAAGAAAGATGGCATCACGAACTTTGCAGGTAAATGGATGGAACTCGAAGCCATTATGATAAGTGAAGTAATACAGTCCCACAAAAACAAATGACAAATGGTTGTGGGAATGAAACTTTGTGTGTGGCTTGAAGCAAGAACTTCTAAGACCTTTCCTGGAAGATCTCTGGTTATCTGATATCTCCTGTGGGCATTCAGATTGCCTCTGTGAGTTATCTGTAGCAGGAAGATTTGGGATATTACAATGATTCTTGCTTCGCCCTATCTCTGCAAAATTCCAGGATGGCCACTTCCCTTGAGGCATTGAGCAAAATGTCACACCTCTAGTTACCTGTTGCACAAACTGGAGCTCTGCAGCCCCCTGATTAGAGCCAAGGCGGCTCACCCCTCCATTCTGCCTGCCCCCCACTTCCTTGCCCAGAGCACAGTAGCCTTCGATATAGAGACCTCACTGATAGAAAATAAACGGAGTTACTATTCTCCCAGCTCTCTGCATGTGAGTCTGCTCATTTCCACGGGTGATCTCCTGCGGTTTTCCCTCCCCCCTTCTTGGGAGAGCGAAGCCTAGAGAGTGTCAGCCTGCAGGCAGGAGACAAGTCCTGGAGCCAAGCCAAGAAGGGAAGAACAGTGTGTGGAATGTGGTCACACATGACTCAAAGACATTGAACAACGACAAATGGTGTCCCTCATCTGTGGATGCTAGCACCAAGTAAGGCGAACTGAGCAACTGAGCAATGTGTATATATATATATATATTTTTCGTTTTACCTGAAAGCAACTGTACCATTATAATGTGACTACTTTAATGGGATCTAGAATTAACCTAACACTTAATTTCAAAAAAAATTACCTTGGGGGGGAATTCATATATATATATATATATATATATATATATATATATCATATACACATACATAGAGACACATGCACATCTATCTATCGATCATCTATCTTTAAATAAATTTTTAAAGCCTTTATTTTTTTATTTTTTATGTGTATGAATGTACTGTCTGCATGTAGGTTTGTGCACCCATGTAGTGAAATGCTGCGGAGGTCAGAAGAGGGTGTTGGATTCCCCTGGAACTGGAGTAAAGATGGTTCTCAGCCACCATGTGGGTGCTGGGGATTAAACCCAGGTGCTCTGCAAGAGCAGTTGGCACTCTTAACCACTAGGCCATCTCTCCAGCCCCTTAAAATTTTTTTATTTATTGTATATGAGTGTAAAGCCTGCATGTGTGTTAGTGCACTCATGCCGTGCAATGCCCACAGAGGTCAGAAGAGGAACTGGAGTTATGGACAGGTGCTAGCTGCCATGTGAGTGCTGGGATTCAAACCCAGGTCTTCCACAAGAGCAGCCAATGCTCTTAACTGCCAAACCATCTCTCCAGCCCCTCTTTATCTATCATCTATCTACCTATCTATCTATCTATCTATCTATCTATCTATCTATCTATCTATCTTCTATCATTAGTAAATGAGAGCCCTCTTATATTTAAATTATTGTGTAAATCTATAAACATAAGGTTGACTCCCAGATGGGAAATTCAGTACATGGAGAAATGAGGCATTCTTCCAACAAATGCTTATTGTGCGAGGTCCTGACCTGGCTGCCCTATGGGCAATGCAGTTGTATCAGGAGCTCCAGCATCCTAGGCAGCCCCACACTAAGCGTAAGGCCAACCCCACTGAGGCAGAATTACTCTGGGCAGCACACTTGACCTCTCTGAACTTTCATTTTCTTTCCCATAAAAATGAGGGTAATAATAGCAGCCACGTTATGGAATTGTTGAGAGGACTGAACAAAGGACACACAAAAAGGGCTGAGGCTGTAGGCTACAGAAAGTACTGACGAAAGGTTAGCTATTAGCATTAGTGTTTAATAAGTGGAACTGGCAATAACAGAGGTAGTTCAAAGTGAAAGAGAAAAAAACAAAATAGAATTGGCATTAGAAATCTAAAGAGGATCTAAATGAATTTGCAAATTGCTCTTCCCTGCTGAGGAAGTTGCTCCCCCTTCCACTGCTTTGTGTACACATACACATGTGGTATAAAGACAGAATGGAGGTTAATGTTTATACGTAGGTTAAGCAAGTTATCAAAACTGCTTCTAAACTTTGGATGTTAGAGGCATGATCATGATATGAAGTGTTTTCAATATACATAAAAATGTCTCATGGGGCTGGAGAGATGGTTTAGCAGTTAAGAGCGCCAACTGCTCTTGCAGAGGACCCGGGTTTTATTCCCAGCACCCACATGGCAGCTAAGAACCATCTTTAAGCCAGGCATGGTGATGAATGCCTTTAATCCCAGCACTCGGAAGGCAGAGGCAGAGGCAGAGGCAGAGGCAGAGGCAGGAAGATCTCTGTGAGTACTAGGCCACCCTGGTCTACAGAGTGAGTTCCAGGCCAGCTGGGGTTATAGGGAGACCGTGTCTCAAAAATACAAAAAAAAAAAAAAGTCTCACAAGTGAAGTTTAGAAATTAGAGGAGAAATGGCTACTCATAATCTCACCACTTTAACATAAGCATCATGATTAGTTTCAACTAACATCACTTCAAAAATTCATTGTGGTCATTACTGCCTCATAGCGAGAAGCTAGAACCATACCAAGTATGTGTGGCCCCAGTGCCAATAGGTGTCCCCTTCTCTTTAAAATATCATGGAACGGGGCTGGAGAGATGGCCTAGCGGTTAAGAGCGCCGACCGCTCTTACAGAGGACCCGGGTTCGATCCCCAGCACCCACATGGCAGCCGAGAACCGTCTGAAACTCCAATTCCAGGAGAACTCCAGCTCCAGGGGAATCTGAGACCCTCTTCTGACCTCTGCGGCATTGCACGACATGGGTGCAGACCTGCATGCAGACAGTACATTGATACAAAAATAAATAAAAAATTTTTAAAAATTAAAAAAAAAAAGGAAGTAAAATATCATGGAACAAAGCCTGGCTCGGTGGTGCACACCTTTAGTTCCAGCACTCAGGAGGCAGAGACAGGCAGATCTCTGTGTGTTCAAGGACAGCCTGGGCTACAGAGCGAGCTCCAGGCCCACTGGAGCTTCAGAGAGACCCTGGCTAAAAAAAGATCAATCAATCAATCAAATCATGGAACAATAAAATCTGCTCATACATAGAATATTGGACAAGCTTCTTAATAAATATTGCAATACACATTCACATTTATTGCATATTCAGCCCAGTTTGGACTCCAGCCTATGTAACAACAAAGAAAATATTTTTAGCATTGAAAGATAACCCTGTCAGTAGGATGCAGAGCTTGAAGCACCGTTGAGACTCTTGGACACAAATTTCCACACTTCAGGTTTAGGGGAATTTGAGGATATATTCCCAGGATGTTCAGATGCACAAGAGCAGAGATTTTAGCTTGCTCTGTGCAAATATGTAAACTGCCCACATTGTTTTTTTCTGAATCCTAGAAAGTTAGACCAAATGTTTAGCATAAAAACTAACACCAATACCCTTCCCGGCCTGAGCTTGTGCATCTTCCGCCTTAGCCAATGGGGAGAGGGACGGAGACCATGAAAGGGACATTTATCTATCTTTGGAGATGCCTCTAATGAGCAAGTACAGCAAGAATATTTTTAATTTTAGCTCAGTTTATTTTTAATTAATTTTTTCCCTCTATTTTTTGCTTTTGGGCAATTATTCTTTCTAGACTTTGACTTTAACACTCAGCCCAGAGGATTCTAATATTAGTTGTGAATTCATCTGTTTTCACTTGACACAAAAGGCACTGATTATGCAAACATATTTAAAGTCACTTTCTGAAGGGTGCTTCAGAAAGTAAAGGTGAACTAAATACCTGTCTTAAGTCTGTCTTGTGTCACAATAACAACCTGTCTGAGGCTGGGTGATATATAGGGGTTTGTGAGGCTCACAATCCTGGTGGCTGAAGGGTCCAGATAACATGTTAGAGATAACCTTCTAGGTGCAGAAGAACATGGCCGAGGAGAGGAAAGAGAAGCAGGCAGGACGGCCACGTGGAATGGTCATCCATGAGGGTAGGGGTCCCATGATCTAATTTCTTGACATTGTCACACCGGGGACCAAGAACTCTGAGCACAGGAAACTCTGAAGGACAAGTCACACCCAAGCCAAGCTTGGTGTGGCTCTCACTGTTTCACACACAGAGACTCTCAGGCACAGTTGGGGAGGTGTCTCAGCACATCACAGAAAGCACAGGGAATGTAGTCTGTCTGCTGTCGTTTGTCTCTTCATTTCTCACTGTGAGTCAGAATTATGATCAAGTGTTGTTCCCTGGCACTGGTTAATGTAATGGGGTTAACAGAGGGCAGCTGAAAGATGGCTGGCCAGCCTAACTTGGAGTGCATTACCCAGAAAGGGGGACAAAATATAGCTTCTCTCTCTCTCTCTCTCTCTCTCTCTCTCTCTCTCTCTCTCTCTCTCCTTCCTTGCACACATACTTGCACACACACGAAACATATTCATGCACACCATGCGTGCAGTCATACACACATGGGCACACCAAACACAGTCAGAAGACTTCATTAATACAGATGTTCTCCATTTACAGAAAACCCAATATTTAAAAATTCTAACAAAAACAACACTCGAACAATGTAAGATAGCAAGAGCGGATCTAAGGACCTCTACTTGTGGCATTTTAGAGATGAGAGAATTGAGACTGACAGAAATGGAGAGGTATGCCTAGGGTTATAGCCCACTTAGAGGCTCGGGGCTTGGACTCCCAAGGTCTTGGCCCTATTCCGTTCTGTACTTCATCTTCAGAGGAGTCTGACTGGCACTAGACTCTAAAGGAATACCTCCACTGTGTCTGTGAGGGTCCTCTGTACTCTCAGGGGAGCTGGTCTGCAGGCAGTCCCATGTGTGGCTGTCCCGATGTCACAGTCACCTACCTGCTGGCTCCCTCGGCTGCACCTGGCTGACCGGTGACTGCTTTTTCTGAAGCACCTGCCAGGAACCAGTCCGAGTTCTCACCACCTCCGCCACTGCACAACTGTAGCCGCCTATATCCTCGGGGCCCACGGAGAAGATTTTGAGAGAGAAAGCCTGAGGGCTCAGTTTTGAAACCTGCAGCTGTCCCTGGCTGGATCTGTCTCCGTAGTTTCTCTTCAGGTCCAGGACCCCACCAGCATCAATTTGGGCAATTTCCATCCCATTGAGGAACCAAACGGCCTGAAGCTGTAGGTTGCCACTTCTGCCGACAACCAGGCAAACTAGTTCCAAGGGTTTCCCTTCAGCAGACGGGCTCTTGGCTGTGATGCTCACTTCAAAATCTCTCACTGGGCAACAAAAGCAAAGCAAGCACTTAGAAAGTCCACTGAAGTTGTCCTTCTAGTTCAAGACAGATGAGACCCCAATAATGAAACCATAGCCTGAATTTTATGTAGCCATTCAGTTCTGTGGTAGCAGTGAAGTTCTCTACTCCCAAACATCCCCACGGTAGAAAAAAAAATGTCCAAGCCTGTTCTAAGTCACCCGGAGAGGTTAGTGTCTGTGGTTTTCTGAGAGCAATCCCAGTAACCAAACAGCACGCACAGATGTGTCAAGTGTATGCTTTGATATGCTTTCCTAATTAAAAGTGAAATGTTTTGTGCTATGCTGATTGCTGTAAGTGATTGCTTTGCTTCTCTGTTGGTTTGGTGCTAAGGACTGAACCCAAGGCCTCATTATGTGCTGGACATGCACTTCTGCCACTGAGCCACAACCCCAGCCCTTATTTCTAACTTTGTTCTTTTGTCTGAGAACATTCAATGGCATTTTCCTGAGCTCAGTGGTCAGGTTATGGCCTTGTATGACTCATTGGAGTGTATCTTGGATACCTAAGGGCTACCGGGTGATTTTTAATGAGGCAAGGTGACAGATAACATCAGTGATCCACCACTGGACTACTGCTTTCCACAGTGGATACAGCGGTTTTAGCAGGCCCTCCTGTTAGACCAAAGTCTATATAAAATGACCAGAAATGACCATCAAGTGCTTTTGATGAAAAGACCAATGGCTCTTGTAGGGAGATGCCATTGCAAGATAGAAATGAGGCCAGGTTAAAGAAATCTTGTAGACACCAACAAGGACAAGGGATTGGAAACAAGAGCACTTTGAGACCCGGGTGCCTGTGGTGGAGGACTGGTGGAAGGGGTAGACCTGACCTTAGAAGCCAGATCCTCTTGTCCCCAGCTGACTTGGTTTTGGGAACTAGTGTGTCAACAGTGCAGATTCTTGTTTTTTCAAAGTTGACTACTTACCTTATAAGGTGGTTGTTTGGATTAAAATTAAATAATGTGGGCTGGAGAGATGGCCTAGCGGTTAAGAGCACCGACCGCTCTTACAGAGGACCCGGGTTCGATCCCCAGCACCCACATGGCGGCCGAGAACCGTCAGAAACTCCAATTCTAGGAGAACTCCAGTTCCAGGGGAATCCAAGACCCTCTTCTGACCTCCGCGGCATTGCGCGACACGGGCGCACAAACTTGCATGCAGACAGTACATTCATACACATACAGAAATAAATAAAATTAAAAAAATAAAATAAAATAAAATAAAATTAAATAATGTAGATAATGTGCTTACAAAGTGCCTAGAGAAGATGGTTTCAAAACTATTTCCATGGCTGGCCTGTGGCATCAATATAACCATTTAACATTTCTAGTTCCATATAAAATGTCCCACCAACAGAGCCACAATGGAACTTTCTGCTGGAACATCTTAATTATACTTTCCAGATGGCAAAAACAAAATAAACTTGAATTTTTTAAAAAAGTCAACAAAAGGCTTTAAAAAATCAGAGAAATACCAACTGCCATAGAATTCACAAGTTTCTTGAGAAGATAATTACCTGCTGGCTGGACCCTCAGAGTTGTTTGATCTGTCTGCTTTCTTGTGATCAAAGTCCAAGTTTTATCTGGATCCTGAATCCATTCAGTGGCCTCACAGAACAGCTGGCCTTCATCTGAAGGCTGGAGCCTATCTATGGACAGCCTGAAGGATGCCACTCCGAGCTTGTCAAGCTGCACATCACCAGCTGAGAACCTATCTGCATAGGTGGGGCCTGGGGTCAACAAAAAATCTTTGGAGAGAGAAATGATCTTGACAGCCTGGCTCCCTCCTTTCCGTAGCAGGTACCAGGTGAGAGAGAGGTGGGTGTGTTGCGCTGTGGCTTTGGACGCCTCACAGGTGAGTTCTAATGGCTCACCTTCCTCCTTACTGAACGTCTGGGAACGCATGGTGGCAGACAGGGTGTCAGGAATCACTGGAAACAGCAATGATGAGAATCTGAGTGGCCCATGTTTGTCTCATTAGCCTTCTTAGGAGAGAAGGCGTCTGAACCCCATCTGCAAAGCGTTATCTTTGAGTTGGTTTTCCAAGCCATATGCTTTCCTCTCCTGTGCTTTCCCTATTGCCAAGAGAGCATGGGAACTTGGCAAAGCAAGCAGCTCGGTGAAGGATAGACCCTGGTTTTGCTTTATCAGCATAGGCTGGAGCCAGTTAGCTGCTCAACCATGGTGTGTACAGCGAAGAGCCCTGGGAGCTTCCTGACCTACGTTCTAACCCTCAGTCTGTCCCTGACTCCTGGCTGTATGAATGTGAGGGCGTCACTCCATCCCCCTGGGCCTTAACCTGCTTCTTGTATATTGGAGAGCTTAAATAATATAATTTGTCATTCAGAGCCAAAATCCAATCCTTTCCCAAAGTTTTCATAACTACCTTAGGACCCTCCCATTCTCTTCTTCCATAAATGGAGCCACACAGCCCAAATTTAAGTGGTACTTAGGAAGAATTGGTACTAAGAGCTGATTGGTGTCTCCAAGGAAGCTCAGAGGGTGGTGGCCGAGGTACATATATAGATAGCCAATTATGACATAACTGGGTGAATGCTAATAATAGCACCATGAATAGGGTATTATTAAGAGGAACGAGGCTGGGGATATGGTGTGAGGTGCTGCAAAGGAGGTAATGTTGAAATTAGGTCCTGAAGTGCAAGTAGTTTTCTAAGCTGAAAAGGGGAAGCTAGATATTCCAGGCAAATAACAGTTGCATGAACGATGATCCTCTCTCCATAGGTAAATGTGCTAGAAAATGGTAGTTGGAGAATAATCCTTTTCAAGTTAATGACCTATGATATTGATGACTTCTTCCTTAGCATTATAAGCTAATGTGGGAAGGAGGATCTGATGCTTTGCCAACCTGTGAGTGAGGCTTTGGGAAGGACTTAGTGTCCCACATCGCTGGGAAAATGAATTTGTAGCTTTAGAGAATACAAGACGCCTACTTGTAATCTCCAAAATAGAGTGGTGGATGGACTCGCAGAACAGTGGAAAGCATCCCTGGTGCAGCAGTGTTGTTGGAGACAGGCTTCCCAGGGCCTGGCTAGCAGAAGCTTACCAGCAAGAGTTGTCTTGGCGCTGTAACTTCCAAAGTACTTCTCATCAGTGTTGGGTGTGTGGCACTCATACTCGCCAGAATCCCGCATCTGGAGGTTCGAGATGCGCAGCAGGACTGAGTTGCCTTGCAGCCTCTCAATGTAGATCTCCTTGCCCCGCACCCGAGTTGCATACACTGCATAAGAGAAGTGGGCGTCCTTGGTGCTGATGATCTGGAGTTCCTTCTGCGGGGCCGTTGGTAGGTAAACAGACCACTGGAAATCTTGCTCAGAAGGTCCCTGATGGCCACTTACATTGCAGCCAATGCTGATGGGGTAACCTTCGGCTCTGTAAAGTGGCCCTTCTTGAACTCTTACTTCCCTCTGGCCAATGCTGAGCTTAGCTTGCAAGTAGGAAGAAGAAAGGGGAATAAAAATAGATTAGTGCTCTCTAGTTCCCAATGTGCCCCATCACGCAGTTCTCTATATTACAATTCTGGTAAATGAGATTGCAGGTTATTAGCAGTAATCAACTCAAATCTTCACTGCCTTCTTCAGGCTGGACTGCAGCGGGATAGCTCAGTGAGTTCCTTATTCCTTTGCAACATAAGCATGCATAATCATCCTGTCTTCTTTTGTATTATTTTTATTATTTTTATTTTATGTGTGTGAGTGTATTGCTTGCATATATGTAAGTGCACCTGTGTCGTACAAAGCCCTGAGGTCAAAAAAGGGCGCTGGATTCCCCAGAACTGGAGTTACAGATGATTGTTAGCAGCAATGTGGGTGCTGGGATTTGAACCGAGGTCTTCTGCAAGAGCAGCCAATGCTCTTAACCATTGAGCCATCTTTCCAGCCCCCTTTGTCTCCTTTTGAGAACTTAGCTTCACCCATGTAACAAGGCCATATCCATAAAACTCATCTAAGTGGACTTATTCCAATGCTAATACAATGCCTGATAATTTACCTTTTATGGTATTTTATGGGAATACTCAGCATAAACTTCCCCAAACCTCAAATTTTCAGACACACGCTATTCCCACTGAAGTGGTTGCCACAGGGGCAAAGTCCAGGGCTCTGCCTGAAGTGCCTGCTGGTTGGTTAGAAATAGTTGTAGCTCTTGGCTGGGTTTGATTCAAGATTAGCTAAAATTAGCATCTGAAGTGGCTGTAACACTTTCTCTTCTGTGAGAGGTTTTTGGTTGCTGCTTATTTGGGATATTTTTTAAAACCTTTTTTGTTTGTTTTTCTAGTTTCCTAGAAAGATTTTTTTTTTTTTAAGATTTTTCACTTTACTAAACTCCCAAACAGATAACTTATGAAGTCCAGGAGATTTGGTGACTAGAATTCAATTCTTTTCTTATCAATGGTTTTCACTAGGACCACTATGGTTAATTGAAACATATCTTGGATATTATGTCCAAAGGTAAAAATATGATTAAATATAATAACATTTCAATAGAAAAGTGTTTTAAATTCAGCATTTTTCAGAAACCACAAAGTACATGCTTATTATAACTAATGTTGAAAGCTAGCTCATTTTGTGTTTTGGAAAGAACAGAGCCTGATGACAAAGATACCACAGGCTGGGCTACAGCTTCTACTAGGGTCCAAGGCCCTTTGGAGGGAGGACAAAGCTGAGCATCAGAGGAGCCCAGGGGGAGTGAGGGCTGGTATCGTGAAGGTGACAAAACAGAATCCAGAGAAGCAGAGCAGAGACAAAGAGTCAACGAGACTAGTGTGGGGACAGAGGGAAGGAAAGGGAAATGACATGCCAGCAATGACAGAAGGCTGCAAGCAGCATTCTGAGTGAGGTGGGAACAATCTAAAGGGATAATCAACTAAAAACTCCCACAACAAGTGCATATGCTCAACCAAAAACTGGTGAGAAATAATCAATACCCAACCACAGACATTTCCAGGAATATTGTGAAGATACAGTAAAGTGTTCATTAATCTCAATTTGTGTAATATATGTATATCGTGCTTTTTTGTAAAAACATATAGAAATAGGAATTAGACTCCCTTAGAGAAATTTAAATTCTTACTTTTCAGAAAGTTACTACTGCTGTATCAAAAAAAAAAAAAAAACAGATCTCCTGAAAACTGGTCAAGAGACTCAAATCTCTTGGAGTCTCAAATCCTTCGCTAGGAAGGTCGTTTCAACTTAAGTCATTCTAAAGTGAAAAAAGAATACCTAGTCACCTTAATGAGATGGTGAACCTTTCCTGCCTAGAATCCACCCCCTTAGTGCTTATGGACCAGGCCACAGACATGTAGCTTTCTGTAAGTCTGCCTGCTTGTCTGAAGAATTCGCAATTCTGAATTCTTTAGACAACCTCTCCTTTTCTTCTTTGTATCTCTCTTCTAAACCTTTCTAGCCATGCTTTCCCTAATGTGCTGGGCTGGCCCAGCATCTTGGATTCCTTTGCATTTTCTCTAAAGCTCTCTTCCCCTCTCTGCCATGTGGCTGCTGGTCTGCCTCTTATCTGACCTCCATGCAGGCTCGAAGCCAGTGTGGCTTTGCGGCTTTCCCCTCCCTCTGTTCTCCTCCTCAGAACAGCTGCTGAGATTTACAGCTTGCCTGTCCAGAGGATTTTTCTTTAAGTTCTAATAAAATTGTCCTAAATCTTCCATTTGAGCCTATTCTTAAATTCTAGAGGAAGACCCCTGAAGGGGGACCCTATTTTCTCATATCAATGCTGCCTTGGAAAAATGTGGGCACTGTGCACCAGGCTACATGTAAAGGAGTATTTATAGCTACATGGTTCACTGTCGCCCCACACAAGGGATAACCCATGTATCCATTACCAATAGAACAGATATTCTATGGTGTACCATAAAATGGAATATTATAAGGAAATTAAAACTAATAAATTCTAATTATTTGTAATGACATGTATAATTATCTTCAATCAAGGATGCAAATACTTTTGAATATCTTTGCACTATGGACAGAAAGTTCAAAGGTAGGCAAAGCCATGTTGTGTTATTTATTGATACATAAGGTAAGATCACCTTTTTTTAAAAAAAAATTATTTATTTCTGTATGTGTATGAATGTACTGTCTGCATGCAGGTTTGTGCACCCGTGTTGTGCAATGCCGCGGAGGTCAGAAGAGGGTGTCGGATTCCCCTGGAACTGGAGTTCTCCTGGAATTGGAGTTTCAGACGGTTCTCAGCCGCCATGTGGGTGCTGGGGATCGAACCCGGGTCCTCTAAGAGCAGTCGGCGCTCTTAACCGCTAGGCCATTTCTCCAGCCCCAAGATCACCTTTTTTTAAAGTGAGGAAATGTTTATCGTGAGAGTCCAGAAAGTGATTTGCGTGGGAGAAACTGCTTCCTGATGGGGTACGGGCTGGACTGCCGGGCACTTCTGTGGTCCTGACTGTCCTATTCATGACTACGGCAGTGACGACCCAGGTTTAATTTTCTACTTATTTGTCAAATTGCATATTTATGTTTTATTAACATTTTCTTGCATGCTAAATTTCACTATGGAACTTTTTCTGAACTGGAGAGTTGGCTGAGTCACCAGAGTTCTTGCTGTGTAAGCACGAGGATCTCAGTTTGATATCGGCTACCAGGTAAGAGCCAGAACAGTGGTGCACCTGTAATCCCAGTGCCAGAGACGCTGAGGCAGCTGGGCTTGTTGTCCATCTCAGCTAGCTGAATCAGTTAGTTCCTGGTTTGCTGACAAACTTCTTCTCAAGAGATAAGGCAGAGAGAAGTTGAGAAAGGCGCCAGACATTGACCTCTGTCCTCTCTCACAGCATACACACATGCACGCAAATTTTCAGGTACCACTAATCTTTACAGGAGAAGTTGTAATATCATTGTGGACTGCTGGTCAACACCTCTACAATTTCTATCTTGTTTCAGTGAAACAAGTTATCACATTTGAAAATTTTTATCATGGTGGTGCACGTCTTTAATCCCAGCACTCAGGAGGCAGAGGCAGGCAGATCTCTGTGAGTTCAAGGCCAGCTGGTCTACAGAGCGAGTTCCAGGCCATCTGGGACTAAAGGGAGATCCTGTCTCAAAAATATAAATAAATAAATAAATAAATAAATAAATAAATAAATAAATAAATAAATAACAACAAAAAACCCTAGCACTTCATTTTCTTCTGCTTTATTTGCCAGTTCAATAAATATTTATTCAGACACTTCCATTATTTCTGATACTTGAGAGACTAACCTACAAAGGTGAGTCTGGAAGGAGTTCTGACCTAGAGCTCTTATAGTCTGGCCAGTAAAGATTAGTAATCATCTCTACGAGAAAGATATAAATAAAAGCACATGGAGGCATTTGTAGAAAGCAGAGATTTCACTGCTAGGGGGAAGGAAACAGTTACGGCTTGTGGAAGAGATGTCTCTGGGAATGGACTTTGCAGGGTTCAGAAGCCATGTGGGGAGACAGAGCCTTTTAGGTGAAAGGGACTATATGACAAGATACACTAGAGGGATTCAAAAGACCTGGTCAGAAATAGGGAGTACTCAACCGGTTAGAAGGGTATGCATGAAGATTAATGGGAGGGAGTGAGATTGGCTTGGAGCAAGAAGAACTTGACCATCATGGCTAACAGTTTGGAGCTGATTACTTAGGCAATAGGGAATCCACTGAGAGTGTCAGAGAGATCTTGGGAAAGTTGACCTGATGGTTGTGTGGAGGATGAGGGGAAAATGGACATCAGGTAATTATAATAGCACTGGACAGAGGTGATGAAAGTTCAGGGGCAAGCCGGGAGTGGTGGCGCACGCCTTTAATCCTAGCACTCGGGAGGCAGAAGCAGGAGGATCTCTGTGAGTTCAAGGCCAGCCTGGTCTACAGAACGAGCTCCAGGCCAGCTGGGACTAAAGGGAGACCCTGTCTCAAAAATTCAAAAAAAAAAAAAAAAAAAAAAAAGAAAGTTCAGGGGTGGAAATAAAGGACCATAACTTAAGAGCTATTGTGGACATGAAATCTGTAGTTTTAAGTGTTTTGGATGCTTGTGTAGAGTAGGGATAAATACAGGGACAAGAGACTGGAAGAGATCCGATACCATACCCATGTTCGGTAGAACTGACTGGGAGAATAATGGTACTCAACAACAACAAAAGAATATCAAGAATTACTATTTTTGCTGTATATTCAAAGGTAGAGAAGAAGATGATGCATTTAAGTTTGGAAATACAAAATCTGAGTGCTGTGGCATAAATAGAAAAGCTATTCACCAAACCCTTGAAAAAGTCTTTAAATGTGTGTGTTTCGCTTTAAAGATCACTGTACCATTTGAAAACGTTTGTAATCTGAACCCTTTTCAAAACAGCTCTTCCCATATTTAGTAATGTCAGTACTCAGTGATTCATCAAGATCTGCACTTAAACCTGCTTGCGCCCACTGTTTCTCACTGCCTCTGTTTCTTCCTGAGCCTAGGGAGTGCTCCAGGCTGTTGATACAGACCACGTCACTTACATCTAGGGAATCCAAAGAAGACGGTGAAAGGGAGATTCCTAGAACATCTCTGTTTAGAAGAAGGAATGAGGACAAAACCTTATAGAAGGAAAGTGAGGAGGGCGGGAAGGCAGCCAGGACTCAGTGGCTAAGAAACCAAAGGCCACAGAATGTTCCAAGAGAAAAGGGCTCTTCATCATAGCTGAGGGCAGAGCAGAGGCTTTTGAGTTGGATGACAAGTTTGCCATGGAGATCTTTGTAAGAAATTCCAATAGAGGGGCTGGAGAGATGGTGCAGTGTTTAAGAGCAGTGGTTGTCCTTGCAAAAGATCCAGGTTTGAATCCCAGCACCCACATGGCAGCTAATAGTTACTATCTGTAACTCCAGTTCCAGGGAGTCCAATGTTCTCTTCTGTCCTCCATGGGCACTGCAAGACATGGGTACACATACATACACGCAGGCAATACACTCATACACATAAAAAATAAAAATAAAGAAACTCCAACAGAGCAGACACAGCAGGATAAGAAGTGATCATAAGAATTGTTAACAGTTGTGACATTTTAAGGGAAGAGGAGCAAGGATGGTGACTAGAAAGGGCAGCTGTGTGAGACACGGTAAACAGCGGGATGGGTTACGAGGTCACTTGCAGAAGCAAGAGTGGAGGGAAAGAGCTGGATGGAGTCAGCTTAGTTCAAGCTAGAAGTCAAGGAGACGACTGTGATTTGACCTGTGTCCACCCAGGTTCACCTGCTGGAAGTTAAACCCTGGGGCAAGGCACTAGGAGGCAGGGCCTTTGAGACTGAGGGTAGCCGAATGGGACTAGTGCTCTTACATCACCCAAAGAGAGCCAACTAGTCCCTTCCACCTTGAGAGGACATAGCTAGAAGGCACCATCTGCAGGGATCAGGCCCACAGCAGATACCAAATGGTTGATCTTGGGATGGCTTTTCAGTGTCTAGAGCTGTGTTTCTAAGGCACTCCAGTTAGATTTTTGTTACTGAAGTCAGAATAGACCAAGAACACCTTTTCCAGAAATGAAAGAAAAAAGGGTTGAGGTTTCACATGTTATTTATATTTCTATTTTTGCAGCTCTGGGAGTTAAATTCAGGGCCTTGTGCATCTGAAGCAAGCACATCCCAGTCTGGTAGTTTTGAAATGGAGAGGAATGATTCCCAGGGGTCAGTACACTGTTTCTCACAGGGATTGTAGAATGGAGCAGTGCTGTCATAAATACACTTTCTGTGGGCTGTATCAGGACCTCTTTCTCTTCCTCCCACAGACTACACTGCTTCAGAGGAGCAGCTGTTGCTTTTTCTTTCAGTAGACAGATGATCAGGCCCTTTGCACAGTACCTCACATTCTTGTCTGATGAATGATGAATACGCAACTTGGCACTGACCCATTAGCATGGGAGTCTTCCTTTTGAAACAATGACTTGATGGCATTGGCATTCTTTTATTTTTATTTTTTATTTTTTGGTATTTTCGAAACAGGGTCTCCCTTTAAGTCCCAGCTGGCTTGGAGCTCACTCTGTAGACCAGGCTGGCCTTGAACTCACAGAGATCTGCCTGCCTCTGCCTCCCAAGTGCTAGGATTAAAGGCGTGAGCCACCATGCCCACGCCAGGCATGGCATTCTTAAAAAAATATACATCGCTGGTCCTCGAACTGAGGCAGGAGGATCATGAGTTGGAAGTCCTCTGCTATGTAGCAAGATCTTGTTTCCAAAAACCAAACATAAAAAACCCACTGGGATGACTGAAATGATCCTTTCAATATTATTCAAATGGAAACTACTAGGTCAAACAATATAAAATATCCAGTGTTCAACCATTTTGACATGCCAAGTCAATAATTTTCTGTCTTATGCAAAAACCTATCTAGGGAACAGCTAACATAGTGAGCAACTGTTCCTTCTTCATACATTAGAAAACTCTGTATGCTTGAAGGCTGGGATAGATTCCACCCAGAATTAAGTGGAACCTTTTTACCCTGTTTTTTTTTTTTTTTCCCCCATGAATATAATCTCAGTAACACAAAAGCAACCTCTCTGTAAAGACCTCTGTACTGATGGCTCCTTTATTTCTGGGGCAGCTGGTCAGGGTGAGGGGCGATAGAACAAGCAGGCAAATCCATCTGCCAAGTCCATAAACTGGTCTACTCATTACATTAGCTTCAAGTGTCATGTTCTAATTTGTTATTCAGCCTTCTGGTTTATTAGAAAAAAATAAAATAAAATCAGGCCAGTATGAGGCCCAGCAGGTAAAAAGGTACTTGTTCAAAAAGTCTGAAGACCTGTACGTCGGTCGCTGGAACCCACTTAGAGATGGAAGGAGAGAACTGACTCCTCAAAACCATCCTCTGACCTCCACATGTATGTTGTGGCACACATGTCCCCATACACATTGCACATACATAAGCAGTAATGACAGACTGAGAAGCTGAGTGTAGCTGAGTGGTAGAGTGGTTTATATGTTGGGGCCTGAGGATTTGATCCCCAATATCACAAAAGGAGGCAAAGCAAAACAGCAACAAATTTGGGGCAAAGAACACATTTCCCCCAATGAAACTGATGAACTTATCACATTAATGGACCCTACATTTTATCTCTATAATTACAATGAGATAGAGCAGGCTTTCAAGTTACTTCCTGATTTATATATTCCTCACATAAAAACTGTGATTCTATACAAAATTAGAGTTTGAGATGAGTCAGAATCTAGAAGGAACGAATGAATAACCCAGGTTAGGTAACTGCGTAAGTGGGTTAAGGAAAAGTTCCCCAATTCCCCCTTTTGGATTTTGGTTGTTATTGTTCTTCATCCAGGTCTTTCAGCCTAATTATGAAAATCAAACAGACAAATACACCAAAGCTAACAATAAAGAAACAACCTGCCCCCCAAACAGAAAATGTACGCAATTTTCAGTATCATTGTACAATGTAAATTCATTTCACCCCCCATACGAGGTGGACACATAGCATCTATACCTGAGAATCAAGGTCAGACAACCAAACAGCATCAAAGGAAATATCAGTCTGTGGTGGATCCCACCAGGGCACCTGCCCATCAGTGCCTGCCATGCCGGTATGGTGGCCTGTGGTCCTGGTGCATAACCCCCAAGCTAGCTCTCTCTTCATCAAACCCCAGGTCTCATTCTCACCCTTAGCTTTTTTTTTTTTTTTTTTTCCCGGAGACAGGGTCTCCCTGTAGCCCCAGCTGTCTTGGAACTCACTCTGTAGACCAGGCTGGCCTTGAACTCACAAAGATCCACCTGCCTCTGCCTCCCAAGTGCTAGGATTAAAGGGGTGCGCCACCACGCCCGGCCAACAACTCCAGTGTCTACTGCTCAACCCCTTGTGCTGACTGCCTTTCTTTCTTTCTTTCTTTCTTTCTTTCTTTCTTTCTTTCTTTCTTTCTTTTTCTTCTTTCTTTCTTCTCTCTCTCTCTCTCTCTCTCTCTCTCTCCCTCCCTCCTTCCTTCCTTCCTTTTTCTTTCTTTCTTTCTTTCTTTCTTTCTTTCTTTCTTTCTTTCTTTCTTTCTTTCTTCTTTCTCTCTCTCTCTCTTTCTTTCTTTCTTTCTTTCTTTCTCTTTCTTCTTTCCTTCCTTTTCTCTCTCTTTTTTCTTTCTCTCCCTTTCTTCCTTTTCTCTCTTCTTTCCTTCCCTTTCTTTCTCTTTCTTTCTTTCTTTCTTTCTTTCTTTCTTTCTTTCTTTCTTTCTTTCTTTCTTTCCCTTTATTCTTTCCTTCCTTTTCTCTCTCTTTTTTCTTTCTCTCCCTCTCTTCCTTTTCTCTCTCTCTTCTTTCCTTCCCTCTTTCTCTTTTCTTTCCTACCTCTTTCTTTCCTTTCTCTCTCTTTCCTTCTCTTTCTCTTTCTTTCTTTCTTTCTCTCTCTCTCTTTCTTTACTTTATCTTCTTTCCTTCCCTTTCTTTCTTTCTTTCTTTCTTTCTTTCTTTCTTTCTTTTCTTTCTCTCTCTCCTTCTTTCCTTTCTTTCTCTTATTTCCTTCCCTTCCTTTCTCTCCCTCTTTCCCTTTCTTTCTTTCTTTCTTTCTTTCTTTCTTTCTTTCTTTCTTTCTTTCTTTCTTTCTTTCTTTCTTCTTCGTTCCGCTATAGCCTTAGTCATACTGACTGTATCTTGCTTCATTTCCCCCTTGTCCCAGCTGTCTAGGTCTCTGCATTAACTCCACTTAGTCTTTTAGAAGCAAAAGTTCTTAACTTGAGGGGCTGGAGTGATGGCTCAGTGGTTAAGAGCACTGGCTGTTCTTGCAGAAGACCTGGGTTAAAATCTCAGCACCCACGTGGCAGATAACAACCATCTGTAACTCTAGTTCCAGGGAATTCAACACCCTCTTCTGTTGACATGGGTGCACTTACATACATGCAGGTATAACACTCATACACAAAAAATAAAAATAAATAAATAAATTTCTTAACTTGAACTCACAGATAGAATTAAAGGGGTCTTGGCTGGGTATGGTGGTACACACCTTTAATCCCAGTGCTTGGGAGGCAGAGGCAGGCAGATCTCTGTGAGTTCAAGACCAGCTTGGTCTACATAGTGAGTTCCAGTCAGCTGAGGCTACAGGGAGACCTTGCCTCAAAAAGACAAAATAAATTTTTTTAGTCAGCTCCTGTAGCCCAGGCTAGCCTTCTATTTGCAACCCTCCTGCTTTAAGCTCCCAAATGCTGTTATTACAGACACTTGCCAACATGCCCGGCTATTCAAATATTTTGATAACTCTATTTTAATATGACCCATATATATTCTAATTCTATGCATTTTGTTTGATGTATTTATAAATTACTCTGATATGGGTTCTGTAAGCATCAACAGGACACTGCAGGAATCTGCAGCACACAGTGACCTGCTACCTGTTCCCTCTGGTCTGGTCTGGAATTATTTCATTCCCTGCTCGATTCATCTTCTTCCCTTGCCCTCCAAATTCATCCTTCCTCTACCCTGTTCAAATGTTTATAAATGTCCCAGGCCAGGCAAATCTTCCGTATGGCCTTTGACAGAGCCAAGTAAACCTTCCTGCCCCTTTTCAGTTTTTTCACTTTGGTTTTCAGGTGAAGCCCAGAACCTTCTTTTAGCTTGGCCCAAAGCACTAAGTACTCTTCATCCTTTTTTCTTCCGCCCAGTCACATCTTCAAGGTACAGAGATCGAGACAAACCCTAACATTGGGCAAACATCAAGGCTTCTTCTTAGTGTGCCAGTGAAACCTCTTCCTCTCCCTTGAGATGGTCAGCCCAGCAGGGTGAGGTAGAGCCAGAGCCACACAAAGCATACACATCTGGTCACACAGACAAATCTAAAACACAATGGCGTCAGGTACCCAGGGCCCAGCTCAACTTTGCCTCTAGGGAAGCCCGGAACTGCCATCAGTAAATCCAAAATATTACTGCCAACACCAGAAATATGTAGCCTAGTTGTTTCTGTGAAGACCAGATTGTCCTGTTCCCACACCTAACAGCTTCAAGATGACTAGTTCCTGTGACAGAAGGATCATCAAAATGATAAAAACTTACTCAGAGAGAGAAAGCAAGATGCCACACACAAGATGTGTGCCATGTGGACGGGCACAGCCTTTCTGGGCAGCATCAGTGAAGTCGCTCATGAGCTGAGTGACAGAGCTGTGCTGTCACAGTGAAGGTAAAGAGGAAGCTATGGTGTGGTTTTTAGCCCACTGAGAGACGGAGACGGCTTGCAGAAACCAGAGGTAGCTGCATTTGCTACCTCACATTTGGCTGTGAAATAACTAGTTACCTTGGTGGTGAAGTCAACATATGTAGGCAAAAATATGCTGGGAATTGTCCTGCCTAAATAGGATGGAATCTTAGTAAACTGAATGAATAAAAGGCATCCAGAAATATCATCCTCTTAGCCCTCACCTCCACTCCTCTCTTGAAAGAGGAAGCCCATGAGGGGCCACTGGAAAACCTGAACTTGGGGTGATGCATGAAGATGACAGGCTCTAGAGTCAGGCTACCTGGGTTTTGGTGCAGATTCTACTTTTAGTAACCATGTGGTCTTAGAAAAGCTAACCTTTTCTAACCCTTATCTTTAAAATGGGGTTGTTCAGCACGTACTCCATAAGATGCTATGAGAGCAGAGGAAGCATTTGTTTAAAATGTTTAGAATAATATCTGAACCACGGCAAGTACTCAGCTGATACTGGTTGCTGCTATCACCACTGTTAGACCCCTGAGTGAATATTCAGCTGTCTGAAGTGGGCGTCAGACCAAGGATAGCAGAGGTCTGCCTACATACAACCATCGGCACTGAGCCCAGGACAACTGAGTCTCATCTAGACCCAGAAGGAAGACCACATTTCTGAGGACATTAGCCTCAGTATCCAGGCTCTTGTGAAGCCCATATTTAGGTAGATTAGTAACAAATTAGTCTGTTTCAGGGCACAGTTACAGACAGATCCTTCCCTCCTCCACCCAGCCCACCCATATACCCATCCACTCACCCACCCACTCACCCATCCACTCATCTATCCACCCATCCACTCATCCATCCAACCATCCACCCACCTATCCATCCATCCATCCATCCACCCACCCACCCAGTCAGCAAGCCAGCCACACATTTCATCCACCCACCCACTCACCTACCCACCCAGTCAGCAAGCCAGCCACACATTTCATCCACCCACCCACTCACCTACCCACCCAGTCAGCAAGCCAGCCACACTTTTTTTTTTTTTTTTTTTTTTTTGTCTTCCCATGATCTGGGTGTTGTGGTAGGGTTTGCATATACAAAGATCCTCACAACCTTCCCTTTATTCTCAGGAAGTAGTCTCTCAATCAGATGACCAACAATGTGGACACCTAAAGACAGAAAGGGAAGTTGGGGGATGGGAGGGCAGGTCAGGACGGATGGGGCTGGGCCAAGGAGACAACTATGGTGAAGTGGCCGAGGGCACACTTGGGGAGAAATAGTCTAGCATGCACAGGAGGGACACGCTGGTGGTCTCTTCCTGTTGGAGTTAATGAGGCTTGGGTCTGGTGTGAAGGAAAGTATCTCTAGGTGAGCTGGGACAGGTTTTAGTTAGCTGCACATACCGGGCCTAAGAGCTTGGCTTTCATCTGGAAGAACAAAGAAACTATCAAGAGGGTTTTTAGCAGGAATAAAGCCTGTCAGCTCTTCTTTGAAAATTCAATTCCATATTGTATATTGTTAACTGTTTGGAAGGTGAGAGGAGACAATGCTGTAAACAAAAGGCCAGTGACAAGATTTCTGCAGTTACTTGTATCACAAATGATGAGGGCCTGAATTAGGGTATTGAAAATAAAGACAGGATGGAGAGATGAAATGGCAAATACTTTCTGAGCCCCTTGACATGACAAGCTACCAAATGCTGGAGAGCTGTACTCTGTTAAAGGATAACATTGATCTTGACCCGAGATTGTAGGGGCTGGTGGAGGTGAACAGGAGAGAATGTGACAGACTGCCACATCAGGGAAGGTAGGTGAGGTACCTAAGAGACAGAGGACGGTTGCAGTGGGGAGAGAGCATGTTTAGTTTGGAGACAGTGAGAGGTCAGGAGAGCCGTCGGGGCATATGTATTGTGAAGTAAAATTTATTTTATCATTATTTTAAATATTTTAAAATTATTATGTGTATGAGGATTTTGTCCAAGGGTACGGAAGTGCACCCTGTGTGTGCAAGGCCTGCGGAGGGCATAGGATCCCCTAGAACTGGAGTTAAGGATGGTTGTGAGCCACCATGTGGGTACTGAAAACTGATCTGGTCCCATGGAGGAACAGCAAGTGCTCTTAACCACCGAGGTGTCTCTCCAGCACCAAAATTTATTTTCTCATTGGGAATTATCACAGAGTAGGGAATATCAACAAAGGCAGGTACGGAAGTCTCCAGTTCTGTCCACCCACTCCTCATTTATCTATACACCCAGCCACTGGATCATCCCGCCCATTGATTTCATTTGCTGGCTATGATAGCTAACAATTGGCTCCCTAAAGCCAGTTAACCTGCAAGGTATTTGGTGAAAGACTCTGTACTTCTCTTTTCAGAGTTCTTTGGAAGACTTAGAGAGTAAAAGAAATGAAGAGAATCGACACTCTTCAGAAACCTGGAATCTAGTTCACTAAACAACCAAAGATAAGAAAAGGTCCAAGGGACTGGAGAGATGGCCTAGCGGTTAAGAGTGCCGACTGCTCTTGCAGAGGACCCAGGTTCGATCCCCAGCACCCACATGGAGGCTGAGAACCGTCTTTGACTCCAGTTCCAGGGGAATCCGATGTCCTCTTCTGACCTCTGCAGCATTGCACAACATGGGGTGCACAAGCCTACATGCAGACAGTACATTTGTACACAAAAAAAAAAAAAAAAAAAAAAAAAAAAAGAAACGGTCGCCATAGGAGGCAGCAGATGTGGATTCCAGTTAATGGACAGGCAAGAAAAGTCCCAGGCGTAAGTAGATAGAGAGGTGGGGGACCACCAAGGTCATTTGGAAAACAGTTGTTCTTCAGTACATCCTTAGAGATGTACTATGATTCCAATAGGTTATGACTGGACAGGAAATGGTATCCCAGTAAGGAGAAATAAAAACATAAAGACAGAGGCAGGTGCAGACCTGGTGGAAAAGCAGGACAGCCAGGCTACTACCTAGGACAGCTTAAAGTCACCCTCCAAGCTGCTCATTATAATATCAACATAGCTTGAAATACTGGAATTTGTTTACTATTTCAGTTAGAGAAGTCACAGCCATCTTCAAGCATCAATGTTTTAGACAAATGAATTGTATCATCTAGTTACTAATACAAGACTTGGTGGCTTCTAATGATAGACATTTTTTTATTGACCAGCTTTTGGGTCAGATGGACTTGCTCATGTGTTTGTGGTCAGGTGATGGGAGTAATAATGGCTCAGGAAGGGCTGGAGAGATGGCCTAGTGGTTAAGAGCGCCGACCGCTCTTACAGAGGACCCAGGTTCAATCCCCAGCACCCACATGGTGGCCGAGAACCATCTGAAACTCCAATTCCAGGAGAACTCCAGTTCCAGGGGAATCCAACACCCTCTTCTGACCTCCTCGGCATTGCACGACACGGGTGCACAAACCTGCATGCAGACAGTACATTAATACACATACAGAAATAAATAAAATAAAAAAAATAATGGCTCAGGATAGTCTTGGCTTGGATAACTCAGTGGTTAATATATATATATATATATCTAGATATATATATATATATAATATTGTCTTTTTGAGACAGGGTCACCCTGTAGCCACAGCTGTCCTGAAACTTACTATATAAACCAAGCTGGCCTTGAACTCCCAGAGATCAGCCTGCTTCTGCCTCCCATGTGCTGGGATTAAAGGCGTGCACCACCATGATGGCTGGCTATATTTTTAATTTAAAAATTATATATTATTTTTATTTCATGTGCACAAGTGTATTGCCTGCACGTATGTAAGTGTACCCTTGTCTTGCAATGCCCTGGGAGGTCAGGAGAAGGTGTAGGAGCCCTTGGAACTGTCAGCTGCCATGTGGGTTCTGGGAATCAAACCTGGGTCCTCTGCAAGAGCAGCCAATCCTCTCAACCACTGAGCCATCTCTCTAGCGCTTCACTATGTAGTTTACATATTTTCATGTCAAGAATCCCTTAGACCTAGTGGGAAATACCTGTACTCTTTGAAGCTTTTATCTTACATGATAACCAGTATCAACCTCAGGCCAAATCAAATTATGAGATGTACAGCAGTATCTTCCAAATTGAAACATTCCATCCCAGGGGGCAGCTCCATAAGACTCAGGAGGTTCTGAATGGAGACTCAGGAAATAACACAAGTTTTAGGAAGTCCCTAAAATACCAGATTCACAAGGTCCCTCTCTCCCTCCCCAAAGTTATAGAAACTGTAAGCATGACTCCAGGGTGAGAAGCCCTGACTTGTCAAGCTGTCTGGAAGTCATGAAGAGAGCTCCGGGGTTCCAGCTTTTGTGAGCTGTCACCCACTTTCTGGTGGTTTTTACAGCCCTGCTGTAAGTCACCTCAGTAAACTCACTGGTTCATTAAGTCAGACCTTGATAAACTCATTTGTTCATCAATTTAGATCTTTGGTCTGTCATTGCTTCCTTATCAGGGGTGAGTAGAAGACCATCTCTCCAGGAATCATGTCACACAGCACAAGACCAAGTCTAGGATGGGTTAACAACACTGCTTCTCTGCTGAGGGGAGCTGCAGAATAACCCAAGAAAGGAGAAGATTTAAAAACTGGCATCTTGGGAGGCAGAGGCAGTGAGTTCAAGGCTAGCCTGGTCTACATAGTGAGTTCCAGGACAGCTGAGACTAAAGGGAGACCCTGTCTCAAAAAGCTAACCCCCCCAAATGGGAATCTGCCATGTGTGTTGAAGTGAAAATTACCTTAGAAATAAGCAGCAAACACACTGCCAATAACAAATAACATAATGTTCCTCAAGCTCCCAAATGTATCTGACCCAGTAAATGAATTACAACTTCAGATTCTTGGCTGTTGCCAAAATATTTTTTCTCTATTTTAGTTGTCTCCATTTCTGCCAGAATTTAACATTGACAGGGTGATGTTGCCTCTTTTCTAGAGGGAGAAAAGAAGCTCTCTGTTGTCAAGGAAAAGAAGAAAAAAAAAAAAAGAAGAAAGAAAGAAATAGAGCTGGCAAAGAGACAGCTCTTCTACCGCCTTGGGAATCACTGTATGGCAATTGAGCCAGTTGAAAGGAATGTAAAAATGTAGCTTCTCCCAGAGTGAGGAAGGGAGAAGGCAGTCCTGGACAGAGGAGCCTGGATGTACTGGAAAAAATAGTTTGTCCCAGTTCCTGAAAGATGGATGAAAAAGATTTGTTTTTCTAGGTTGACATGCTTCAATATGAGTTCCACAGATTGATAGAAAATGCAAGCATTATGGTCTATCATAGCATTCAGGGCCCAGAAACAACAAGGACCTTTCATTACCAAGTTCAAAGCAGGTTTAAAGACTAATTCGGATGGCTACCTGGCTGGCATCACCAACACCATTTTACAGCCAAGCAAACTGAGGCTCGACCTCTTGGGCTGATCTATCTGAATCACACAGGTAGAAAGTGGCTGCATGCCAAGGCTCCCTGCTCACTTCAACATGCCTAACCTGCTCGTGGAAGGCCAAGTGTAGGACAGTGAGTAGATCGAAGAGGAATAAAAGACATAATTGGTCAGCTGGAAGCTGATCATGTGACCATCTTGTCCCAACCCTGGACTGCCAATGTCAGGAAACACTGTGGCTGAGCCCCACGTCCAAATGTTCAGAAGATCAGTCACTTCACAAAAAGGATGTCAGTGAGCTCAGTCAATCCTCTGCTGTCTGACAGAAAGAAACCAAAGCCCTGAGTTGTGGCTATGAGATGCTGCATTATGGCACTGCCTAAATAAAAACAACTTGGTTCTTAGCATCCATTAAAACCAGATGTGGGGCCTAATCTATTTTGAGAACTTATTTCTCAGATTCCTCCTAGAACTGTTCTCTTAAACAAAGGCCTTGCTCTCTATTGAAACAGTACATCCAGCATCACACAGGGGAAAGAGGAACCTGTCTTATGAAAGGATTTTCACTACTTCACCCCTATTTGACCCAGAACAGCACATATGACCACAGACATTACTAACTTAATCTTACCTGTTGTCGGTAACATAAATGGGGTAATTCATTGCTTTCAGTTTTGCTGCTTTCAGCAATGCTGTTTTCTTTTTTTTTAAATTTTTTTTATTAATTTTTTTTTTCTGTATGTGTATGAATGTACTGTCTGCATGCAAGTTTGTGCACCCGTGTCGTGTAATGCCGCGGAGGTCAGAAGAGGGTCTCGGATTCCCCTAGAACTGGAGTTCTCCTGGAATTGGAGTTTCAGATGGTTCTCAGCCGCCATGTGGGTGCTGGGGATTGAACCCGGGTCCTCTGTAAGAGCGGTTGGCGCTCTTAACCGCTAGGCCATCTCTCCAGCCCAGCAATGATATTTTCACAGCACACACACATACATATTACCTTGGTCAAGGGCAAGGAAGGGTCATGAGGGATTAAAGTTGTATGTTTAGGTTACAAGAGGAGCCCAACACCTAGTAAGCTTGTTTACACCATAAATAAGCTGAGATAGTGGTAAATGATCCCAAAACATGAGATTAACGCTGGTTATGGTTATGGAGTAAGGTAAAGGTCATTCCCACACCAAGTGGCCTGTATGGCACAGGAAAGTGTTGGCTCTCTCTCCCACTCCCTCTGCTTTGACTTCCCGATGGCCTGGCCCAACCAATTGGTTCATCAGGGTTGAAGAAGTTTCCAAGGTGTATGACAACTTCTGTCTGTGGGGCAAAGTGTGAATGGGATTTCTGTGGGCAAAAGCCTAGGCCAGGGCCCGAGGCAGAGGTGGGAGCAGGGCATGAAGAAGGAGGTAGGAGCCACAGCAGGCTCCCCGGCTCCTCTCCTCTTTCCAAGTGAAGACCCTAGGGAAGGGCGAGTCCTTAAGCTTCCTATAGGCATCATGAGGAGGGGGCTGCAAGGAAAAGCAGAGAGAACACAGTGATGGGAAGTGGAAGGCAGCATATGGGACAGGAAGGGCTAAATGGGCTGAGGAATAATTGGAGGGAAGGGTAGAGGGAGTGTGGGGATAACTAATACTAAAGGCTTTTTGGAAAAAGTTATATGGAAAGCTCCTACTGAGGAAGCTTCCTGAAATATATACATGCATAGAGTTTAAACGGAGCTATCCTATAACAAGGGGTCAGTTACCCCCACAAGGCACCCAGGCTAGCAAATAAAAGGCCCAGTGCCACAGGAACCTCTTTTGAAGTTGTTGGCTCTGGGGTCCCATAGATCTGGCTATAGCCATTGCTCTTGGCTGCCCTCCAGAAATGGATGGTAAGACCCTATTGCTGAAGTTACTACATATGTGAGTCATAGACCATGGAGACATAATCTCTGCTGGTTAGCTTTCACAGTGTGGGAAGGTGCTATGTACACTACTGGAAGAGAAAAGTAATCAGCTGTGGAGTTGCCAGCAATAATTATGACTGGCTTGGCAAGAAATGTCCACTGAATGAATGTAGTAAGATAACCACTTTCTGATTTGATTTAAGGAATGCTCTACAAGATGGAATACATATCTGACACCATTATCAAGGCTATGAACCTGTGGCTAGACAGGTCATGGACCATAGGGGAAATCCTACTATTGCTACTCTGCTAAATGGACATAGTATTAAACTGATTAGTAACAACACTAATGACTTACCATTACATCCATAGATTAGTGCATTTTGAAACCCTAATCAGAGAAGCTTCTTTTTGCAATGGATGGCAATTGACATAGACCCACTTTTGGTCAAAGTGAAGAGACTGAGGAGTGCTCATCCCTAAATGGGATATTGATACCACACCCCTCCTCCCAATGCTCAGTGATTGGCAAGGAAGAAAAGGCAGAAAGTGTAAGAGCCAGAAGCAGTGGATGTCTACAACAAAAGGGTATTTCCTCAGTCCATCAGGGCAGCTGTACAGATGAATGCACAGTGTGTGACAGCATGCATGCGACCTCTGCAAGCTCAAGGCAGACAATCTCAGCACGGATGGGGAGGTGGGCATAAAGCTCCACCCCAGCTGAGGAGCATTGGCAAAAAATAGTTGCTAGGAGGGAGAGTCAGTTGTCTTTAAGCGTGTGACTCCTGGTAGCTTGACGATTCTCCAGGGGATGGGTACACACATAAGAATTTGGGGGAACATAAACTTTACTTGATGGGATTTAAATAAAGAGGACATAAAGTCGGGGGTAAGGAGGTGGAGGTGGATCTGAGAGGATATGGGAGCTGAATAAGGTCAAAATACATTGTATAAAGCTGGGCGTGGTGGTGCACACCTTTAATCCAGCACTCGGGATGCAGAGGCAGGTGGATCTCTGTAAATTCAAGGCCAGCCTAGTCTACAAAACGAGTTCCAGGACAACTAGGGCTACAGAGAGACCCTGTCTCAAAAACAAAACAAAACAAAACAAAAATACATTGTATAAATTCTTAAAGAATTAACAAAACTATTATTAAAATCTTCCTGTGGGTGATTAACAAGCTGCTTTGATGAAAAACCAGTTTGGAGAGGAAAAGAGAACAGGTCTCAAAGGGAGAATGGAAAGAGCAAGGACTGGAAGCCCCTTACTCATCCTTAGAGACACACGCCATGTGCTGTGGCTCAGTCTGCACAGGTGCTGTCCACTGCACTACACAGTCAGCTTCAAAAACTGTTTTTCCATACATTTATGTGCTTCTGTGGTGTGTGTGTGTGTGTGTGTGTGTGTGTGTGTGTGTGATGTATGGAAGTTAGAGTACAACTTGTAGTAGTTGAGTCTCTCCTTGCACCCGGTGGGTTCAGGGGATCAGACTCAGGTCTTGGGCTTGGTGGCGAGAGACTTGACCTGCCAAGCTATTTTGCTGGTACTAAACAAACAGCCAGTTTTTTGCCCTCGTTCCAAGCCCTGCTAGGTTGCAGAGCCCAGGCGAGTCTCTTAACTCAAGAACCACAGGCTGGCCTTGAACTCGTGTCAGTGTTCCTCCTCATACTCCCAAGTGCCAGAGCAAGTTTATCTGGAATCTAACACACACCTGTCTTGCATAAGCAAAACCACTACCGTCTTTTCTTTAACATAGAGGAAGTTAGAAAACATCTGTGAAGCCTTCGGAGCAGAGTTCATAGACTTACGCCCCCACTAAATTAGAGATAACATGGTTTTGTAGAGCCTCTGTTGTGTAAAAACACATAATCCTCCAAGTTAGCATCCTGACCATTTCCAAACACTCAAGCAAGTATATTCACACTATTGTGAATAAATCTCCAGAACTTTCCTAACTTGCAATGGTGGAATGGTCGGCTTCTCTCCCGACACTTGGCAATCCCCTTTTTACCGTCTGCTGCTTTCTGACTCTTTAGGTACTTGGAGAGGAGTCAGACACATCTGTCCTGTGACAGGCTTATTTGCTTAACTTACTGTCATTAAAGTTCAATCACTGTAGCACATTTGAGGATTTTTTTTTCACTTTTGGTATATGTGCATGTACCTGTGTGATCACATGCATGTTCCTATTTCTGTGCATTCCTGTAGGTCCAATGACATCTGGTGGTTTTGGTTTGCATTTCTCTTCTAATCAAGGATGGCGAGCCCCTTCTTGTGTTCCGTGGCCATTCGTATATAATCTTCACAGAGATTTCTATCCAACCTCATTTTTTAATTGGATTTTTTCTTGTACAGTCAAGTTCCTTATATAGCCCAGATACTAACTCTGTATCAGATATATGACTTAGAAACATTTTCCCCTTTTCACACTGTCATTTCTTTTACATGCAAACATCTTAAAGTTTGATGGGTCTCATTTGTCTTTTTTTTTTTTTTCCCTTCTCTGGAATTTTTTTTTTAATTTTTTTTTTATTAATTTTATTTATTTCCGTATGTGTATGAATGTACTGTCTGCATGCAAGTTTGTGCACCCGTGTCGTGCAATGCCGCGGAGGTCAGAAGAGGGTGTCAGATTCCCCTGGAACTGGAGTTCTCCTGGAATTGGAGTTTCAGAAGGTTCTCAGCCGCCATGTGGGTGCTGGGGATCGAACCCGGGTCCTCTGTAAGAGCGATCGGCACTCTTATCTGCTAGGCCATCTCTCCAGCCCCCCCTTCTCTGGAATTTTGATAGCTCTCATTTTACATTTGGGGCTTCACCCGTGTTTGTATATGGTATATCCTCTGGTGTGCTGGTATCTAATCTTACAAGTGCATGATTTGACATCACCTCTCACTTTGCCATTTCATTGTTCTGCACACCATCAAATGGCTTTGGCTAACCACAATGCTGCTGCCAAGCAGATGAGAGAATCCATAGAGTAGGGAGGGCCCAGCTGAGCAGGTGGAGCCGGCTCCTAGCTGGGCCTCAGCAACGGCCATGTCCCGCACAGTGAGTACACATGAATCATGCCATTTCCATTCCTAGATTTCGATGCTTTAACATTTGAAGTTTTGCGAAGCCTTTGTAGGGTGTGCCAGAGATAGCAGAGACTGAGAGCACACCTTTCCCAGTATTCATCTAGTCCGGGCTGCCTTCCTCCTGACTTTAAGCCAAGGTCATGTCCAGACAGCTAGGGATGGATGGTTCCTGTGTCCCAAAGCAGGTTGAAATGACTGTGCTAACCAATCTGAAGCCTTCCTAGTCTGCCAGGCCAGTTCTTCCCCATGCAAAACACATTAAGGGATCTTACTGTTTCCTTTGCTCTTTCTCCTCACTTGACCTGGGTGCTGTCCTACATGGCCTGTGGGGCAGAATCTGTGTCCTGAGTGGCATCTGAGTATAACAAACTGTCCTCTCAATGGTAGCCATCTACTGGCATGCTGATCCTGCCATACTCAAACTACAATGCAGCTTTTATCCTAGAACCCCACACATACCAGCCTATAGTTACAGGAAGCAGAGCAGCTGCATTGGAGAACTGCTGCTGGAGCAACTAAGGGTGCCTGGAAGATTGAGAGCAGTCTATGAAGAGACTGTACCGATGCAGAGCACACCCTAAGAATCCCAGGGTAGAACTGGGCACGGGTGCCACGGCAGGGAATGCTCCAATTCTCATAGTCCTATCAGATCACCAGATTGTCTGTCAGGGCAACTTACTCAGCCCAAACAGGCAGAAATGAGTCTGTGGGGCTTGGAGAAGTACTCCTTAGGCAGTTAGAGAAAGGTTTATACAGCAACCAGTGGCCCAGGCAGATGTGTGGCAGGCGGCCTGCCCTTAGTACAGTGCCTGAGCACAAGGTAGGTAGCTTTTACTTGACCAGGAGAAAGGAACCATTTCAGCAATAGTAGAGGGCTGCCCAAGACCAGCTCTGCCTCCAGTAGTGTTTGGACCTGTGATGAGTCATCCTGACAGCAGATCATCTAACCATCTCGTTCATGTATGATGCAAGAGGCTGGGACACATAGAATACAAAGTGCGGCCACGATGAATATCAGTGGGGGAAGCCGGCCACAGGTGCGTGCTGCTCCAGAGTGCAGTCCAAGAATGCTGGGGAGGAATGGTTTTTCTGTTGCATGGCTGGGATCCATACTGCAGCATATGAGTCAGAAGAACCACCTGCTCCAGCCACACTCTGGTTACAGAACTTTGTTTTGTTTCCTCATCTGCAGAGAGAAATGGTCTCTAACTTCTCTTTCCTGAATGGAGACCTATAAATACAAAGGCCATGGGAATTCAGCCAGGGACCAAGGGGACTGTGAGCAACAGGATCTCAGTCCCCTCCTTTCTGCTTGGTGGGGGCCTCAACACAGACTCCATGGAATCTAGTTGTTCCATCAAAGGTGAAAAGTCAACACTGTATGGGTCAATGTGTACATGCAGAGCTCTGGGTGATGTCCTTAGACAATGTGTACCTTATTTTGTTTTTGTGACGGTCTTTTACTGACATGGAACTTGTCTATTAGCCTGGTCTGGCTGGCCAGGGAGCCCCAGAAACTCCCCTATCTCCATCTTCCCAGTGCTGGGGAGTACACACATGTATTATGACACATTTTTTATTATAAATTTTTTATTATTTAAAATTTTAATTGAACTTTTATGATTCATACATACTTTTTCAGTCTTAATTGCCTTTATATGATTCTCCCTTGGCCCTCGTCCACCCCACCCCCATCCACACATTCTGTCATTTGTGCTAGGGTCCATTTCACGACACTACTCTCTCTGTCCACTCCTGAGTGCCAGCTCATCCCCTGAGCTCCAGTCAGCCTATCCAGAGTCCCTTTCCTAAAGAAGGCCAGTTCTTCCTCACCCAACTGCCATCAGCTGCCAGTATTTCCTCAGCCAAGATTGGGCTCTGCTACCCATTTCTGCAGTTCTGTGCTGGGTTTTTGTCCAGCGGAGCTTGCATGGGTCTTATGCATGCTGATACCAATGCTGTAGGTTCATGTGAGCAGGGTCCCAGGAGCTTGCAGGTGGGTGAAGCTGAATACAGGACACCTGTCCAGAGCCACACTCTGTAGACTCCTAATTTCCAGTTTGGCCATTTATTCCCTTTTGAGTTCCTGGCCTCCTGTTATATGGAAGAATTTCCTTAATGATAGTTAAGAGGTTAATGAATGCCTTCTTGGATCCTTATTCTATGTTGCAGGGGCTTATGTGTAGAGGTTGCATTGTAGACATGTGGCCTAGGCGTGAGAAATTCACAGACCGTGTCTCGTCTCTGTGTGTCCAGTTGTAGGACTCTGTACCAGTCTTCATCTGGTGCAAAAGAAGCTTCTTTTTTGAGTGCTATCTGGGATGTTTGCCTATACATATAAGGATACCTTTTTTGCAGTTAGGAAGATATTATTTTCTAGGGATATGTCAACTTTGGAGATTTCTCTAAGATCTATGACCTCTCCAGTTGTGTGCATCCAGCTATGTTTACAGGGCCACACATGAGTTTCCTCCCACCGAGGGCTTTAGATCCAATTAGTTAGCCACTGATTTCCCCCAAGATGAAAGTGGCACTACTGCCCCCACGTCGTACGGGTTCTAGGGACAGTGCTCAGGTCCTTTACTGACATGTGCTACCTCCCCAGCCCTACAACCCAGCCCTACAATGCTGGGGTTCACAGAAATCAGAAAGTGCTAAAATTGCAACTGGAATTAGCCACGATCTTTCTTGCTGGAGCGAGGAAAGGATTCTAGAAGCCTGTATCAACTTGCTCACACAACTTCAATTTAAATTAAACTTCCTTTAATGAAATAAAAACAAATGGTGCATTGCATAATATTTGTGGTCACAGTATAAAACAACACAATTAGTTCATATAACATTGGATATGGACAAAAATACACAAGACCTTTTCTTTGTCTACGGAAAATTCTGCAGATTCTTATGTTATACATGAGAAAAGAGAGTCCACCTTGCTTTCCTAGTGATCTGCACACATACTTATCACTGAGAATTTGGTCAAATGGCAGAGGAGAACTTACCCAAATCCCAGTTCTCTTCTTCCTCTGTCATCAGTGAAGCTAAAAAAAAGAAAAGTTTTCCGAAAGTAGCAAGTTGTGTAGTATTGCTTATTGTTTCTGCTCTAAAGGCGCAGTCTTTGGCTCACAGATGCCAGTAACAGAGTCATGGCTGCAGGCAGTCTGCAAAGCAGGGGAGACAAGGGCCACCAGAGACAGAGACAGAGACTGGGCAGGAGGGAGCCTAGTGGCTGGAAAGGGGGAAGACACACACATCAGTACATGTCTAAAAGATTTAATCCAGCTGGTGAGTCACAGTTCCAGCATCCCATGCATGAAAAAATCTGAAAAGTTGTTAAAAAGCCAGAGTTTGCATTTTCTGTATTTTTAAAAAAGTGAATTGTGTGTGTAAACATCGTAAAGTAAACAGTTTAAAATAATTTCGAGGCTTCAATCTGAACAGAGCTTAGGCTCTTTCTGGGGGATATTTTTGTGATTAGGAAAAAAACCTAACCTTCTATAGTTTCTTTTTAAGAAGTGCAATTTCATCCTTTGCAAGGCCTGGCTCGCTCTCCTTCCCTCACGCCAGCACTGCAGGCCAGAGCCTCGCGAAGAACACGTCGTGGGGAACACTATTTGGTACAGCAAAAGAGTGTTAGCTCACACTTTTAGAAAGACACATACCCCAGAAAGCCGATGTTCCTGGAAGGAACTAGGCCCTTAGTGCAATGTCCTAGGCGTTGCTGGCTCCTCTCCCAACCCCAAGCGACTTGGGTGGCTGAACCTTGAAGCTCAGCAGCAGCTGAAGGAGAAAGGCAGGCACGAGCGCTTGCCCCCTACCGTTACGTGTCTGCTCTGACCTGTTCGTAGTTTTGCATGTGCTGATGGCCACCTGTTCCATACAAGGCAAGTCCGTCTCCTCCTCCTAAGAAGGTCTACGTTACAATGATCCTGAATCTTTAGTAACTCCATGTGCTCAAAGGATACCACTCTTCTGAATGCAGTGCCTGCTTCTAGCTATCTTCCTTTAAATCCCTGTTTGGACAATCACCTGCACCCCACCTCCTCTGAAACAGCAGTAAGGATAGGACACACAGAAAATACCCGAATCTACCAAGGCCTCCCCACTTCTTCCTCTGGCCTCTCCTGCTGGGTGGGGTGTGGGGTGTGCCAACCTGCCACCCTCTTCTGACTATAGACTCAAACTAGAACCCACCTGTGCTGCAGCTACCAGCATGGAACACACGAGCAGTTACCACAGAGGGCAAAACAAGCAGGGCAAACCCTGATGGCACAGGGCCCACTGTGGGCCACATGGTGAGGGGCAGTAGGCCGGGGCCAGGTCAGCTCTGGTCTGTGGTGACAGAGCCACACCATGAAGAGCCATCATTTCCTACTATTTTATTGCTCAAGACAAAGGAATCTTTACCCCCGTTGGAAGACAGCAGCGGGAAGATCCTTCAGAGTCAGAGCGCAGAGGGCTGAATGAGGGCACGAGTCTGCAGTGAGCCTTGGCACCCACTGGAGGCTTGTGGAAGGCCAATGTGAGACTGACACGTAGAGGACGGAGGTCCCCTCAGAGCAGGTGCTGGGGATTGGAAGGTGTCTGCTGTCCTGCTCCTGCTGGGCCCAGTCAGGCAGAGCCAGCTGTCTCAACCTTATTTCACAGGCTGTGCACATGACAGTAAATTGCTGGGTTCCCTTTGTGTTCCTAATAGGAAGGCAAAGTATACCTTCCTTCCTACCCCCCACGGGGATCTTAAAAAGACTTCAAGGACTGAAAAGGTCACAGAAAATACACAAGTGCTCGAGGCAATTTCTGATTCCTTGAAGTCAGCCAGTTTTCTAGGCAGCAATGTGCCTTCTCGTGAAGGAGCTGGAGTGGCAGGTGAAGGACGTGGCGCATCCGTGGTTCACCACACAGGTCTTGTAGTGGCCGACGATGGTGCCTCTCCTGGAAGACGACAGCAGGGCTTCTGCAGGCCGTCTGGTCCCTGGTGCAGTGTGCTCTTGGCTTGGGCTGTACAGTTCAGATGTCCCTCCCCCCTCCCCCCTGATCCTGTTCTCCCTGGGGTCCCCGGAGCGTGAGCGCAGCTCTTCCTTTCCTTGCCCCAGCATCTTCTTCCTCACGGACCCTCTGCTGCCCTGGATAGAGGTGGCGGTGAATTTTTCTTCATACTCATTCTTAAGGCTAAGGTGGCGAGATAAGGTGCTCGGTGGAAAGCCAAATCTAGACTCTGGGGCTGCTGTTTCCTGTCAGAAACAAACCTCCCAAATGGAAGAGGGCAGAGAAGCAAAAAAGAAAAAGGAAAAGAAAAAGGAAAAAGCAATTGGCTCAAGAGGTTACACACTCCAAGTTTAGATTTCCATTATAGGTTAAACCCCTGAAAATAGGGGCTGGGCTGGGGTATCAGAGCCACAGTTAGCCTGGGCACAGGTCTCCATCATCTCTGAGCCAGGGCAGAGGGCAGCACGCAGCCACTCTCCAGGTGCCAGGCCCACGTGGATGTCAGCTCTTGGGTGGTCAAGTGCCCTTTCACTCACAATGCAACGTCCTTGCCCTTCCTCACCACAACCCCTCCAGTCAAAAGCGATCGACACACACAAGTCAGAGGATTGATAAGCTGATAGGAGAAAACAAATTAGACCAGGGTTAACCATTAAAAAGCTGCAGTTGGGAAAACACACACTCGATTGTAATATGTCAGAAAGTGCCGTGGGAAGAAGAGCTGTGTGCTGGTAAACATGTCCACGCTCAGAACTTGACATGCAGAAAAGAGAGAGCGCCGAGTCCCACCTGAGATTAGAGAGGACTGGTTTTAGTGTAACACACTTTGTTTTATAAAGTACCACTGTCCTCTTTCACCCCCACTGTTCCTGCAATGACCCTCTGTCTGTCCCTTGATCTCCGCTGCTTAATCCATCTCCATTGACATGAGCCTGCGGCGCTCCCGACGTGTCTCCTGCACCTCCTTTTTACAGCACCAGTGGGAACTGCAGTACCCGATGAGGCAGGACAGGAGCCCAATGACTGTGGACAGGCCCACACCAATCAGCAGCGGGTACTTGAAGGCGTTCAGCACTGGGAGAGGGAAAAAAGGCGTTAATGCTGCTGAGAGGGAGGCTGTTGGGGAGCACTGCTTCCCCACCCTCCCAGAGTAGGGCTCTCCAGAGATAAGAGCCCATAAATCCCATACTCTGCACCCAGCATGGGCTACAGACAGTAGTCCAGCTCTGTCGAAGAAAATGAGCAAACAACCTCCACTCGGTTCTCGTGTGTGTGTGTGTGTGTGTGTGTGTGTGTGTGTGTGTGTGTTGCAGGGGGTTGAGGAGGGTGCTGCAGTCACAGAAGAGAGATTCCACTCAATGTCTTTGAATGTCAACTTGCTTTTTAGGGTTTTGGCAGGAGACTGATTTTTAAAAGTCAGTATAAGGGCACCACACATTGAGCAGCAGATGCAGCCTTAAAAAAAAAAAAACCGCAGAAATCAATTCTATGCATCAAATAACTGAAGTATACTAAGGGAGCTATTTTAGGTAACACTATAGTAAATTATTGAGCAAAACGAATGATCCCTCCCCTGGTTGTTTGGTAAATTTGGGTTTTCATATGGAGTCACTTCAAGCAAAGATTTTAAGATGCCAATTGGGTAGAGATGACGGAAGTCTCAGAAATGTACAAGCAATAACATTTATATTCCACCTCAGGACTGCCATGTTTCTGCTCCCTGAGCACCAGCACTTCCTGGGGAGAAGCATCTCTGGTCAGGTCTTAGTTTGGAATGGTATACTTTTCACTGCAGCCCCAGAGATTATGGTCCCAATTCATAAGAGGTGGATAGAAAGTGCTGTGGAAGAGTCTATCGCCCAGGCATGGAATGGCCATTGCCATTTGGAGTCAGAGAGCAGCTGTGATTACTCTCAGGAGACTCTCAAGTTTGGGTCCACTAACACTCCCTTTTGAGTGGGCAGAGAGGGAGCTCACTCCCTCCCCTTAGAGATGCATATATATTTATGTGTGGCTAATGTGACAACTTCACCCATGAAGCTGCCTAATAAACTCACTGAGACAGCAAGCTAGACTTGGGTGGGAGCTTTGCTCTCTTGGGTGGTCTGTCATTGCCCTCTTATCTGTGGTGAATAGAAACAGACTTCTCAGGAAGACGCACAGAACAGCAGGACTAAGAGACCCATGGAGTGCTGCATTGACGGACAGGGAGCAAACTCCTGGTCAAGGCCTCTCCCAACCCCAGCAAGCACCTGGAATTAATTCTCTCCATGGAGTTATTCCAAATGACATTGCTTTCAGAAGCTTTTATGGGGCCGAACAAAGAACAACTGTCCAAGCTCTGTGATACTCAGGAAGCAGAGGTCTGACTGGTTAGGTTGGCTCCAGGGCTTAGTGTGGGTCAGGGAGGCTGGGAGACACTCTCCCTTCTCAGGGTTCCAGAAGGCCCCTGTCAGTGCCAGTGGATCTGGGGGAGTCTCCCTTCTCCAAGAAGTCAAACAATAGGTGGTGGGAGGTGGAGGTGGGAAGATCTGGAGTTCAAGCCCACTCTGGGCTACGTTGTGAGTTTGAAGCCAACCTGGGCCACATGACACTGTCTCAAAAACAAAACAAAAAAATAGGTGGGCCAGGACAGACAGTCCTTAATCTACATTCTCTTCTGGAGACCCCTCAACATTGCTCTGCCTCCACGTGGCACAAGCCGTGTCAATCTAGTGGTAGGCCACAGTGAAGTGGGTTCCCACAGAATCCAAGAAGATCCAAGGCTCTTAAGAACCCTTCTTAAAAAACAAAACAAAACAAAACAAAACAAAACCCCCTTTCTTGCTGGTGCCACCAGCTCAGGACTACAAAGCAAGCAACTGACAAGGCTGCTTTGGCCCAGGACAGGGCTAGAGAAAACCGTGACTCAAACAGTGGAAGCCTGGATCTCATCCACTGTGGCACAACACAGGATGAAAACATTCTCCAGACACCCGGAGAGTGATCTTACCATCCATCTTCACAGTTATAAAGATGGGCCTGGAGTGGATTTCGGCCTCCTTCTGCCAGAAGCCAGTTGGTGACCTCACCCACGGAGTCACTGAACAGTAGTAGTTGCCAAAGTCCTGGTCCTCAGACCCATGCACTTGTAGCAAGAACTCCTGTACCCTCACGCGCTCCAGGCTGAGGGTGCTCTTCCATTCCCTCTGGGCTGCAGTTACAACTCCCTTCCGGTCCAGGGAGGACAGGAGGACAGGAGCCTTGTCCAAGCCAAAGGAGTGCACAGCAAACCAGGACACATCGAAGGCCATGTCATCTGTGGATTACCACACCAAGAAGCTGAGGTCAGTACTGTGCACTGTAACAATACACAGGCTCTCGTGTCTATAACCCTCATCCAAGCCAGATCCATTCTATATGAACCCTCAAGTAGCCCTGTGATGACATACTGTCACATTCACCTCTATGAAAAGGCCACACAGCCACAGGTAGTTGCATGGCATGTGCAACTGAGGCTAGGGATCCAGCCTTGCCATCACCACTCTAAGGAATGCAGAAGACTCAGGCCACTGTGCTTCCCACAAACAACTCTATATGTAGAGCCAGTGTGTGGCGTGCAGGGTCCTTGGGCATTTCAGGCAGAAGAACCCAAGGCTGGAAAGACAGTAAGTTGAAAAGAATAAAATGTACATAAAATGAATTGTATAAAATTTAATGTAGTAAACCGTTTAGATTTCATTATTCACTGTGGGTCGCCCCCCACCCCTTGCAGAAGTACTTTAGCTCGAAACATGAAAAAAAAAAAATGTAAAGCTGAGAAAACTGAACAGTTAACAGTCTCAGAGAGCAATGTTACTAGACCATAAAGTACTCTGTGAAATTAAGGTTCTAACAGTTTCAAATAAATTAAGATGGGCAGAATAGTAAGAAGACTTTGGCAGAGGACTAATTTTCATAGAATGTGTAAACTGAGACCACATGCTAAGCCCAGACCTCTCCTCAACTGTACCAACCAATACCAGCTGTTCAGCCCCAAGATTCATCCAGAAGGCATGCGGGGACCATGAACCACAGACATGGTCTTGTTTTAAATCCAAGACTTTGGATTTAAATTTAAATTGGCAAGGCTTTGTTAGTTGTATTTTTAATGCTGGGGATTGAACCCAGGGCTTTGTTAGGCAAATGCTCTGCCACTAAGCTACACTCAGGGCCCAAGGCTTTTTATATTAATGTTACATGATACAGTTTTGGCCCAACCACTGCAACAAAATAACATTCAATAAAAGTACACTAGTCACTTCAGAAAACACATTATAAGGCAAATAAGCATTATCCAGGACACATCTGAAAGCAGAATGTAGCTAAACTAAGAACAAGAACATCTAAAACAGGCCCAGATGATAACTCCTTTCTGCTCTCTGAAAACGGAGAGAGCTTCTCTTCCCAGCCACTATGGGTATGGGTACTTAGGCAGAACCTTTTCTTGTTCCTCGTGTGTGAGTCATTGAGACCAGCTCTGTGGGGTACACTGAGTGCAGCGAGTTCCTCATAACCCCTCAGCGCCATGGCCCACGGCAGAGTGGGCACCTGAACCTGTGGGCCCTGGGTGGTTCTTGAAGGCAGAAAGCCACAGCTGGGTTCCTGTTACCTCGTCACTCCACTGTGGTTTATAAGGTGGGATAACCTGGGCTAGAAGCCCGGCACCCACTACTCATGAGGCCTGGGTAAGCCACTTTACTGCCCGAGTCTTCACGTGTACAACAAAATTAGCAGCTTGGACAAATGGATCTCAGTTATTAGAGCTGAGAACTGGCCCTGGAACACAGTGTGTGCTTAACAAAATTTGATGGTAAGAAAACCATCTCCACACTTCAACATACATGGCACGACAAGCAGATGCTGCTATTAGGAAAGGTGAACTCCCTGTAGTCAGGGACATGGAGCCCTTGGGTGGACATCGGGTAGCTCCCACCCTGTCACACACTGGTGCAGGTACTGGATGTTGATGCTCTACATTAATACCTCCTAGGGAAGAGGAAGCCGCCTCACCTTCTACGGAAGAGGAAGCCACCTCACCTTCTGGACGTGCCTCATGGAGACGGTGAAGCACCTGCAGCTCTCACCTCTTCAGCCTCTGGACAAGGACTGACTGCTGAGGACAGGAAGGCCCAGTGCTGAGCTCCCGTTACCACCACTCCTCCTTTGGGCCTGTTTCCCCTCCCTCGCTCTCCTGAGAGGCTCCTCAGTGAATCTGGGGTCCCTGACTCCCCAGCTCTGTCTCCATTCTGTCCCTCACTCTCCCGAGAGCCCCTTAGGGAATCATGCTCGTCTCTGCTCTGCTTTACAGCCTGACCATGGCAGCACCCACGCTTGGCTACTCCTGCCCTGCCAGAGCAGCACAGGAGTGTCTTGGCTCTAGGCCCACTTATGCAACTTTCCCACAGAGAGTTCCCTCTGAGAGCCTATAGGACGAATGTAAAAAAAAAAGAAATCACAATTTGTGTTTAATTATTCAGAATCTTCTACCCACACAGACCAAGAGTGCAAAGTCCTGGAAAATTATGAGCTTCAAGATACCAGCTACCTATAGCTTTTGTAATTACACCAGAGGAAAACATTTTTATATGAAAGGCACAACTGGTGACCTATTAATTTACTAAGAAAGAGCATTTGGAGGATTTATTTTGATATAGATCATGAACAAGCCTTAAGGGTAAAAATGGGATTGCACGGCTCTTAATTTTTAAAAAGGATTTCCCTAGCTTTTTCTGGCTATCTTTTCTACGTTTACCTTCATTTCAACTCTCAAAGGTACCTTTGGATCCCCAGGCTTCCCACGCTCAATGCGCTGGCTTCAGAGCTGGGCTCCTCGCGCCTCGCCCCAGTGAGCAAGCCAGGCAGCCCTGGGTGTTTCTTCTGTTCCTTTTCTTACCTCTCCCTGTTTCTACAGCTCATCCACATTCAGTTTCCACAAGAGAAGCAACATTAGTATCATCAGGAAACTTGTGGCCTCCAGGTCAAAGCCAGCCCACTCTGCTCTGGTGGACAGTCTCTCTGGCTCACAGCAATGGCTGCTTGTTCACATTGTTATCTATGGCTGCTTTCTTGAGATAGGCAGAGTTGAACTGTGGAGACCATCTGGGTCACAGGGCCAAAACTACTTCCTACTGGGTCCTCTTCAAGAACATGCGTTGACCCTGAGCTGGTAGCCACCAGTGGCTTTGAACAGAAGTCGCAAAGGAAGCAGACATCTACCCTGAGGTTGCTTGCCACCCAGGCATCCATTCCAGATGCCTTCGAGGCCCCACGCCGGCCTCTGTATGGAATGAAACCTGTTTCAGCATGCCCCAGGGCTGTACTTCCAGGGAGTTACACACAGAATGTGAGAACTTAGACAACTTGGCCCTTTAAAGGTGCAAGAAGCCAGGACTCTGCTATCGATGGGGATGGGTAGAATCGTGTCAGGTCATGGCAGGCAGAGGAAAAATCAAACAGTAGGCCTCAGCAAGTTGGGTTCTGAACAGGATTTGTGGGAATAGGCAGAGATAGGTACAGTCCTGATAAGTGACAGACAATATTCGAGGTGGATTTAATGCTCCTTCAAGCCCAGGGGACCCAAGAGCAGGGTAGGGACCAAGCCTGGACACTGAACAGGCCAAGCAGAAAATGTGCATCCATGATTCCCAGGCATCCGTTAGCAAGGCTAATCTTTTCTGTAAAGGAAAGATTCTAGGGCTGAGGCTATGGCTCGGTGGGAGAGCACATGCTTAGTGTATATAAGACTATAGGTTCAATCTCCAGTATAAGTGTGTGTGGGGAGATTTACATAAATATCCTCGAAGTTCTAAAAAAGCACTCCCTGGTCACTGGCACTGCTCTCCTTCTCTGCTCCGTGTTTCTTCACACTCGTAATTGCTCCCGTCTTGTCTGTGTCCTTAATTGGGCTGCAAGCTCTCTGAGGGTAGACCTTGAACATGTCCACCGCTCTGTTTCAAGCATCTATAGCCACACTTGTGCATCCAAGGAGCTCAATAAGACCTGAATGAACGGATGACACACAGTAGGACCCTGGTGGTGGAATAAACGGATGACACATAGTAGGACCCTGCTGGTGGAATAAACGGATGACACATAGTAGGACCCTGCTGGTGGAATGAACGGATGACACACGGTAGGACCCTGGTGGTGGAATGAATGGATGACACGCAGTAGGACTCTGCTGGTAGAATGAACGGATGACACACAGTAGGATGCTGCTGGTGGAATGAATGGATGACACACAGTAGGACCCTGCTGGTGGGTTTTTCCAACCAGCTTGAATCAAGCCAGGAGGGAACCCAGTGATTGCCCTGAAAAATTCATATTCAAATATCTGGATGTGTTTCCAAATTGTGAGGCACAGAGTCCATCTAGCACTGAAGGGCAGGGCAGGGATTCCAGATAGTCCAACCCCTGGTCCCCACATCTGTGTGACACAGTGAAAATGACAGGAAACATATTTCCACATACAAAGTAATCCAGAGAGGGGCAAGGACAAGGGGGTGGGCATTACCTTGATCCAGCACTGCTCCTTCGACAGTGACATTACAGAACAACTTGATCAGCTCCCCCCGAATGACTGATAATGTGTCTGAATGCACAGAGGCATTAAATATGGGACCTGGAAGAGAGCAAGGCAGGCCCTGTTATTCTCTTCAACATGGATTCAAATCCTATTCCCAGAGCCCCAGTAACATTTAGACATGGTTCTTTTCCTGGGAACAGGTCTAGCAACTCATAAAACAGGTATTCTAATGTCTCTGCTTTCTTTTCAGAGACTTGCATCAGACACATCCACTTGAACTTAGTCTTGAGATAAGACCTGAACAGAACTTTCCCTAAAGTATCACCACTACCTTTGGCTGACAACCGTGATCCCATCCTAAGGCCATACCCAGCTCCCAGCTGGTACACCCTGTGTCATCCATGGTTCGTGTGTTTCATGCTAGCCAAGGTGGCTTGGAGACTAGAGGGTCAGTGACTGAATCACATGTGCTTTTGGTTTCAGCTGAGTGGATGGCCTCACTATGTTCTCCTGGGTACTGGGACAGAGGCCTTGTTGTTAAAGAGCTGAAATCCAGCAAGGAGACAGACATGCCCACAATGACAATGTTTATACAAAGTATGGTAGGGACACTGAAGGCATGGCTCCAGCCTGCCAGGGGAAACTGAGGCAGCCCGGGGCTTCCTCTTAAAAGAGCACTAAAGTCAGGGAGGTGGGTTGATTATGGGAGTTCTCTATAGTTTGGGCTCAATTTTGTCATGAAACTAAAACTGCTGTAAAAAATTAAGTCTAGTTAAAAAAAAAACACAAAACAAAACTTCACTAATATATGATTCATCTTGGATAATTCCTCTGAGAACACTAGTAGCCTAATGATTACCTATAAGCTATCTCTGATTCTCTTTTAGGTAAGGGCATTTCATAGCTCAAGCCAAACTGAACCCAACAGCTTAATGCTTATCATTCCAACTCCTAAAATCTAGCAACAGACAAGATCTAAAGTTCTAGAACAACAGTGCAATGAGATTCTGCTTGAATTTCTGGCAAAGCAAAGATAGACTGGCCTGCATGCTGATCTAAAGATCATTTTAAGTTAAAAACACAGACATTTCTGTTTTCAGACTACCTGAAAGGAAAAAAAAAATGCTTCTAAGTACTTTTTTTTTTTTAAAGCATCCATTAAAAACAACCATGAGATGGGAGTGTGTGAAAGGCTGCATCATCCAATGAAGCAATGAGATGAAATGGCCCTATTTTAATTTCAGTTTGATGACTAATAAAATAACTCGTTAAACTGCTTTCCTAGCTCTAAGTATATGAATAATTTTTGTTCTCCTCGGTGAAAGGTAAAGGTTAGGGAGACCTAGAGACTTAACTCCAGAGGCCAAGAACATGGCGAAACGGTAGTCAGAGGAAAGGGGAAGGAAGCAAAAGGCAAGGACTATCTTCCTCTAGGACATCACTCCCTTCAGCCCCAGCTCCAGCCTCAGCCCTCAGCCCCAGCCCTCAGCCCCAGCCCCAGCCCCAGCCCCAGCCCTCAACCCCAGCCCCAGCCCCAGCCCCAGCCCCAGCCCCAGCCCCAGCCCCAGCCAGGCCTTGCTCTGCCCAGCCCTGTGGAAATGGCTGGAGAAGCTATAGATGGCTGTGTGCTCAGGGTAGCAGTGCCCATGGTTAACAATAAAGACTATATTTTCCCCTCAAATTTGAAATTTCATGGCAATAAATAGAACTATACTAAGGGGCTTTCTTGAAAGTGTTCAGGCCCTTTTTAGGAGAATTCCAAATGACCAAACATTGAAACCCTCAAGTTATTTATTTTTAATTATTGCAACAACGAAGACTTACGTAATTTGAACAAATGTCACTTTTCTTTATATTTCTAAAGAAAACCCCAAATGCCTTTGGGGTCACAAGCTACAGCTCTCATTTCCCCACTGGTGGCGGCCGTGGGAATCAAGAGAGGGTCTGTGCCTGCTCACAACGTGGACAGGCCTGGGGAAGAAGGCCTTCATTGTGGTGAATGACTTGCAGTCGTGAATATCCTTCTAATGAAATCAACAACTTGCTGTTAATACGGGTCATCATCCCAGGCTTAGAAATATTTTCATTGTGGTCAATTTCTGTGGCAATGCTGTTTTCTGAGGGATCTGTCTGGTTAACTTCACAAAGGATACACTATGACTCAGAGAATTGACACTAAGAGCTGAAGTCATTTGGGAGGTCTCTTGGCTCCTCATCTGCAGGGAATATGGGGACCACTTAGCTTTTAAACACACACATGTTCTAACCCTCCCCCGCCAGGAGAAGGCTTCTAAGGGCAGCATTCTGTGAGAGCAAAAACTGCACCCCGTTTGCATATCTAGCAGTAGGGTCGTGGCTGGGTGAGTCCACTCTGTCGGCTTGGGCTAGTGTCTACCTAGCATTTATTACAACAGGAAAGATGATTATCTAACAACATTAAAGGGGAGGAAGCAGGTCATAAAATTATATATACAGCCTGATCAAAAAGTCATGAAGAGAACACCCAAGGGTTCCAGGAAGATGAACAGCCCAAATTAGTGTCTGGTAGGATGCACCAAACACTTCCTTTCTAATATGTTCATCTGTTTTCAAATTTTCCATGTTAAAGCAGAAAAATAATCACCTCTATTCTTTTAAAAGGGTAAAGCCTACATCATCACATTAAATTCTATTTTAACCCTGTCATGATTTAGTAGGCCTCCCTGGGAAACTCAGTACTCAGTAACGAGAGGCAAACACCCAGTTCAGAGGATGGAGTGGTACAATCTGAAAGGACATCTTTGTCTGAGTCTTAAGGAGGACTGCTGACTTAAGGAGGCAGAAAGCTGATCTTCAGGTTCAAATCACTTGTCTATTTGGGGGTAACAGCACTGGGCTGGGCATTCAGATGGTCACTTCTAATTAAGAAGGGGACAGGCTATGGCAACTCCATAGGTTGAACACAGTTCTCATGCAATCTTATTCAGCCTGGAGTGAAGTCCTATTACCTGTCATGCTGACTTTTAAAGAATTAAGACAGAGATCCAATATTCACTCCTTACCCAGAAATTACACACAAAGATTCTATGCCTCTTCTCTTCCATGCAACAAAAAGAATGATTAAATAACAAATGTAAAATAAGATTGAACTGACCACAGCAGACAGTAAGGTAAATATATGAATAAAGGACACAAAATCATAAACCATCTCATCTCAACAAACAGAAAAAGCATTTGACAAATTCCCACCCAGCTCCTTAAAAACATCCAGCAAGGACTGGGTGTGATAGCAGATGGATCTCTGTGAGCCAGCCTGGTCTACATAGAGTTCTAGGCCAGCCAGGGATACACAGTGAGACTCTGTCATAAAAGAAAACTAGGAATGGAAGAAAACTTTCATAACCTGAGAACGACCATCTATCTACGGAAAGCTCACAGGTACTTGATATTTTCACTGAAAGTCCGCGTAAGATCAGAAACAAGACAAGGATTTCTACTGCACTACTTCTACTCAAGATAGCACTGAAAACAGAGGGAAAAGAATAACTAAGACTACCTCTAGTCACAGAAAGCAGCATGACCTGCATTTTCAAAATCATCAATGAAAAAATTAATTGTAAGAAATCCACAAAAACTCTCATTAGAACTAAGTTTAGTACGTTTGTAACACACAAGATCAGTATACAAAAGTCAGTTATGCTTCTATACAATTACAATAACAAAAATTCGGAAAGCAAGTTCATTTATAATAGCATTAAAAATAAATATTAGGCCGGGGGTGGTGGCACACGCCTTTAATGTTAGCACTTGGGAGGCAGAGGCAGGCGGATCTTTGTGAGTTCAAGGCCAGTCTGGTCTACAGAGTGAGTTCCGGGACAGCTGGGGCTACAGGGAGACGCTGTCTCGAAAAGACCAAAAAAATAAAAATAAAAATAAATAAATAAATATTAGAATGAACCTCAAAACAACTTCAACATTTGTACAATGAAAACAAAGCATCACTGAAATACATTAAGAATTAAATAAATAGAAAGCATTTTATGCTGATGAGTTGAAAGACAGCACTGTTAGTAAATGTTAGTAACCACCCACACTGCACAAATTCATCAGAATCCCTACCAAAGTACTGGCCATCCTTTTATAGAAATTAACAAAATGATCCTGAAAGTTACATGGAAATGCGAGAGACCAAAAGCAGTCAAAATAATCTTGAGAAAGAACAAAGTTGCAAGGGGCAAACTTAACTGATCTTGAACTACCCACAAAGCTACAGTAAACAATGTGATACTGGTATTAGGATGGAAACAGATCCCTGGAACAAAACTGAGAGTCTAAAAATAAACTCTGACATCTGTGATTGAGTGAGTTTCTGACAAGGCAAGTCATGGAGAAGGGGGAGCACAGACTTTTCCACAAATGGTGCTGGTCAACTCATGACTCCATGCCAAACAATAGAGTTGGACTCCTTCCTCACTACATATACAAAGTTAGCTCAAAAGAGTTCACAGAGAGAAATGTAAGGGCTAAAGCTGTAAAACTCCTCATGACCTTCAACTAGAAAATGATTTCTGAGACAAAATATTAAAAACATAAGCAATAAAAAGAAAAAAAAAAGCCGGGCGTGGTGGCGCACGCCTTTAATCCTAGCACTCGGGAGGCAGAGGCAGGCGGATCTTTGTGAGTTCAAGGCCTGCCTGGTCTACAGAGTGAGTTCCAGGACAGCTGGGCTGCCAGGGAGACCCTGTCTGCGAAAAGACAAAAAAAAAAAAAAAAAAAAACAGATAACTAAGCATTCTGAGCTGGGTTGGTGGCATATACCTATAATCTCGACCCTTGGAAGATAGAGGCAGGACAATCAGGAGTTCAAAATTATCTCAGGTAGGTAAGGAATTCAAGGCTAACCTGGGCTGTAATGAGACCTCTGTCTCAAAAAAACAAAAAACAAAACAAAACAAAACAAAAAAAAACCCAAGCAAAAACACCCTCAGAAGAAGAAAAACCTAAAAATTTTGATATTTCACAAGTAATACCATTTAGAAACTTTAAAGACAACTAACGGAATAAGAGAATTATTTTCTAACAGTAATTCATAAACAGATGAATGAATAACCAAAATGTAGTATGATCATACGTCTGACCATTCATGAAAAGTAATGAAGGGCTGGGCATGGTGGTGCATGCTTTTAATCCCAGCGCATGGGAGGGAGGCAGATGTCGGTGGATCTTTATTAATTAGAGGTCAGGCTGGTCTACATTGCAAGTTCCAGGCCAATCAGGGCTCCCCAGTGAGATCCTGTCTCCAAAAATTCAAAAGAAAAAACAATGTAAACAAACAATGAAGGCTACATCTTATCTATGGATCAACCTTGAAATCAGTATGCCTAAGTAAGAGAAGCCAGTCAGAAAAACCCATACAGTATATGAAATGCTCAGAGGAGGTGAGTCTATGCAGTAGGAGGAGACTAGTGGTTGCTGAGGGAAGGGGCAGCAGGACGGAGTGACAGCTACTGGAAATGGGCTTCTCCTCTGGAGGGCTTAAAATGTTCTGGAAGAGGGCAGTGGTGACAGTTGCAAATCCCCAAAGCCTCAAACCAATATATTCTATAGTTGGGGTGACTTTTATGGTTTGTGAGTTGTATCTTACTGTAGGTACCAATACAGTCAGGTGGATGGATCGACCAACCAACCAACCAACCAACCAACCAACCAACTAACCAACCAACCAACACAAAGTAAGAAAGGCCTATGTTCAACCTAGTCTTTTCCATTTTAAGGTAAGTCAAGGCTTATGCTTTATTAAAGGTGAACAGATCCTAGAGGATAATTCACTATATATTATAGAGTCTGTCTTACATAAAGACAAATGTGAAAAATGTAGTGATTTCTTTTCCAAATTTTAAAAAATATTCATTTTATTTAATTATGTGTATGCATGTATATTTGTGTGTGGGTATGTGCACATGAGTGCAGTTGCCTCAACAGGCCAGAAGAGGGCATCACATCCTCTGGAGCTGGAGTTACAGGTGGTTGTGAACTGCCCAACATGAGTGTTGGGAACTGAACCTGGCCCTTCTGCAAGAGCAGTTACGTGTGCTCTTAACTGCTGAGTATTCTCTCCAGCCCCAAATGGGAAAAATTTCATGAAAACATCTTTAATTTGTTATACTAATTCAATTAATGTCTGGATTTTTATAGACCACTATGTATGTATGAATTAAAAAAATCCCTAACTGGCATGCAGGACAGCTTAGTGAAAACTTTTACTTTTTAAATTCACAAATACTACTTCACATGAATATTCCAAATAAGAATTAGGATTTAAAACTAAAATCACCTTCCTGCTGAAAGACAAGTCTGTTGGAAGATGTTAGTGACCTACACAGATGAGTAAGAAACATTTCCTGCTGAGTATATACCTTGTATCTTTGCAATCCACAACAGTGGCTCCTACTGCCTTAGAGCATGGTAGCATACTAGTTTTCAAAGACAAAATCATTTCCAAATAGACATAAAAATGTCCCACAGACAAATACCACTAATAAGTATTCTTTTCTTAAAAAAATGCTTTATTTATTTTTATTTTATGTGCACGAGTGTCTTGCCTACATGACTGTAAGTGTACCTATGTTGTACAATGTCTGTGGAGGTCAGAAGAGGATGGTGGATTCCCTGGAACAGGAGTGACAGATGGTTGTTAGCTGCCATGTGGGTGCTGAGAACCCAACCCAGGTCCTCTGCAAGAACAGCTAGTGCTCTTCTTAATCACAGAAACAACTCTCCAGTCCTTTGATAACTATTCCTAACAAATCAAACCGAAAGATTCACAACACAAGTTCTGGTGACTCAATAAATTGTAAATCTGTTTTGGGGTTTTTTTTTTTTGTTTTCCCCAATCCAAAATTGAGGCAAAGAGCAAGGCTAGGGGCTATCTCCTATGTGGAAACATTCTTGGGTAGTGGGACCCACAGCCTCTCACTCACTGCCTCCAGTCCTGAAGTGGGAAGCCATGCAACACGACAGGATTCAGACCCCTAGCCTGACACCTTCCACTCTGACCAGTCACTTAAACTCTTCTCCCTTTACTTTCTATCAGGCTCCCTAAAGACTGAAGTAGCTGAGTTGCAAATGCATTTATAAAAAAACTTGTACATGAGTGCTCAAGAGAACTAGATGAATACGAATTCTCCATCAACTGAAAAAAAGATAACTAAAATGGGGCCTAGCCATAGAATGGAATATTACTCAGTCACTGAAAGAAATGAATAGAAATGAATATATGCTTTAACATGGGTGACCTTTGAAAACACTATGCTCTGTTAAATTAGCCAGCCACAAAGGCCACATATGTGTGAAATAGCCAATGTGGGCAAATCTACAGCAAGAGAACATAGAGTGGCTGCTGTGGGGGGTGAGGGGGGCGGGAGCTGTTGATAAGGGATCCATACTTTCGTTTGGGTGTTACAAAAATGTTCTAAAACTGATTGATGATTGATAGCTCCACAATCCTATGAATGTTCAGAAAGTCAAAGAATTATGTACTTTATTTTTTAATATTTTATGTATACAGGTGTCTTATCTGCATACCACGTGTGTACAATGGCCACATATAAGCCAGAAGGGGGTGTCAGCTCCCCTGGAACTGGAGGTATGGATGGCTGTTGGCCACTATGTAGGTGCTAATAATAAAACCTGGGTCTTCTGGAAGAACAGTGTTCTTAACCACTGAACCATCCCTCCAGCCCCTGAATTATGGACTTCGATGGATAAACTCAATGGCATATGAATTCTATTTCAACAAACTATTTAAAAAACAAAAAAAGGACAAGTGCTTGGGAGATGATTTTGGATATTGACACTACTACTAAACAAGCACAAGGACATGAGCTGAATCTGCAGCACCCACTCAAGCAGCTGGGTGTGGCCACACGCGCCTGGAATCACAGTGCCGTGGAGCCAGACAGGAGGATCATCAGGGCTCTCTGACAGGCCTGTCACCCACCTCAGTCTATGACTCCACAGGGCTTTCTGACAGGCCTGTCACCCACCTCAGTCTACGACTCCACAGGGCTTTCTGACAGGCCTGTCACCCACCTCAGTCCATGACTCCACAGAGGTCTCTGCTCACCTGAGGTTTGGAAGTCAATCTCTATGGGATTGGAGAGACTGGTCGCTGCTTCTCGCCACAGGCTGCCCCCAACAGGAGACCAGGCTGTCACCACACAGCGGTACAGCCCTGCATCAGAGACCTGAGTTTGGTACATTCGGTAGCGAAACTCATCCTCCTGCACCTTTTCTAACACCACGCCATCCACCCGGGAGGTGTCGGTCCAGTTTTCCAGCTTCACCACAGAATCCTGGTCCAGGGAGATGATGTACTTGGTTTCATTGGGACTGGAGAGGTCCCCGACGGGCTTCTCAGCCGTGATGAGAACAGAGTAGCGTGGTGACTTGATATTCTTGGAAGACACTTTGCAAGTCATCTCAAATGTATTCCCTGCAGCGAAGAAAGGCTTAGGCTGGCGCGCCTTTGCCTTCACCACAAGCACAGAATCTGGAATGAAGTAGCAGAAGGAGGTCATTTCCAGCACGACTTGTTAAAATGGAGATGCATCTAAAAGCAAAACATCAAGGAAACAGGGAGGAATTCATCTGCAATTTGCTGCCCAAGAGCACTAAGGAGAAAGTGGAGACAGGTTGAAAACCAGCACGGGGGGAGAAGCAGTCAGAAACGATTTGACGGGCAATTGACGGTGACTGTAGGTTGGCAGAATCTCAGATCTGTGAGGTGTTTCACCAAGAGGACTTGAAGGGCTAAACTGCCCCTCCCCCAAAGATGGGAGAAAGAGTTCATTCTCTTCCAGCCAGGAAAGACATTTGAACTCTCAAACCAGACCAGGCTGGGCTGGCCACACAGACCTCTCTGCTGAGTGCCAGGAACATGGCCCCAGGTGAGCTAGCCTGTGGGGCACAGCTCCTCTCTGCCTGATCCTGTGACGGTGCACCTAGAATAGCTCTACCCAGACACACGAATGCACGTGCAGGTCTAGTCACTTCTACCCATTCACACTTTCAAGTCCAGACATGTGAGCCAGGGCTACGGCCTCACTTCCATCCAGTGGGTTTCCATGTTCTTTCTGCTTCTCAGTCACACAGTAACCCTAAGCATATACACATCAGGATCCATCAATCACATAGGGACAGGGTCAGGCACACAGAAGGTTCCTGGATAACTATTGAATGGGTGAATAAATGAATTGTACCCATTCCTTTTTTTAATCTATTATAACTTTGTATTTTTTATATGTCTGAGAGTTTTGCCTGCATGTATATAATTTTACCATGTGTGGCAACACCCACAGAGGCCAGAGGGCATTAGATCCCCTGGAACTAGAGTTTTTTTGGATAGTTGTTAGCTACCATGTGGGTGTTGGAAATTGAATTTGGGTCATCTGGAAGAGTTAAGCCGGTGCTCTTAACTTTTTTGGATAGTTGTTAGCTACCATGTGGGTGTTGGAAATTGAATTTGGGTCATCTGGAAGAGTTAAGCCGGTGCTCTTAACTACTGACCCATATCTCCAGCCCCCTTTGATTTTTAAATTTATTTTTATTTTTGTTTTTTGAGACAGGGTCTCACTGTGTAGCCCCAGCTGGCCTGGACCTTGCTAGGTAGACCATCCCAAGCCGGCCTTGGATCTAATAGCAATCTGCCTGCCTCTGCTTCCCAAGTGCTGGGATTAAAGGCATGCACTGTCATGCCTGGTAATCCACTCCCCCTTTTTTTCCCTTTTAATACAATAATTAATCATAAAAATCAGTCTGGTTGTGAGAATTGTATGCTTATGAGAAATGTACCCATAGGTACGACGTGCATGCTATGCCTGTCTCTGGAGCTGCTCATTTTGGAGTCCATGAGCCTGCCACATTCCCTCCTGACTCTCTTGACTTTGGTCATTGTTTATGAATTTAACATGTAATTACCGACAGCCTTCATATCATGGTTACTGAGAATAAAACCATAACCAAATATACAGAAATTCCTTATTATATGTGCTGGTAGAGGAAGATGAACAAAATAAGTGAAATATGTAGTGTGGTTAGATGTAAAAATGAAAAAAAAGAGACAAAAAAGAGAAAAGGTCTACATATGGGAAAGCATCACGATTATAGACAAGAGTTTTGCCAGGAACATTTTTATATTTGAATGAGAACCTGCAGGAAGTGAGAAGTTTCCCAGGAAGGGACAGCAAATGGAGAGGGCAGAGCTTATGGGTAGGGAAGGGCAGAGGGGCCCAAATTAAGTGGGTGGTAGGGAAAGCTGGGGGAGGCTGGACAGTCTGTGGAATTGGTCTATATAGGACATTCGAGGCCGCTGAGGATGCTGGGTTTAGTCTGAGATAGACAACCTGTGAAGGTTTAGAGGTGAAAGCTTCATGACTGGATGCTAAGGGTGTGGTTAAGGGAAGCAAGGAGACCAGATGGGAGGAGGATTATACAGATTCAGGCAAGAGATAGCAGGGGTTCATTAAGAGGCAACTATGAGAAGCAGTTAGACTCCAAACCAGTTTCAAGAACGAGGCATTGGAACTGGGCATGGTGTGGACATGCCTGTAATCTCAGCACTTGGGAAGAAGAGATGGGACCATCAGAGGAGTTCAGGGTTGTTCTTGGCTACATGAGTTTGAGGCCAGACTGTGCTACACGAGATCTCATTTCTAAAAACAACAAACAGCAAAAACAAACAAACAACCAAAAAACAAAACAAAAAAAACCAAAAAAACAAGAGTGAGGGGTTAGGGTGTGGCTGGCTTCCCCAACACTGGCCAGGCCCTAGGTTCAAGTCCTAGAAAGGAAAACAAAAGAAAAAGAACGGGCAGCCAGAGGTGATGGTCTCGCTGTAGCAACCAGAGTAACAGCACTGGGGAAATCTGTGAGAAGAAAGGTCGCAGAGCCCAGGAACAGCACTGTGAGCAGAAGTTTGAGATGCCTGTGAGAAAAGAAGGCAGCACAGTAAGTTTAGAACAAGCTCCGGGATAGAGACGCAAAATTGGGAGTCAGTCACTGGTGTGTGCAGGGTATTTAAATTCAAGAGATTACCGAGGGAATTAAACAAGAATCCCAGGACTATGTCCTGAGGCTGTGTCATGTGTGGGGACAGGGAAATGGCAGAAGGCAACAATGAGGCTGAGAGGTAGCAGCCACCAAGGACGGAAGAAGGTCTGGAAAGGACATTCCAGAAGCCAGAGGAAAAGTCCGAGCATTTCAGGAGGAGGAATCACTCCCACCCAGGAGGGTAACGACGATGGGCTTCTGCGGTCTGCTGATCTCTGGCGACCTTAACATGTGCAATACAGAGAAAAGCCTGATCACACAGGGTACCAAAGAGGATGGAAACTGGAGACATCAAATGCCAAGGCTTGAAGAGGACAGAGAGTAATAGGTGGGAAAGAAAGAAGGAAGGAGAAGGTCAAGATTAGTTTCTCTAACAGCACGGTAACAGGCCAGCTGGAAATGTCCAGAGAAGAGGGAATATTTAAGACATAAGAGAACCTTGAGAAAACAAAAAATGTTGGTTAATGTGGGCTAACTGTGTGGCCTTAAATATCCAAAAGGAAAGTATAACCAGAAATAAATAATTATTAAGGTCTGAGAAATTGTTCTTCAGGTATAAAACTTGAGATCTTAGTAAAAAGACAAAAAGTAAAAAAAAAAAAAAAAGAGAGAGAGCACAGTTGTTTTGCCTGTCTTACTGGAAAGTACAGCTATCTGGAGGCTGCCACAGCTTTTGCCATCCTTCAAAGACATGAGACACAGCTTTTCAACCTTCCAATATGGACTGAAGACTCATGTCTCTCCAAGAATCCTCCAAACCTTCTGTGCCAGATGGGGACTGCTGAGACATCCAGCTTGTGGACTGAGCCACTACTGGGGTTTCAGCCTCTTCAGAGTATAGACTGCCATTGTTAGACTACCCAGGTTGTATCATGGAGAGCAGTACAGGAAGATCAAGACAGGAAGTGGTGCTTACTGGACCTCATTTGGTGACCATGGGAAGGGAAGACCCCAGTGTGGAGCACAAGGACATGGTGGTTTGGCCTTGCTGAGGAGGAGATCATAAGCTAAGGATGCTAAAAGATATGTGTGGCATGCATATGTGCATATTTTGGAGTGATGCAGATTGGAAGGAACAACAACGACAACAACAACAAAAGACTGGGTCAAAGAATTGACTGAAATGATGAACTTCTGCTTGAAACAGTAAACTTATGCATCGAAAATTTTAAAAGAGACAGAAAAAGATGAAGGCAGAATGCATGAGCTCTGGTGGGGGGGGGGGCAAGGAAGGGGGACTGGGTCTAGACCTGATTGGAAATTTTGTATGAAATGCACAAAGCTTCAATAAAAATTGACTTTGAAAAAAAAAAAAGAATAAAATATCTATAAAAACTCTAAAAAAAAGAAAGGAGAGTGGAAGGCCTGTTATTTCTTGTATATTTATAAAGGGGTTGATTTATAAGCTGAAAATAAAAGATCTCAATATTAAAAAAACAAAAGACATAAGGAAAAGGTCATGTGTCTGAGCTGTGGGAGAGGCTGGCCTTTGCTAAGACATAAAGGAGAGCAACAGGCTCGGTGCTGGGTCCAGCGCACAGGAGCTTTCCTCTGCTTGTTCAGGGGAAGGGGAAGCAGGGCCGGGAGCTGATGGAGGCTGGGGGAGGAGGTTTGCAGAGGAGCAGGTGGCGGGCAATCAGCACTTAGAAGAGTGGCGAAGTAAACACACTAAGAACCAGAATGATTCTCAAAGCTCAGATCCCACGTGACACTGAAGACTTAAAGGGAGACGAGTCACCACTGCCGGAATGCTTTCTCCAGCCACATTCAGCTCTGCATATGCAGAACAGGAAGCAGAAAAGCTGGCTTTGAACTGGGTTGTGGTTTAGCCAGTGTATAAGGTAGGCCAAGCCAGGGGAAAGGATGTAGCAAGGAGGGAAGGGACCGACGGGGAATTTAGGCGAGGTATCAGCAGGTGCTCGTGTGACTCTTCCTAGTGAGAGACCTCGAAGACCCAGCAAGAGGGAAGGACGATGGCAGAACCAACAGGACTGATGCGCTAGTAATGTGACCTGGGAGACAGGCATAGGGCATGGGGTGAACAGCAGTGTGGCTATGGAGGGGTCCAGCTGTCAGAAGTGAGCTGCTCTAACATACAGACTGTGGGACCAAGGACAGAGGACATGACACGCAGAGAAAGGAAGGCAAGGGACTGAGAATGAAAGTATCGTCTGTCCCAGGGTCCTCCACTGTGGCCACTTCTGAGGATCCAAGGCCAGTGTCCAGACCAACTCAAAGAGAATTTCTGGTGGGATTCTTTCTTCTTGAAAGTTCCTAGGACAATTCCAGTACAGAAGCAGTAATAGACAGAGTGGCTACAAAACCAAGGCTGCCATCTCCAGCAAACCAGAAGAAGACCCAGCAGTCAACCTGGACTGGGTGTGGGACGAAGTGATGTGGCATGGAGATGCACCAGATCTTCTGGGGCTTAGTGGAAATGGTCTGAAAGCTGCATGTGAGAAATAAGGCTTGAGAAACAAGCCCGTCCACTTCTGTACAGGTGTGGGAAGAAAACACTACCCACTTAGGAGAACTCCTGGGATAAACTGTCCTCAGAGAGGGAGGGTAGGAATGTTAATGGAAGGAAAGAACATGGGGTTCAGGAAACGGAAGCCTCATGACAGGAGCTGCAGAGGGCCCTTTGGGGACCGGGGACAGAGAAGAGGCTGCAGTGAGTCAAAAAAGGGCAAAGAGGGTGAAGTGGTTATTGCAGCTCCCTAGGACATCAGTAGAGACTCCCAGATTGACTTGAGGGATGGTGGCTGCACCTGAAAACACAGATGAATGACTTAAGAAACCAAAACAAATATGGACGGTAACCAGAATGAAGCTCCCACCTTCTGAAGCCCAGAATACGTTGACGGGCTTGGAGAAGACGTCCTTGCTCTTCACCCAGCTGTTGTTTCTCTGCTTGGTCCAGGCAGACACAACACAGTAATAACTGCCCCTGTCTTCCTCTGTAGTCCTTTGGATCCGGAAATTGAATGTGTCTGTGTGCTCCTTAGAAAAAATAAACTCTCCGTCCTGGGCCCGCTGCCTGCTCCTCTCTCCGTATCTCAGAGTCCAGTCTCCATCCATGACTGCAAGAAGCTCGCTGGTCACCACATCATCATTACGCTGGTTCTTTCTGTAGTACCACGACACAGTAAGTCTAACATTGGCCTCCACGCTCTTCATGTCTCCCACCCGGCATTCCAGTTCTGTGGGGTCATCTGAAAATCCAGGGGCCTTAGAAGCATTCAGGTGGACCTGATAGTCTGGTTCTGAAGGAGAGAAGGAAAGATGGAAGGGGGAGGGGAGAAAAGGAGGAAAAGATGGGGGGGGCAGAACACAGAGCAGCACAAGAATTAGCAACTGAATAAGGCAAGCACTGCTCACATTCAGACAAACTGTGTATTAGAGTTCAACTTCTGGGATAAAAACCATTCAGCGTGCTGGATGGGAAGGGTCCTGGAAGAGTGTTTCTCAAAACTTATAAATCACTTCTTCCATATTCACGGTAAGAAAACTCCCGAACCCAGAAGCCCAGTGCCATGGATCAAAACCTACACTTTTCCATGGGACAAGGGTGGGCTGGCAGGCTCTTGGGGAGGCCAGAAGGGTCTCAGAAGCCAGAGTGTCCATGTTCTATCAAGAAGTCTCTAGAATGCTGAACATATGCACAGATCTCCAAGTTCCCCCAAAGCAGTAATATAAAGCTCTATCCCAAAGAACATTCCAGAACCTGAGGCCCACCTGTACTACTAGGGGCTCAGGTTCCTGCTACCCTTGGCTATGCCCGGAATGCAAGGCCCCTATGCCCTCATACATATATACATCATATATACATATATACACATATACACATATATACATATATGTATATACACACACAGTTAACCTTACCTTGCTCTTTTCTGCTGAATCTACAGTCAGTCAGCCAACACCCCTAGGCTGAAACTCCCCAAAAGGAAATTCTTTTCACTGCCACACTTAACTCACCCTGCAGCCCTGCCAACGTGAGTGAGCTTGGCCCTGGTGAGTCTGCTCACTGTCATCGCCCACTTCCTTAATAGGTCTGAGTTTTCACAGGAGCAGGAGGAAGGCTGGTGCTCCTAGCATGCCTTCTGACCCTGTCTTGGTCCTACAGTTTTTCACTGTGAAGAATCCCTCCTTCCACTAGCGCTTATTGCATTGACCGAATACATTTCTACGGCTCCACGCTTCTATCTTCATCAACTCCGGGCCTCCTCCATACTTGCCAAAGAGCCCATATAAGAACCTCTTGGTAGACTCCCCTCACCCCCCCCCCCGTCAGCCCTAATTAGGAAGTTCTCCAGTCACTAAGGGCTAATGCCACAGTGGTGCAATGGTGTTGGGGCACTCTGCAAACCTGTGTCACTCTTTCTCTGTTTTCACATGTTCTCTCTGATACCAATCGTTCAAGCAGCAACTACTGGGAGGGCTGCTGACCCCTCAGTTGAATGGGCTGACACACACGGGGTTACTCCAGTAACATCCCAGGGACCATGTCGGAGGGTACAAATCCGTGACATCAGTTTATTCTATGTAACCGACAGCCCCTACACTGTGTGACATCACCTCCCAGTGGCCAATCCTAGACCTGCACACCATCATGCGTCATCCCAACTTGTGGGGCGTATTCAGAAAAGGGGTGTTCTGACAAGCAAGCCAACGGGTGCTAGCAGAAAACAGGCATGCCCTGCATCTTTTGCTCCACCTAGTGTGCTAAGCAGATTGGTAGCCTGCACACACTCAAAATGAGTCTGAGTCCAGGATTGCTGTCCCACAAACTACTCTTTGCCTTAGAGTCTGATCCCCAAGCTCCTTGAACACAGTAGGTCCTTAAGATATGTTTGTTGGTTTGGTGTTAAGGTTATTAGAAAAGGCTACCTTTTTCAGTGAATACTTTGCCTCTGGGAGAAAACCATTCTATTTAGACTGAACTTCCCATTTTCCAACACTATCTTTATCTACATCGCTTTCATCAGTTTTGTTTTATTTCTTGCTGCTTTTATTTATGACTCATACAAATTATAAACTGCTGAGGTCAAGAACCTGTCTCTTTGTGATTTACACTTCTAATGAAATTTATAACATTATGACTTCTCACAAGAATGATTCACGGGGCCAGGAAATGGAAAGAATTAAAAAATCTTAACTCCTTCAAATGTTCTTCATAAGCATTTAATTGTGAGTGAGCTTTGAGTCTGCTAGAGAGGCAAGGCCACATAGCCCCACCCTACCTTGTGAGTAGCCCTGTCATGATGTTTATGCTGTGTAGGAGGCTGGGGCAGCAGAGCTGGAGAAGACCAGAGACTCCTCACTTCATAGGAGTGGACACTTCTGTGGACACTCCAAGGGTCGCCTTCCTGTCCCTTGGAAGATGATGAACATGCCAAAGTCTTCCTAGCAACAACTGACTGCAGGGCACACCCCGCCCCAGAACGTGTATGTGCTGTCATGGGCAGAGGACAAGCAAGAGAAGGCCTGTAGCATGCCACATTCAAGGCTTCAGATGGAACTGTTAAGCTGAATTTTGATTCAGACTCGAAAGCAGAACAGGACAATTAAGCTCATCTAACATGGAAATATCAGAATTCAGCTGGCTGTGCACACAGCAAGATGTTATATCCTTTTTGATAAACCTTAGTACGAAGCTAGCAAATATGCTCAGGGCCTGTTGTGGACAAGGCAGTGTATCTGGAGCTTGGGGACAAGACCCTCAAGTGAACAGTCGCTGTGTGGAATGGGTAATGGCACTTGAGAGGACAAGTGGGAGTGCAAAGAAAGAATGCCACAGCCGGGGACACTGACGTCTGCAGAGCGTCCCAAATCCCTGTGCACCCTTGGCACTGGGCTGTATACTTGATGAAACTCTGGGGATCAGGGATGGCAAGCAGAAGAGGTAGAGAGAAGAAAGGGAGCTACAAAAGGGTCCTAACATGGGTTTCCTGGCAAGTGTGGAGGAGGCCTGGAGCTAATAAGGGCAGAAACACAAAGCACAGCAGCCCTAGATATTACACTCAGTCAGGTGCAGCAGCAGCCACTGTGGCCGCCACTTACAGAGCTTCAGATTCACCTCAAGCATGACAGAGGTAAGATTACAACATGTCAACTCAACCTATACACCTCTCTGCAAGTCCATAAAAAGCAATGGAGGAGTAGGGGTTTGCAGTACTGAAGGGCCAGGAGTCTGCAGTGGAAAAGGGTCAGGGGTCTGCAGTACTGAAGGGCCACTGGTCTGCAAGCAGACCTTGTTCTAATCCTGCTTCTATCATTTACCTGCAGAGCCACACTGAGCAGTTTCTTTAGATCCCTGCTGCCTATACCAATGCAGACAGTGGCCATAAGTGTACCTCCCAGTCATATTGAGAAGATTGAGAGTTAGAATGGATAATTAAGGGGGCTGGTAAGATGGCTCGATAAGTAAAAGTGCTTGCTGTACGTACATGCCTGATGACCCAAGTTCAATCCTTGGAACACACGTGAAAAGCCTGGTGGTGAAGCTTCTGTAATTCCAGTACAATTACAGCAAGATGGGAGGCAGAGACAAAAGAATCACCAGGAAGTGAATGGGCCAGCTATGAAGCAGGCAGTACCGCAGAAACGACAGAGAGACCTTGCCTCGACAAGGTGGAAGGACAGGCAGTACGGCAGAAACGACGGAGAGACCTTGCCTCGACAAGGTGGAAGGACAGGCAGTACGGCAGAAACGACGGAGAGACCTTGCCTTGACAAGGTGGAAGGACAGGCAGTACGGCAGAAACGACGGAGAGACCTTGCCTCGCGACAGGCAGTACGGCAGAAATGACGGAGAGACCTTGCCTCAGCAAGGTGGAAGGACAGCCAACTCCAGACAGCTGGCTTCCGACCTCTACATGTGGTCTATGTGTATATACATGTATACACACATACACCCAAAATTAAAATTTTAAAAAGAATATACATAGAGGTGCTCAGCCTGGTGCCCTGAGTATAGAGGGCAATGTGTACATATGTAAATACCAACATATATGACCATGCGAACACATAAGTTATTATTCACAATTCCCATTTGACATCTGAGAAGGAAAAGCTTTTTCTTTTTTTTTTGGTATTTTTGAGACAGGGTCTCCCTTTAGTCCCAGCTGGCCTGGGGCTCACTCTGTAGACCAGGCAGCCTTGAACTCACAGAGATCCGCCTGCCTCTGCCTCCAGAGTGCTAGGAGTAAAGGCGTGAGCCACCACGCCCGGCGAGAAGGAAGAGTTTATTTAAAAAGGTCAGCAACTCCACCTGCCTCAAAGGTGGGAGTTCTGGTTGCAGGGCTTTTAAAAGAAGAGGAACCGTACTCTGTTCAACACCGTGCATTACTGCTGCAGGGAACATCACCCAAAGGACAACTTCCCACAGGCCTGTGGCCCAACCCGGCTGACCAGTATCCTGACAATCCTTTTGGGGACTTCTGTCCTCTATCAACAGATCATGTACTTTTTAATAACAAATGCTTCTATCTTTCATGGTTTACTTTCACCCCTGAGCGTATTGTTCCAAAGGGACACCTTTCCGAAGGCTGTTAAAATCCTGATGAATGACAGTAGATGCTCATCACACACTGTTCACTGTTCACAGCTGCCAAGACAGGGGTCAACCTAAAAGTCTGTCAATGGATGAATGGATAGACAATGTAGCACATACATACAAACATGCATTATTCAGCCTTTAAAAAAATATTTTATTGCCTGCATGTATGTCTGTGTCATGCAACGCCCACAGAGGTCAGAAGAGAGCATCAGATCTCCTGGAACTAGATTACAGATGGTTGTTAGCCACCATATGGGTGCTGGGAATCGAACTCTGGTCCTCTGCAAGATCAGTCAGTGCTCTTAACAGTGAGCCATCTCTCCAGCCCCATAAAATTATTCAGCCTTTCAAAAGGAAATCCTGTCATGAGCAACAACATGGATGAATGTGGAAGAGACTACATTAATTGAAATGAAGCAGACATGGAAGGACAAGTGTCACGACCTCACATGTATGTGGAACCAAGAAAGTCAAACTCATGGCCGCAGAGTAAAATGGTGGTTATTAGAGGCTGGGGCAGCGAAAGGGCGAGGTTTATCAAGGGATGCAAAACTTCTGTGGGCCAGAAGGTCTGCATACGACACAGTGATTATAGTTAAGACAGTGCTGCTTAAAGGCTGCTAGGAGAATAGATTTGAAATGTTCTTACCACACATACAAAAATGGTATGTCAGTTACCAGATAACTGTGCATGTGAGTACATATACATGTATGTATATACACATGACATATGAAGCATGAGGTACATCATAAATATGCAGTTTCAACTAGTGAATTAATTAATTAATTAGTTAATTAATTAATTTTGGTATTTTTGAGACAGGGTCTCCCTTTAGTCCCAGCTGGCCTGGAGCGGGTTCTGTAGATCAGGCTGGTCTTGAACTCACAGAGATCCACCTGCCTCTGCCTCCCGAGTGTTGGGATTAAAGGCGAATGCTGGGATTAAAGGTGTTCACCATCACACCTGGCTTCAACTAGTGAATTTCAAGAAAAGATGGTAGAGAGCAGAAACATGGCTGACGTATCAGTGGTCAGATCAAGGAACACAGGCAGAAGCTCCACCAATGGACCCCTCCATCTTCTCTACCCCTGGCTACATCCCAAAGCACACAAGTCCTACCTGTGAGTTCAGACCTCTCCAGCCTACACTCAAGACTCTCTACCATTAGAATCTAACTTGACCCCATTGGCATCGTTAGCTTTGGCTGCAAACCTGACACAAACCTGGAGTCTCCTGGGAAGAGGGAGCCTCAACTGAAGAACTGCCGCATCAGACCGGCTGGTGGGCTTGTCTGTGGTGCATCTTCTTAATTAATTAACAGGAGGGCCCAGAGCACTGCCACAATACCATCCTTGGGCAGGTGGGCCTGGGCTGTATTAGAAAGCTAGCTGAGCAGCCAGGGACCCAGGCCAGGGAGCAGAGTCCCTCTGTGGTCCCTGCTGCAGATTTTGTCTCCAGCTCCTGCCCTTGCTTCCTTTGATGATGGATTGTAACCTGAGGGTGAAATAAGCCCTTTGCTCCCCAAATTGCTGTAGGTCATGGTGTTTATTACAGCAACGGAAAGCGAACTACAGTATCTGCGTCAACTCCCTACTCCCACCCCCCACTGCTCCCCTTTCTCTGCAGTTCTTTGCTAGTCCCTCTGCCTCAGCACCTAGGGCACCTGCTCAGCATGCTGTTGACTGAATAACTGAACAGATTCTCCTATTATCCCATCCTCCACCCTGAAGTGAGCCTGTTCCTTCTACCCTGTGAATCCAGGGGCTAGAGGGGGTGGGGAGGGAACGGCAGGAGGGCCGCAAAGCGTGGTGTGCATCCGGCTATAAGACTCCCACGCTGGCCAGTCTCCTCCTGGTAAAGCTAACCCTAGGCCCCTGAAAATGCAACAACATTCAGACACAGTGGGTTCTTGGCCTGCGAACTGACAAAATACATGTCTGTTTGAATTGTCTACCTACTTACAGGTCAAAGTTAGATTAACACTCCCAGAGAAGACAGGATGCTGCCCATGACATCAGAGTAGAAGGGCTGGAATGTAGGTTATTTCATTTCTGCCCTGTGCACATGCAGAGGTGTTCTTTCATGTGTTGGGATGGTAAACATGCTTTGTGGAGACTGCACCTTTCTTTAGGCTCCTCATGCAATGTCTTTGGCTTGGCCTCTCCCCTGAAATACAGAACTCTTTCTTTGAACTCACTCACTTACACATCACACCTCTACTTCTCATTCAGAAAGTATTCCAAGAGATCTTAGAACCTGCCAGGGTCCTCACTCTCTGAGGATTTTAGTTGTCTTGAACTGCAGTTATGTGTACATATGTCTCATGAACCACCTTGAGTACTCTTCCCAAGGCCAGGGACAACCCATCATATTCATCCACACATGCTATGCATGAAGTGCCTTGTGTATCAACGATATTAGCATACTGGCTGAATTGAACTAAATTTAATATTTTGCATAAAAATGCTCATTTTTGGCAGGAGTATTTCAGCACTGATTACTACTACATTCTGCTTGATCTCATCAAAAAACCAGCTAAGACTGTACTGGGGGTTATGTTCGAAAACTGCTTATCAGTTAGGATGCATCCTGGTGTATTTAACGGTAAATTGGTATCTGAAGACTGGGTGTGGTTGCACACACCTGTGATCCAAGCACTTGGAAGGAAGAGGCAGGATGGCAAGTTCAAGGTCAGATGGATTACAGAGGGAGGTCCTGCCTCAAAAAAAAACAAAATAAAAATAAATGACATCTGGAGTATGCTCTTGTAGTTTAAAAGTGTAAGCGTGTGTGTGTGTGTGTGTGTGTGTGTGTGTGTGTGCATCTCCAGGACAGGGAGGAGGGATGAAATCAGATGAACAAGATACAGTTAAACTGGTGATAATTTCTCTTACTGTGAATGCTTGTAAATTTGTTTTTAAGAGTAAAACACAAACAACTCACACTGTCAGCCCTTTCACAGAACGTGGAGCCAGTCCGAGCCTGGTAGCACCAGCATGAGCAGAGGAGGGAGCTGCTCGCTAATCCGGGTACCAGGTTGCTGTCTGCTCTGCACGTGTACACACCATCTCCAAAGCTGCAGACTCCCAGAAGGTAAAGATCATTAAACTCCTTTGTGTCAACTTTCAAAACAACTATAAGCTTTGAGCATCACCGACTAATTTGTAAACTCAAATATTTTCTGCCTACTCTTTGAAGGGACCATCCCTTCTTCCTATGTGCAGGGACCATCTGATGGTGTGCCAGCAAAGCACAGAGCTCCTTCCTTTACTCCCTTCTACAAGGAAGGCATGCATCTCCATTCCACAATCATAATGGCAATTAGCACATATCCAGGGCTTTCTAAATGCCAGGCACCATGTTTAATATTCATAACAAATTCATGAGAAATAAGTTTTCCACATGTATTTCAAATGACAAATAAACAAAGAAGCAAAACTGAAGCCCAGAAGAGGACAGTTAGAACACTAAGGACTTGCATAGTGTGTGAGCAGAATTGCGGAGAAACACTTTGGCTCCAAGGCCTGGGTCCCACTACAACCTAACTGGATAAGCTCTTTCTACCCCCGGGATATCAAAGTTTTCTCAGAGCCTTTGATCTCCCAACAGACAAGAATGAAGCTCTGGCCCCCACTGTGTACCACAGAGGCATATTCTAACCCCTCTTCTCCTCCTAATTAGAGGAAGAATTAGAAAAAAACTGGAGGATGCAGAGTTACTATCTTGAACCAGCAGGTACTTTAGACACAGCTGAGCATATGATCAACTGTCAAAGAGTTTTCACAACCCTCTGAATGTTATACATTAAATACTAATATTTAAATGGAAATGGCTACAAATAAGTTCCTATGGTAAGGAAATCACTCTACATGGGCTTGGAAATATTATCAAGATTAAACTCAGTATTAGATATTTCAGAACAATAAAAATATTATTGTTCAAATGGAACACCTATGCCCACATCCAAAGCAAGCTTCATGACATAACTCTTTCTCCTTCATTTATTCTTCTCAGAGAAGGAAAATAAATATCTAGATTTGGCACAGGGCAAATTTGGTAAGGGCTGGGTGTGGTCAGCTCAGCCCTTGTCTCAGCACCTCTTGGGAGTGGTATTTCTAGGACACATACACCCCTGGTTCCTTCATGTGAACTCCTCAGTACCCTGACACATGTTCCTATGTCCTGACTGGTTAACTTGGTGAAGACCCTCCAACAGCAATGAATCATCATTATTACCACCAAGAAATGTATCGAGCATTTAAATGTCATGTATAAAAATGTCAGGTATAAAACCAAGAAAAACAAAGCCTAGAAATGTCATTAACACACCTAGCAGGAGTCTATACAGCTCTCCTTGGTTTAAGCTGGGTCACTCACCCTTGGTTTCAGGAATAATCCTGGACAGTTAGCTGGCAATAGCCATCTTAAAACCACCACAGATCTCCTCTACAGAACTCTGAAGTCTCTACCACATACTTAGCAGATTAACAGTTCCTTTTAAAGAAAAATAATTACCTTCCTTGCTGGCACACGGTTGGAAGAGGGGACGGTCTTCCAGTGGGGAAGCATGCAAATCAGGTTCTTAAGCCTCAACAGCGGAGCTCAGCTCTGCCTCCTCCAGCTATTTCGTCCAAAGCCCGTGGAACCTTCTCCAATTAACACCACAGAAGTCTCATACTTTGGGCAGAGAGCTCAACCATAAACTGATTAGTATCCAACTCTTGCCAAAGGCTCATTTAAGACATCTGATAGTAGAGAGAGATGGCTTAATGTGCAGATTAACTAGCCGTTCCACTCGGCTCTCTAAGTTTTAGCCATATACTAAATTGAATCAACACAAAGAAACATTTGTTCCCTGAAGTAATTCAACTTCTTAGCAAGGGAAACTCCTTTATACACTTAAGATTCATGCCCTCAGCTCTTAGAGAGGGTGGATATAAGAAACATCCATTTGAACAATCATTGAGGGCCTTTGGTAAAAGAACAGTTGAAAGCACTGTCCATTAAATTATCCACTGCCCCCAAAATGGAAAACCAAGGAACAAACTCGGTGCCAAGAAAAAGTTTGTCTCTCTGAAGAGTTTATGTTTCCTTCCTCAGAGGAGAGCTGTATAATCACATCTCTTTTTGTCTTGGACTTCAAAACTTCACAGGCAAATTCTGTGCTCAAATGCTGTAACTAATTCATCCCAACCACCTTGCAATATCTATTCTGAGATTCTTTTTACCTCTTTTGATCTTGATTGTATTTTTATGTCTGCTGCTTTGGGCTTCATTTTGCAAACCAACTTCTATCTCTTTCTCCTTCAAAGTAGGACATAAATCCCAGTAAAAGGCCTTTTTCTCATCCTTAAAAAAACAATCCTGAGCCTCCCATCTTGTTGTAAACGCTCTTTGATTTGCCAGACCATCCATATTAGGGCCTGGTGTCTCCAACATAATCTAGCAGATTCCAAAAGACCCCAATCAGCACCATCTTGCTCATCCACCCCAGGGCACCAGCCTTACAGATTGCGAACAGGAACAGCTCAGTGTACCTCAGGAGTGAAATTGATCCCCAAAGCCAAAGATGCTCCTGCATAAGATGACAGTGCTGAGGACTGAGTCATCCAGACCATAATTATAAGCCATCCCAAACAAGAACAAGAACTCACCGCTGGGGCAGATTCCATTTTCCAAGGATGGCCAGAGCCTTTCTCATCTGACACGCCCTTCTGTCGTGAAAGTTTCCTCCCTTTAAGGGAATCTCTTCTAGTACTGGAGAGATAGCTCAGCAGTTAAAAAAGAGCATTAGATTCTCTGGAACTGGAGTTATGGATAGTTGCTCACTGCCATGTTGGTACTGGGAACCCAACTGGGACCCCCCTTTGCAAGAAGAGCAAGTGTGAAGTTGGGTGTGGTGGTGCACACCTTTAAGCACTTGGGAGGCAGAGGCAGGCGATCTCTGTGAGATCAAAGCCAACCTGGTCTACATAGTAATTTCCAGGCCAGTTGGGACTATAGGGTGACCTTGTCTCAAGAAAACCCACCTCCCCAACAAGCTGCCACTAAGTGCATGAGACAGATATCTCAACCAGACACAAATCCCACTGAGTTCTTCCCTAATTCCTGACCCTCAAAATCATAAGTAAAAAAATAAAATAAAATGACAGTTTTCCGACGGGTATATGGATGTAGTACTTGACTCAGAAGATTAACTATTTAATGCATATAAGGTTCTTGCTCAATAATGATAACTATTATCAATATGTTAAGTACAAAACTAAAGTTTTGTGTCATCTCTGCATAGGGACTCAGCTTTCCCAGGAATGCTTCTGTGATAACATTCTTGTCATACAACCAAAGATGGCCTATGTACTTGGCACCTGTCTTCCTGGCTCTTTTTGGTTACATCTCCAGTAGCGCACACAGACTCCATGTTATATCTGATGGAATGAATGCGCAGGTCACATTTCTATAGACAGCATTTTGGGTCAGTCCATTTGCCTCAGTTTCTGGGCAGAGAATGCAGTTTGCGGGTTCTGATTAAAGGCCTGCTGCTGTAGTTGGGCCTGTGTTGTCTCCTCATAAGGGTCCAAGCAGCTGGGAAGTATGAGTCACCGGCACACAGAAGGGGTGGAGACAAGAGGAAGACAGCAGAATGCAGCTGTTTTTTATACTGTTTACACTCCTGGTGAGTTTACTTGTGTGCAAGGTCTCTGCATTCTAAGACGTGGACATGCCTGCTTACATTTCTGCTTCTCCTATGCCTGGGTTTCATGTTACCCACATTCTGAGGCTAGCTTATACTGATCAACTGCCTGTGCCAAGCACCGGGAAGGTATGGGGCTCTGAATACATTGGAGAGGTGCACTGATGACCCTGACAATGGTGGTACCGCTCTGTAGGAAAACAAGTGACAGGATCCTTTGATTAATGGAGTCTTTCCCTCCAGTTTAGCCTTTATTTCCTCTGACTCTCTGGAGAACAGTCACCAACAAATCCCTTCCAGTCACAAAGCCCCCTGCCTCCCAGAGCTCACCCCTGATGTCTGACAGTGCTTGTGTTCCCCCAGGGTATGCGGGATCAATGCACCAGGACTTCAAAGAAGCCCTCCAATGGGAGAGCAGGCAGCACTTTCAAAAAGAATCCTCGAGCTGGGATTTAGAAGTTGGAGTGGAGGAGGGGAGACAGCCATGGCGGGGATTTAACAGCACCGCACAAGGCAGCAGGATCAGAGCTATGAGGCAGATTCAGCTCCAGAGATGAAAACCGTTCTTGGTGCTGACAACATCTGTTTTATTTTGAAGGTTGCTAAGGAGAGTCCTAGCTGGGCCAACATTGTTCCGTCTCTGGACTTCACAGTGTGTCTTCTGACAGCACCAATGAAAGCTCTCCAGAAACGAGCCGCTCTCTCGCTTTTTCGATATCAAAGTGCCATTCTGCTGACAACACCCCGCCTAGTCTCAGACCCCACTGGACTGTCCAGACCATGAACCCTCTTACAGCTCTGCCCCTCCTCCTCTGCTCCTACTTGCCAAGTCCCCATCTCTGCCCAGAAAGACCTGTTAGGAACAGACGGACAGTGAGCTCACCCCTGAGCCAGCAAAGGACTGCCATGAAGGAGGGAAGGGAGATAGGAGCTAAAGACGTGGGAGATTTAACATCAAAGTTAGAAGCCATTTCCTGGCCTTGAAGGATGTTCTACCCTGTTAATCAAATAGAAACCAAATATCTTCATCAGGGCCCAAAGCACTCACAGGACAGCAGAGAAATAAAGTTGAAAACAGGTAAGAGCCTGACCACAGGCCTGTCCCAGTGGCAGGCCAGTCCTGCCAGGGGACCTGTTGATGGTGGGAATCAAGCCACACACCACACCACCCCTTCCTCTTAAATGGACTTTTTTTTTTTTTTTAAACAATCCATTAACAAACATCAGGAGGGGCTACACTTTCTGCCAGCTGGACAAACAGGAAAAAAAAAAAGAGATGGGAAAAATGGAGACCATTGCAATAGAGGTCAGGCCAGCCCAGCAGTCACATGTCTGACAAGGAGAGATTACAGCAAGGATCACACACATATAAAGTGAAGGCATGCCAGGGATCACGTACATGAGAAGGTGAGGATACACCAGGAGCACATACGTGATAAAGTAAGGAAACACTGGGGTCACACACACATGATAAAGTGAGGACACTGGGACACATAATAAGGCAAGGACACTAGGGATCACACACATGATATAAGACAAGAGCATGCCAGCGATTACATACATAAAACAAGGATATACCAGGGATCACACATACAACAAGGCGAGAACTCTCCAGTAATCACATACATGATAAAGTTAGGACATATCAGGGATAACACAAATGATAAGGACATGGGGGTGAGCACATACATGATGAAGTGAGGACATACTAGGGGTTGCAAGCTTGACAAGGTGAGGATATGCAAGGGATTATACACATGACAAAGCTAAGGCACATCAGGATCACATGCATGATAAGGTAAGGGCTCTCCAGTGACCACATACATGATAAAGTTAGGACACACCAGAGACCACACACATGGTAAGACAAGGACACACAGGAACACACACATGATAAAGTGAGGATACACTAGGGGTCACATGCATGGTAAGGTGAGGATTCTCTAGTGATCACATACATACATAGTGAGGAAATGCCAGGGAGCACACACATGTCACAAACAAGACAAATGGGATGAGAACATGAGGACACTCTCGTGACCTTCCCACACGTGACAAGCTGCTGTAGCATGTGGGGTGACACCTCTGCATCTCCAGCAGGAGCAGCACCCACACAGAGGGTCCTGAGGAGAGAGGCAGGAGAGGCAGACAGCCCCTAAGGTAAATCACATCTGCAAAGACAACCGCTGCGAGGGTCCAGGGCAGTGGGGAAGCAAAGGCCCTCGACCGCTGGAGGACAACGCTCTTCCACACTGGGCTTCTGCAGCAGGAGTCCAAGAAGGGGCAGAGAACAGCCGCCTTGCCCATCTACAAAGAGCCACTGTCGAGAGCCATTCAGCTCAATTCTCACAGGCAGGCAGATTTCAACGACAAAGGAAACGGCATCCTCAGGTGAGGGGACGAACACCACCTAAGCTGTCCCTGCCAGACACACTGTTTCTGCCAGTTGTGCTTTCCTCAAGCCTGGGAGCTGGGGAGTTCAAGGACACTTGTCTGATACAAATGTCTGAACGGCAGAATGCCAAGCACTACATGCCTTCTGAGCGCACAGGAAGCATTAAGCTGAGAGCCTCAGAGCCACTCTTCACCACTCACCAAGCCAGGTCACGCTCACACCGGATGGGGCAGACATGGCCTCTGCTACCTTGTACCAGCTCCTGTTGTGTCCAGGAGCCCAGAGGGCCACAACGCACAGGTAATAGCCTGAGTTTTCTTTGCTGACATCTCGAACCAGCAGATGGTAGGAGCGGGTATCCATGTGACTGAGAGCAACGTGCGGAGAGCTGTAGATTAGGGAATCACGGTCCAGCCGAGCCAGCATGCGGGAGGCAAGCAAGGTGGTGTCAGGTGTCCTTTTGAAGTACCATGTCACTTCAGGCCGGACATCGTCCACACGGTCTGTTGTGATATTGCAAGATAGGTCCAGGTCTTTTCCTTCAGCCACAGACACTGTCCTGGGCACGGCTAATTGCAGAGCTGAAAAATGCAAAACAAGTCCATCTAGTGATCTGAATGGCATTTGCCCTTCCAGCACCTCCCGCCTCCTCATCTCCCGCTGGATCACCTCCTTTTAAGTTCTGATTTATGCTGTTAAAATTAGAAGGCTTTGTGCAGTTGAAAGTGCTTGAGGAACAGTTAATGAATAAATTCATGAAACATACTAAATTGTGTTTGGAGATGAAAAGAAATGAATACCAGCAAACATACGTAGTTACTATATGCCAGATACTGTTCTGAGTGCTTTATAAGTTAGTCCTCAAAATAACCCCACAGGTGAGTACTAGTGTGGTAATTTTACCAATAAAGAGGCTGAAGCACAGATAGGTCAAATCATTTGCCTTAGATTATACAGCTAATATATAACTACATATTATATATAATATATATATTTCAGAGCTGGGATTTGATGATGTTTGCTTTTCATTTTTGAGACAGGGTCTCACTATGTAGCCTTGGCTGGCCTGGAACTTGATTTTTTTAAATTTATTTTTATTTTTAATGTGTATGAGTGTACTGTTTGCATGTAGGTTGGTGCACCCATGTCCTGCAATGCTGCGGGGGGTCAGAAGAGGGCAACAGATTCCCCTGGAACTGGAGTTACAGATGGTTCTTGGCCACCATACGGGTGCTGGGAATCGAACCTGGGTCTTCTGCAAAAGCAGTTGGTACTCTTAACCGCTGAGCCATCTCTCCAGCCCTGGAACTTGCTCTGTAGACCAGGTTAGCCTTGACCTCACAGAAATCCATGTGACTCTGCCTCCCAAGTGTTAGGATTAAAGACAGGAGCCATCAAGCCTGACCTAGAGCTGGAATTTGAATTGAGACTGTCTACCTCCAGGAACTCAGCTCTTTTATAAAGGAATTTTATTTACTTATTGTTATTTAATGTGTATGAGTGTTTTGTCTGCATGTATGAAAGTACAGCACTTGCCGTGCAGTGCCTGTAGAGGTCAGAAGGTGGAGTTGGATCCCCTGGAACTGGACAGTTGTCAGCTACCATGTGGGTGCCGGGAACTGAACCTGGGTCATCTATAAGAGCAGTCAGTGCTCTTAACCACTGAGCCATCTCTCTAGCCCCAGGATGTCTGCTGCACAGCAGGCAAGTAAAACTACTCTTTTTCTATGTGCACAGTAAAATTTAGATGGTTTTCTATAAAAAAAAAAAAATATGATAGCTTAGTTCTGCCAGATACAGAGTGTCTGGATAGGGCTGGGGTTTGAGGCTGGGGAATGGAAGGCATCTTGGCTGGGTATGAGTGAGGCCCTGGGTTCCACTCTAGCTCCTCAAAGAGGAGGAAAGAAAAGGTGAAGACTTCTCAACAGGTGAGTGGGAAGGTGGTACCAGACTATCCCCCTCAAGAATCAGTCAAAAAAAAAACCAGACCTTTAGTGTGCTGTGCACAGAGTATAATTTATCAGACATGCCTAGCTATGAGACATATTCTAATCCCAGAACCCAGTGAATTCTGAATTTTCCATGTTGTCCACTCATGACTGTGGATAATTAACACTAGGGTGTATTTAGATAAAGCCTTTAAGTGTTTGGTGCCACAGACTCAAGGCAGATCTCATGTCATCACTCCTTTTTACATGAAAATATTTTACTCTATTCAGGGGATATTTAAGAAGATGCTGAACATCTGTAATAGGAGTGGAAAGGCATTCGCGTTGTGATAATGTTCTGGGAATGATGACGTAGACGATGATCATCAGCAAAGCTCTCCCATGGGATTCAAGTGAGGTGTGGATTCCGCCTTCTAGAAAGTCATTCAGCATTCAGTCATCCTCCGGAAGCTTAGGGACACAGGCTGATGGCCAGTTGGGAAAAGACCCAGTCCAGAGCCATGCCCTTTGACACACATTGCTTCCATATGAATATTTCCAAATCTTGATGATATTTCAAGCCACACTCGACCATCCATCCAGAACACAACAGAAAATGAGGTGCACATAGTATTAGAAAAAGGAGTTTGAAGATCTAGTTTGTCTTTCTACTCACGCTCCAAATTCATTCTCTTCCTTCATCCCTTTAATGAGGCCCAAAGTAACTTGAAGATATTTTTCCAAAGGACTCAAGGAACTGGCTGCTTGGAGCCAGGTTCTGCAGCTTGAACCACTCCACACACATTGTCAGACTAGCTGAAATCTACTGCAGCCACCAGCTACTGCATGTAAAAAACAACTCCCACAAATACCTGTGGGATGCACACATCAGGAAGTGCATTCTTGAATTCCAGGAATGCTGGCAAGAATATCTCTTCAACTATGGAAGTGAAAGTGGCTAATGCCTTGTCACAGCACTGACCATGGGTCACATACATTCTGGACTTAGAGGTTTGCCAATGAAAAATGAGATGGATTGGGTTGAAGGGGATGGTAGGGGGAGTTTTAAGAATGCAGAATGCAAGAGAGGATTTAGGCGAAGCCTGGAATGCTTCAGGCTGTCTCCAGTAAAATATAACTGAGTCCATAAAGCAGATATTATAAGATTTGCATCTGCCAGGCATGGTGGCACACACCTTTCATCCCAGCACTGAGGAGGCAGAGGCAGGCAGATCTCTGTTCAATGCCAGCCTGATCTACATAGTGAGTTCCAGACCAGCTGGAGCGACAGGGAAACCCTGTCTCAAAAAAGACCAAATAATAATAATAACAACAACAATAAAAAAGAGTGGCTCTGTGTCATTTACAATGCCACTGAGGTCGGAGTACATGAGCAAGCTCCTGCAGACAGTACAGGTGTACAAAGCAGCAAAAGATCATTCCTTAAGCACTGGTGGTTCTTAATCTGCAATCCACAGAAAACTTAAGAGATCTGTGAATGTGTATGGGAAAACTTTATTCATTTTTATTTTCATTAATCTTCCCCAATATGTAGCATCTCTTCCCTTTGTGAATGTAAGAAAAAATAAAAAAGTATGCTTGTACCCAGGGCTTGGTCCATAAGGAATCACAGATCTTTTCATATCTCTTTGCGGTGGTTGCAGATATCTAAAACATCATTTACATTCCCTGCTCCCTAGAAAGTATAAGTTGTTAGGCCTGCCAATATGTCTAATTATCCACATGTTAATAAAGAAGCATAATATTAGTATAAAACATTTGTCTTAAAAATATTTTGATACGTACTTAAATACAATTCTTTCCCTCTGTCACTGTGTGTGCTATGTTTTACGAATTAAGACTTGTTCATTTTGAGGAAGGACCTACAGGCTTTGAAAGGTTGTCAAAGAGGCTTATGGGGCTTGTGTGTGTGCAAGCATACACACACACACATGTGCGCGGGCGCGCGCGCGCGCGCACACACACACACACACACACAATCATGAGGCTGAGCACAGTTGTGTGGGCCTGTAATCCCAGCTACTCTGAAATGGAGGCAGGAGGATGACAAGTCTGAGGCCAGCTGGGGCAGGTAGTAAGGGGCTATCTCAAAATAAAAAGAGCAATATAGGCCGGGTATGGTCAGCCTGGTCTATATAGTGAGTTCTAGGCCTGCTATGGCTACAGGGAGACCATTTCTCAGAAAAACAAGAACAGCATCAAAAAGATACTGCAAAAAAGGGCAAGGGAGTTTAGCGGTGAACTTGCCTAGCAAATCTGGCCCCGGATTCAGCACCAGGACCAGGAATCCCAGAAAGGAATGGGAGCCCTCAATATTGTCTTGGGTTAGAGCTAGATGTTATGAACTGCCTGAGAGACTCAGAGTTCTAATCTTATAACCAGATGCTATGTGGTTCATGGTGTGTTTGAAACAAACAAACAAATGAACAAACACCTTTACAATAGAAATCCTACAAAAAAAAAAAAAAAATAGAAATCCTACCATAAAATGGTTAACTTGCTGCAAAGCTGAAAATCCTACCCCACCTGCTAAATAGCTAGAGGTTTCCTAGAGCAGATTCTAGACAATTGCTCCTGCTAAAGAAGGTGACCTCAGTCCATCTGGAGAACCATTTCTGTAGCCAGTGGAGCCAAGGCTGACCAGGACAGGCCACTCATAAAGGAAGCTTCGTCCTGCTTTTCACACACACTTCCAAATGCAGATGAATGCCGTACCCTGCAGACAACCATTCTCCCGGCTTATCCCTTCCTGCTTTCCTTCCCAGCTCAGCAGAGTGGCCACATGCTCGCAGGCCTGCTCAGAGTCCAGCCGAGGTTCTCCCTGTTTGAAAACAGGAGGCAGCAGCCTCTATGACTCACTATGTTATACGACTAGAAAACCAAGCACACCTGGCAGTCTCAGCAGTGGTATTACCTTGCAATGGTCTCTATGCAATCGGTCCCCTCTGAAGCTGCAAGCTCTACATGGCCTGGGCTTGCAGCACCTCTGACCACAGGGCTCCACACAGAATGAAGCACACAGTGGGTTCCCTGCTAGTGCTTGTGGGACAATGATTTTTCACTTTTGCTTTTCCTATTTTGTTTCCTGATGTGCCTTTTTGATTTTTTTTGCTTCTGAAGCTGGAGTAAGAGGGTTTGTTGTTGTTTTTTAAATAAAATTTTCTTAAAAAGGCAGATTTACACATTACAGGACAAAGAACTTTCTGTATGGACTCTGAAGCTGGACTTTCTGGAATATACATGATATAGGAAGCAAGAAGCCCAGCCCTTTGCAGGGGATGGTGCGCCTGAAGGGGGTTGGAAAGGCAGGTGCAAAAGGGTGAAGATTATGGAAGAGGCTTGGGGTCAGCCATGTCTACTCCCCACAGCCTTGGGGAGAAGACTAAGGGAGGGACCTAGAAAATAGCAAACAGGGTAAAGCTAAGGTATAAGCAGCTCCACCCCATGCCCCAGGGAACACCAGGTGGGTCCTCACTCTGAGACAGTCATTCTTAACCTCTGAGTCAGAGAAAAAGCCTTCTTATGTAGAGTGAGGCGTGTCCCAAAGGCCCAAGTTCCCAAGTTCGCAATATCCAACAGGAAAGTAAAACTCTTGCATATGGCTCAGAACAGAGGTGCCCTCCCCTAAGCTACCAATGCCACTCTGGTTCCTTCACCCACAGAGACAGGCTTGAGAGGAGAGGCAGAGACGGTCCTTTTCTGGTCTAGTACGTTGCATCTTTCCTTGTTCTAATCAGTGTGTAATGTTTCCAAAACCTCACCTGTCGGCTGGATCACCACGGTAGCCACTTCCACAGCTTTTTCTTGGATTTCTTGCCAGCTGCCCTGCTCAGCGATCCACTCACTGACCACACACCTGTAGGAGCCCTGGTCTGCAGACAGGGCCCGGGACACAGAAAGACGGTAGGCATCACTGCCCACGGTAGCCAGGAGCACATCCCCGCTGTGGTAGCGCTGCTCGTAGCCTGGGCCCGGATGGAATCTGCCCTCGTGGGTGAGGCCAAGGATGCTGCGGTGCGTGGGGCCTCGGTGCAGCTCCCACAGCAGCGCCAGGTGCGTGTGCAGTGGTGATGCGGTGGATGCTGTGCATCGAAGCTCGAAGGGCTCCCCCTCACGAAGGCTCAGGCCCGGAGGAGACCGAGAGTTGGGGCCCACTACGAGGGCATCAGCCAACACTGTGGGGGACAGAGCGAACACATCAGTCATCAGCCACCATTGGTCCTGCCCCATGCAGAAAGGACAGGCCACCTTCCACAACACACAACACTGACTTTGAGCCAAAACTCATCACTGTTACCAAAGACAATTTCTCTTTCCATTTCCTGCTCTAGAGCCCAGACAAGTGAGGCAGCAAGAAAACTCCAATTCAAATGAGCTAATGAGTGTGTTTGTCCCCATGATACACAGAGTTGTCAGGAGAGTCCAACAAATGCCAGTTGGTTAGGACACAGGGCTGGAAGCAAGAGCCCGGAGTGTAGAGAGTTGTCAGGGGAGTCCAACAAATGCCAGTTGGTTAGGACACAGGGCTGGAAGCAAGAGCCCGGAGTGTAGAGACAGGAGTCCTGCTATGAGTGAAAGCATCAAGATCACCAGGGAGCAATTATGGCAGGAGCTGCCTGTGGCTGAGGCCCTGGGAACTGCTCACAAGACCAGGGTAAGAGGAGTATACTCACAGGATAGCGAAGGGCCAAGGAGCTCTGCTGCTAACTCTTAGCAACTTCTGGTGCTCAGACAGTACTTACACGTCTAGAAAAGGGGGTGAGGGATCACAGACCTGGGTAAGTGCTATTCAGAATGGAAGTGATGCATGCTGGTGCTGCCTATGAGCACGGTGGAGGATGGGGGTGTCTACCAAGGGGCTGGGAAAATCTATTAGGCTCATCAGGGGTTAGATCGCGAATCCTCAAACATCTCTATTAATTATCTCTTTCTTTTCCCTCAAACCCAGGACAGCTGGAGCTACAGGGAGACCCTGTCTCAAAAAGACCAAAAAAAAAAAAAAAAAGAAAGTAATTCAGTGTCCTTGAAAAGAGATCACTTGAGATGACAGAAAAACTTTAATTCCTTTAGAACACTTTCCAAAGACTCTTCCCTTCTACAAAACTAATATAACAGTTCCCTTTGAGTACATACATCAATCTGAGTATGGCTAGCATGGATCCTTTCCCGAGGTCCTCACTCAGAGTAAGGGTGGACAGCTTTAAGGCCTATGAAGCTGAAGGCCCGGCAGCCCCTGGACCATGTAGAGCTCTTGCCAGCAACACTACCTGGGCAGCCAGCCAGACTCTCTGGAGTCACCCAGCTGCTCTTCTGGGCCAAGGAAAGCCTTCAAAGACTTAGAGAAGAAACAGAAAGATAATGGGGAATGGTGGGGGCTCCTGTCACCTCCCTCTCCTCAAGATAGATCACAGGGGTGCCTCTGACCTCCTAGAGGTATGATCTGCTGCATTATTAACTCCATGCAAGAATGGTTTATGGGAGCTGGCGAGATAGCTAGTGGTTAAGAGCACTGGCTGCTCTTTCACAAAACCCAGATTTGAATCCCAGCACCCACATGGTGGCTAACCACCATCCATAACTCCAGTTCAAGGGGCTCTGACACCTTCTTCTGTCCTCCATGGGCACTGCATGACACAGGTGGACTTATATACATGCAGGCATAACACTCATACACATAAAATAAAAATAAATTTAAAAAATTTAAAAAGTTATGTTTTATGGAAAATCTTTCTTTAAAAAATTCAGCTTTAGAAGTCAAACCCGGGGCCTTGCATACACTAGGCAATCACTCAGCCACTGAGGTCTAGCCTCGGCCCTTTCTCTTTTTCTCCCTGTCACCCGCCTCTTGGAGACAAGAGTCTTGCTACATAGCCCAGGATGGCTTTGAATTCACTATGTTCAGCCCAGACTGAACTGTCAATCCTCCTGCCTCAGCCTCCCAAGTGCTGAGATTACAGGGGTGTGCCACCGATACCTTTCAAGGGAAGATGGAAGAGGTGGATCTGTTGGGCTAATACTTCAGTACCTACTAGAAGACACAGCTGACGTTTCCTCCTTTCATGGTTTAGTAACAGAACAGCAGTAGCTGAGACATGGTGGGTTCTACCAGCCTTGACCCAAGGAAGGGATGCCTACATCCACCTACTACTTAGGTATGATCATTTCCTACTTTCCAGGTTATTATTACATTCCTACCCTGATACAAATCCTTTCAGAAACAAGGCAGGCCACAAATAAATGCATAATTAACAATAATAATAGTAATAATGATGTTTCCGTTTTTTAGTCTCAAATTAAAATGGTTTGTTCTTGTTCATTTACTAATTACCTGTGTGATTTTTTTTTAATTAGTTTTTATTGATGCTTTGTGCATTTCATACATTTTTTCCAATTCAGTTCAGGCTTATTTCCCTTTCCCCCCCCCACCCCCACCCCATCCCAGATCATGCATTCTGCCATAACTGTCCTGCATCTTTCTCTCAGTTTTTTTTTTTTTCATTTTTAGCTATAAGTGATAATCCATGAGTACAAGCATCCTCCATGCAAAACCTATCTGTAGGCTGTTGTGCCCAAACACCTACAGGCCCACCATCCAGTGGGTCAACTTGATTGAACAAACTACCTGTGTGATTTTTAAGCAAGTAATTAACCTATGCTCTTCCATTTCCTTTTGTGTAACTTAGGGGAAGGTCATATCCTATCTTTTTCACTGGGTTCAGACAACTGAGTGTATGAGTAAATCCAGAAGCATTTGTAAGATGGGACAAAAAACCCCAACAATCAAAACCTCCACTCAAGACACTCCAGATGCTGACCATGTGGCTTTTTTTTTGCACAGCTGGGTCAGTGAAACAGCAGTGACCACAAGGTTCTTTGTCTACATGCAGCATATACAACCTCTGATGCAAATACTGACCTGTGAAGGTCAGAGAGAAAGAGGAACTAGTATCTAGCTGTCCTATCATCATGACCGCCATCTTGTCTCTGGGCTGAAGGCTCGCTGCGGCACTGCTGTGAGGCCTGGCACAGCTGAGCTCACCCGTGTCCATGCCTTTTAGGGCAGGCTCTGTGGGACGGAGGACGCTGAGGCAGGAACTGGCCCAGAGCCATTCAGCTAACAAGTGGCAGAGCCAGAAGTCAGACTGGACAGGTGAGCTGGCTCCAGAGTTGGGCTCTCACTACTGATTCACACCATGCTGCCTGCAACCGATCGGCCACAGGATCTTTTAGAATTACACTGGCTAGAAGAAGGGGGTCCCCTAGAGTCCCCTGGCCCATCCTCTGCACTGGACAGGGTAATAAATCTCTTTGCAAAGTCAGAGCAGCAGAAGCAGAGGCAGGTCCCCTGGCATGATGGCCCTGTGTGGGGTCTGTACCTTTAACCTGCGCTGTGTCCTCATAGTTGCCCTGGACGGTGGCATCTGTGCTTGGAGTGGAACACTTGTAGTGGCCTTGGTCTGACGGTTGGATGTTCTTTATGTGGAGTTCTACAGCGTTGTTGGCAGTCCGCTTCAACAGGATGTCGCCCCGCTGCAGCCGCTCCTGGTACTGCTGGGCTGGGAAGCCCACCTCCCAGGTGCTCGCGAGCTCCACAAAGCCGCTCCCGGAAGACGAGAAGCTCCAGTCAAAGTTCTGTTCACTGGGGCCGTCATAGTCACTGACGTTGCAGGGGACCACCAGCTCGGTGCCCACCACCCGGAAAAGGGTCCCCACAGGGACTCTTACCACTCGCCCTTGACAGAGAGCTGCAATGACAGGAGGTGAAAGGCAGGTCTTTAATCACGGGGGACTTTCTTGGTACGAACGTGACAGTTGAAAGGTGCTCCTGCTCAGGGCCCAGGGCAGAAATGTGCCAACTGAATCTCTCGAGAAAATGGACCCCTGCAAGAGGGGATTAAGCTGTTCCTGAAATTATGGGTTAGAAGTGCACCCTGAAATGAATGCCTTTTATATCACCAGTTTCCCAGGGCTGAGTAAGTATGAAAAGTAGGCTAGCCATAAACCCAAATACCGTAAACCTGAATAGCTTTGTCTCTCTAGTCACCACTTTACATACCGTCAGCACTCAGTGTGATATAGAAATACTTCTGGTTCTATGTGAAAGGAAAGGACACAGCTAATTTTCTATTTACATTTCTGCCCATCCCAAATCACAACCTTCATCCCTAGAGACCATTCCCAAGACCTGATTTACAATGATGGATGCCAATTTCCAAATCCTAGAGCAGACTGCTGATAAAATGATTTAACTCCAGTTATCTGGCATTGCCTATAAATTAATTTTAAAATATGATGATTCCACCAAGTATTAATTTTCTATTTTCTGGCTCATTTCCTTCTCTCTAGTCTTCACCCTGTTCTAAATTCAGAAGGAGGATAGGGAGCACACAGGGAGGGAAGCTGGCTGGAAGCTGAGTGTTGTCAGAACACGGCAGGGGGAGTGCAATGGACAAGGGGTAGCTGGCATTCCCTGCTAGGACAGCCTGCAACCCAGAAGACCCTTAAGGACGGGCACCTGTCAGTCCCCTTCAAAGGGCTTCACTGCAATGAACTTCAGCACAATTCTGTAGTGTTTTCCACCTGTAGTGTTTTCCACTGGGACCAATGATCATGTATGGGTCTTGATGCAGGTACAGCAATGTAGTACACAAGGGGCAGCATGCTGTGAATCAAGGAGACCAGGGTTAGAAGCTCTTAGTTGGGCTTCATCAACTATAAAATGGCTAATATGGTGCCAGTGAGCTGATGAAATAAAATGCTGAGCTTTATCTGTTATGTAATATGGGTTTAATACAATGGAGCTTTTTACAGATTTTCAATATTCTGTTTCTATCATTTGTTATGAGTTGCATTTTGGGCCTCCCCTACCATTCATATGTTGAATTCTGAACCCCCAGTATGTCACAAACCATCTTAATTGGGAATAAGGTCACAGACGATGTAGTCAGGTAAGCTGTGATGAGGTCATATGGCAGAGGGTGGGCTCCTGAGGCAGTAAGACTCGTGTCCTTAAAAGGAATTAATTTGGACACCTAGAGAGAATACAGTGTCGTGATGACGGCAGAGATCAAGGTGACGCATCTAAAAGCTGCAGAACACCAAAGACTGGCTGGTAGCCAGGACGAGTCAGAGCGAGTGGAAGACCGATTTTCCCTCCCAGTGCTTAGAAGGAGCCAACTCTGCTGCCACCTTGGTCCTGACCTCTCGCTTCTGAACTGTGAGAGAAAAGCTTCTGCTGTTTAAACCACCCGGTTTACAGAGGCAGTCCTGGAGAACGGACCTGCCACGGCTGCTTAGCGCCAATTTAATTCATGTTTTTCAAACTGTGTAGTTGCCCAATAGTGGGTTTCAAAATGAATTTATAGTGGTTGTGTGTGCTTTTTAAAATGGAATTTTAAATGAACTGAAGTGATTAGAGTGCATTGCATTTGGTAAGGCCCAATATTGTTTTATACAGTACTTTGTTAAGTAAACAAAGGTAGGTGTATACCAGATTATAATGTAAATCTAACATCTAAATTTGGGTCAAGGTTGAAAAAGAAAAGATTGGCTGTTTTTCCAGAGGCTGGGGTCCCATTCCCAGCACCCACATAGCGGCTACCAACAGTCGATAACTCTAGTTCCAGGGGATCCGATGCCCCCTTCTGACCTCCAAGGGCACCGCACGACATGAGTGCACTTACAGCCAATACATTCATACACATAAAATGAAAATAAAATATTAAAACAACAACAAAACTACCTCTTGTGCTCTCCACCCTTAGAAACATCAACTAACATTTTCTTTGAGAAAGGAGAAATGAAGAAACCACAAAGAGAAACAGTGACAGGGACAGTATGAGACAGTTCTGACAGGGGACTGTCTGTCTACCTTTTCCTCCTAGCCAAGTGGCATAGGCCTAGAACAAACCCCATCCTAAGAAAGTTTGCTGAACTCTAAATCACATCATGCCCTTAAAAACTAAATAAAGTGGCCAGGCGTGGTGGCGCATGCCTTTAATCCTAGCACTTGGGAGGCAGAGGTAAGAGGATCTTTGTGAGTTCAAGGCCAGCCTGGTCTACATAGCGAGTTCCAGGACAGCCAGAGCTACAGGGAGACCCTGTCTCAAAAAGACCAAAAACCTAAATAAAGTAAGGCTGTGGGCAGCGTGTGGCTCATCAAGTGTGCCTGTGTAACACGTGTAAGGCCCAGGGTTCCATCCCTAGTGCTGCAAAGAAATCTAAATAAACAAACAGGTAGAATTAAATGAAGTATTACATGTTTACAACCCCAGCTATCCAGGAAGCTGCAAACAACCTACATGAGTCCAAGAGCTGGATGCTACTTGGGCAACAGAGTGAGATGCTGTCCCCAAAACAGAACCCAGAAGAGTTGAGGTGGGGGAGTAGGGAGTAGAGATGTTCCAACCATACTGCAAAAATGTATGAAATTACCAAAGAATACAGTTCTTAAAAAATCACAAGGACAAAATGTAAAAGCTGGTAATAGGAGAGCCGGCCCTAAACCCCGCTGAACAGTGCCTTGTCCCGAACCACCCGCAATCCCGCTGAACAGTGCCTGTCCCGAACTACCCGCAATCCCGCTGAACAGTGCCTGTCCCAAACCACCCGCAACTCCGCTCAACAGTGCCTGTCCCGAACCACCCACAACCCCGCTGAACAGTGCCTGTCCCGAACCACCCGCAGCTTGCTTCTCACCACTTTTTGCAAGCACGCCCCACACAGAGGCGGAGCCTGCACCTCCAGTCCTAGAGTGGGGCTGAGGTTAAGACCTGGGATATCACAACTCCTGGGTCTTCTCATCCTCTCAGAAAGACACTTTTGCTCCTGGTGCAATCAAGGTACTAAATGGAGGATTCACTGCGCAGCTGCCAGTGGGCGGACCTGCTGACTACACGAGAAAACCACTGACGAGGGCCCAACCCAAGACTCAGGCCACAGAGGCGGAGGGCGGCGTGAGAGTCCCTGGATCCAGCTACACCTTCTGGGCCATTTCCTGTGTACTCCAACATGTGCACCCATGTACATAACTTGTCTTTTTCCTCTTGGTTATACCAGTTTCTTAAGCTAACTTCCACCTCTGGTGATCCAAAGAGCTTTGAAATAATCTATCTTTCTACCCAGCAGTGACCAACCCCCTTAAGACGTGATCACCACAGCTCAAAAAGGAAATAGGAATCAATTCTTTACACTTAATTTTAGAGAGGATCTTACCTCCCAATAAGATCTTTCAGCAGGTAGAGACCCGTGTCTCTACAGACAGCCACTGAGCCCTCTGCTTGAGTTTCATCCTCTATGAAATGGGAACCACGGGGCTCGGGGAGAAGGCTCAGTCCATAAAGTGCTTGCCACACAAGCAGAAGGACCCAAGTTTTGCTCTCTAGAGCCCACATAAAAAGCTGGGAATGGGGCTGGAGAGATGGCCTAGCAGTTAAGAGCGCCGACCGCTCTTACAGAGGACCCGGGTTTGATCCCCAGCACCCACATGGCGGCTAAGAACCGTCTGTAACTCCAATTCCAGGAGAACTCCAGTTCCAGGGGAATCCAAGACCCTCTTCTGACCTCCGCGGCATTGCACAACATGGGTGCACAAACCTACATGCAGACAGTACATTCATATACATACAAAAATAAATAAATAAATAAATAAATAAATAAATAAATAAATAAATAAATAAGCTGGGAATGGTGTATGTGCCTGGAGCTTGCTGCCCAGCCAGTCTAGCCAACCAGTGAATCCCACATTCAGTGAGAGACTGTCTCAAAAAATAATAGGGAGAGGGGCTGGAGAGAGGTGTCAGCGGTTAAGAACACTTGCTGTTCTTCCAGAGGACCCTGGTTCGAGTCCCAGCACCCTCATGGTGGCTACAACCATCTGTAACTCCAATTCCAGGGGATCTGACACCCTCTTCTGGCTTCTGCCCGGCATTGTATAACATGGACACACATACACACGAAGGCAAAATATCGATACACATAAAAATACTTAAAAAATAAAAATAAAAAAACTGGAGAGCCACTGAGAAGATGGTAGTGTTGACCTCCAAATTCCTATGCATACATGCATACACACCTGGACACGCCCACAGGCCCCCACCCAAACATGTACACAAGCAAATAACACATACATGCAAAAAAGAGAAAATAAAACATGGGGACCATGATCACCGCGTCCCCCCTCCCCAGGCTGCGTCCCCCATCCCCAGGCTGTGGCAAGGTGCAGGTGAGCCGGTGGATGCGCACCCTCGACAGAGCCCAGCACTTCGAGGGTCTAAGGTAATGTTCATGGCAGGCCGCCTCTAGAATAAACCGACCACAATCATTCACCTTGCTTCCCTGGCAAGGTTTGCAAAAGGATTTCCAAATGGGTAATTATTTTCTATTCCTATTTCTTGGCAAAAAGTTGGCTCACAGGGCCTTCAGGCCTGAGCCTATGTCCCTTCTGAGGTTCCGTCTTTATTCCTAGTGACTGGGGCTTTGGAAAGGAATCCAGCCCATTATCTCAATTTTCCAAGCCTTCGTCCACTTGGCTGCCAGAATTGTTTTTTTGTTTTTTTTTTTTTTTAACACAAAAATCCTGTCACTCCATGGGCCAGAATTCTGCAGTGGCTGCTTATCAGCTATAGGGCAAAAACTATCTCCAAGTCACCCCGATGTGGCTACCCAGGTCCAACCTACCAGCCCTCAGCAGCACTGTTACAGCAGACCCCTCAGTAGGTCCCCAGTTCTCTAGCCAGTACCAAGTGCCCTTTCCAAAGCATGTGGTAGCTTCTATTTTATGCAGCCCCAAACTCATTTTACCCAGAGAACAGAAAGGCTCAAGACCTACCCTTCTTTGTTTCCAGGACCTCATATCCTATTCTTCTCATTCCACTATATTCAGACATGTTTTCCTCCTAAGATTTTCTTGAACAAGCCAGGTTGAGTCTAACCTCAGAGACTTTGCACATTTCTTTAGCCTTGAACACTTTCGCACAGATGTTTCAACCCCTGGCTCTGTTTTCTAGCATTTCCTGATCCCTTAAGATCATACCCACTCCCACTTCCTCTTACCAGTCGTCTCTAATGCACTTCATGTATACTCACCTATTCTTATGATAATTATTAATCTATCTCTTCCCATTAGAATGTAAGTTCTACATGAACAGTGATCTTTGTGTGTCTACAGCAGGACCTGGTATGTAGCAGCTGTTTGATAACTATCTGCTGACTGAATGAAAAGATAAAAAACATACAAGATTACCTATGATGGGATTGAAGAGATGGTTCAGCAGTTAAGAGCACTGGCTGCTCTCACAGAGAGTTTGATTCCCAGCACCTACATGATGCCTAACAACCACCTGTAACTCTAGTCCCAGAGGGATTCCACACCTTCCTCTGACTGTGTGGGCAATGCACAGCATGGGTTCACTTACACACATGTAGACAATATACTCATAATTTAAAAAAATAAATAAAGTTTTTTAAAGAAAAGATTACTCCTGATCTAGCCATGGCTACCACCCTTGCTCCATTTCCTACCATCCTTCTCCAGGAAGGCTTACACTTCAACAAAACTTTCTGAAAATGCCACTATACGCTGATGCCCAGGGCTTCTGCTTCACTGTCTTCTCCCCCCAGCAATCCTCCTGCAAGGGGCAGCTTCAATAACACCTCCTCAGTGAGGGTCTCTCACCCCCGGGGTCTCCCACGTACACTTCCTCCATGTTCCAGTGGAACCTGCCCAAGTACCTCGATAACAGCTGTGTCACAGGGCCGCTGGGGAAAGACGAAGCAGATAGGAACAGATGCTTGAAAGATCAAATTCTAATCTGAAAACATAAACCGCAGTGAGGTCTTACATGTAGATGTGGGGTGGCCTTTTATCCACACAAATTGAGATTTAAAATTTTGGTAACAGAATTTCAACTTGCCACCAGCAATCTGGTATTTAGTACAGATTTCTCTTAATATTGTTAAATAACAGCAAATGATACTTAAAAATAAATAGAACTTGTAAAAAAGAAAGCATACGGCTCCTCTCAACTCAAAAAGAATGTCTACAGAGCCACACATTGCCAATGTTTGTCTCAACCTTTGGCAACAGCTGATAACTAAGGGAAAAGGAAAAAGAAAAATTCCTCTGATTTTCCAAGTTCTACTGGTGTTTCAAATTAATAGTCCCAAGCATGCCTCCATGCAAGCAATGCTGCTATAGTCCTCTATGAAAATGTCTTTTATAAGTAACAATTTAGGGCCAGCGAGGGGGCTCAGAGGCTAACCATGCTTGCTGTGCAAGCCTGGTTACCTAAGTTCAGTCTCAGGAACTCACCAAGTTTCTTCTTACCTCCCCACATAGGCCATGATGCTGGCATTTATATGTACACATGTAGACACACTAATGATAAACAAAATGTTTAACAGTAACAGTTTCAGAAATTAAGCTTTCATTTGTTTTCAGGGATCAGTAAAAGAAATGTTCATGTGAAAGTCATTTTGTTAAAAATATATATATATATTTTAATATATAAATGTTTGTTTTATAGTCAGTGCTGGCCTCAAACTCATAATCCTCAGTCTCTTGAATGCCAGGATTAAAAATTTGTGTCACCACAGAAATCATTTATCAACTTTAAAAGCACTAGTGGGAGTTTAGGAGTGGTTTAAAGCACTAGTGGGAGTTTAGGAGTGGTGGCGCATGCCTTTAATCTCAGCACTTGGGAGGCAGAGGCGGGTGGATCTCTGTGAGATAGAGGTCAGCCTGGTCTCCACAGTTCTTAGGCTGCTTGTGGCTACTGAGAGACCCTGTCTCAAAAAATAAAACTGCTGGGCATGGTGGCGCCTGCCTTTAATCCTAGCACTCAGGAGGCAGAGGTAGACAAATCTCTGTGAGTTCAAGGCCAGCCTGGTCTACAGAGGAGTTCCAGGACAGCTGGGGCTGCAGGGACACCCTGTCTCAAAAAGACAAATAAACAAACGAACGAACAAACAAACAAATAAACAAACAAACAAATAAATAAATAAACTATTGGGGATTAGGGATGTACAACATCACGAAGTCCTGGGTTCAATCCCCAGCACCATATAAACCAAGCACAGAGGCAGGACAATCCGAAGCTTAGTCACTCTTGGTTACACAGCCAAGGTAGCCTGGACTACATGAATCCTAATTTTAAGAAAAGGGGAGGGAGCTGGAGAAATGGCTCAGTGACTACGAGCATTTGCTGTTCTTACCGAGGACTTGAGTTCAGGTTTTAGTTCCTAGCACCCACATGGCAATTAATCATCTGTAACTCTAGTTCCAGGAGATTCAGCTTCCTCTTCTGGCCTCATGGTGCACAGACATACACACAGACAAAATATTCAGATATATAAAATAAAATTACATCTTTTTTAAAAAAGTACTATAGAGGATATTATTCTGTTGAGTTACAAGAATCCAACTAATAAAGTTCCAGTAAAATTTGGTAAAGAAAAGAAAGAAGGAAATAAAAGACACAGGACAACAAACTGTCTACTGGCAATTGTATCTTCTTATCCCAGAAAATATAAATTATGTAGGAATCTCTGACCTTTTAGGTCACTTAAGGCAGCCCCAGAATTTTTAATCCTCAAGACAAAATACAGGTAAATAATGCAATGACAGGAAGACTTCTGTGACAATCAGTGAACAATCGCGGGACCCAGAGCCCTGAACTTGCTGTGCCCTGATCAGATCAGACCCTCTCTGACCTCAGAACCCTCCTGCCTCAACTCAGATTCTCATTTACAATTTTTTTTTGCTAAAGTCTAGAGAAGAAAAAAAAAATCATCTACTACAACGGCTGCTAGCTTCACCTGTCGTTATGCCGACCTGTAAGTCCTCTCTTCTCCCCCAAATATAAAATTCATGTTTCTTTTTGTACCCTGGCTTCAAGGAAGCCTGGTATTAGATATGACATTCAACTATGAAAACCATTTAGTTTAAATTTCAAATGATTATCTTCTTCCTTCTCACCTTCCTCTGCCTTTCTGCCACCTTGTACTTTTAGCCTTTCATCTTAAGGTTCTCATCACACATGTACAAAGATTTCAGTATTCATTGTCTCTGATACTTGGGAGAGGGGTAACTGGGTAAATTCAAAATGTTAATAACTCAGATCTCCCTTCTAGATTTTTGTTTTCTGGTTTGATAAAATAGCTTGTATTAGCATACCTTGGTGAAACACAGAGGTCAGGTAAGACTGGATAAGTCTTGGTGAATAATGGACAGGCAGGTTCACAGGGCCAACATGGACATGGTGACATGAACCCAATGATATCCAGTGCTTCTGCTCTGGAGAACCTTGCCAACTTTCAAGTGGTTTAAGCCACCAAATATACAGTAGATTGCAGAGCTTCTAACACCTTAGGGTACCAAGAAGACAGTTCAAGAACTTGTAGAAAGTCAAGTCTGAAGAGCCAAGAGTCAAAAAGAAGTACTAGCTGGAGAGATGGCTGAGTGGTTAGTTGTTCATGCAGAAGACCCTGGTTCAAATCCTAGCACCCACATGGCATCTAACAAATGTCCATAACTGCAGTTTCAGGGAATATGACACCCTTCTCCATCTTCTGTGGGGAATTCATGTACACTTACATGCAGTCAATGCACTCATACACACACACACACACACACACACACACACACACACATATAAATAAAAATACTTTTTTAGAAACCCAAAATAAATAGTTTTGCCAGTTGTGGTGGCGCACACCTTTAATCCCAGCACTTGGGAAGCTGAGGCAGGCAGAAGCAGGCAAATCTCTGGTAGTTCAAGGCCAGCCTGGTCAACATAGTGAATTCCAGGCCAGCTAGGGTTCTCCTCCCATACAACTGATAACCTCGAAGGACACAGGTACGCCGGGCACGCCTTTAATCCCAGCACTCAGAAGGAAGAGGCAGGCAGATCTCTGTAAGTTCAAGGCCAGCCTAGTCTAAATAGTGAGTTCCAGGCTACCTGGGACTAAAGGAAGACCCTGTCTCAAAAAGACCAAAAAAAAAAAAGACACATTTGAGGGTGGGGTAAGTGAAACTAAGCATAAAATAATGGTGAGACCACACTTGTAATCCTAGTACTTGGAGGTAGAGGAAGGAGCATCCCTTAGTCTGAGGCCAGCCTAAACCTCACAGTAAATTCTAGGTCAGCCTGGGCTACAGGGAAGGGGGGGAGGGAGGGAGGGAGGGAGGGCTACAGGGAAAGGGGGGAGGGAGGGAGGGAGGGAGGGCTACAGGGAAGGGGGGAGAGAGGGAGGGAGGGAGGGACTTTTAGCAAACCATCTCACAGGATGAGGACAGCAGGACTGGAGTTGTGAGTGCACAAAGGACAGCAGGTAGGTAAACTTTGGACTTTAAGTTACAACACTGGAAGCTACGTCCTGGAGTAAAACATAGCTGAAAAACCTCCTAGCTCTCAAGACTGAAATCCAGTCCAGTAGCATCTGAGTTTCTCGCTGGAGAAAGGAAAGTGGTTTTCTCTACTGATGTGCCTGCAAGAAAGGGCTCTTTCTTGGGCAGAAAATAAGATCATACAGAACCTGTACATTTTCTCCGTGTTCAACCACCATTATCAGACATTCAGGATGATAGGAGCAGGACTGCAGGGGCGGCCCCATGGAGAACACATGCCTGGTATGTGCAAGGGCTCTAAGATCCATCCCTACACAAAAGTCATATAAAAATAATAAATAAGGGGCCAGGCATGGTGGCACATGCCTTTAATCTCAGCACTTGAGAGTTAGAGGTAGGTGGATCTCTAAGATTGAGGCCAGCTTTGTCTACACTGAAAGTTCCAGGACAGATGGAGCTACAGAGAGACCCTGTCTCAAAAAACCAAACCAAACCAAACTAAACCAAACCAAAAATAAAGAAGGGACTGGAGAGATGGCTCAGTGGTTAAGAAAACATACTGCTTTTGCATAGGACCAAGTTCACTAACAGCCATCCTAACACCACTTCCAGAGGATCTGACACCCTCTTCCAACCCACGAAGGGCATTGCATGACATGGTGCACTAACACCCATGCGGGCAATATACTCGTACATGCAAAAATTTTTTAATTAAATTAAAAAATAATGAAATTTAAATTCTAGACATACATACAATACTGAAACAAAGTGTTCACTAAATGTATCTTATAGAAGAAATCAGTATATATAATCTAAACTGCAGAGTGTAACAAAGGATAAAAAGAGTCTACAAGATACAAGACGCACAGTAAAAAGATTAAGCATATGTGCAATGGAGTCCTGGAAGGTGAGAGAAACGATAAATTCTTATAGAAATAATGGCTAAGATTTTTCTTAAACCAAAAGCCATCATGCGGTAGAAGCACACTATATTACATAAAGAACATAAGCAGGATAAATACAAAGAAACGCCAGGGTCCACCTGAGCAGAACCGGTGAGGGGTAGGGAAGGGAACAGCACTGTAACTGAGGGCTGACAGTCAACAGAAACGATGTTTGTAAAACCAGGCAATGTCATTCTTTAAAAGTGATTTTTTACAAAGTGACTGCCAATCTAGGGTCTTACATACAAGGAGGGAACAAAAAAATCCTTTCTAAGAAAGGCAAAAATCAATATGCTTTCAGCAAATTCACACCAAAGAAAAAGATAATTAATTGGCATCAAAAAGAAACCTTAAATGGAGTTCTTCCGACAGAAGGAGTATGGTTCATTTTGGAACCGTGAAAATGCAAGGAGACAAAGAGACAGAAAGTAGAGCTATGTGGGGGAGACGGCTGAATTTGACTAAATAATATCAGTGACGTCTTCTGGAATTCAAAACACATGTATAATGAAGATATAAGACACCAAGAGCATACAAAGTAATGGGAAGGGTGGAATAAATTGGAGCTTAAATGTCAAAAATAGTTCCTTATCCTGGAAGTGGTAAAAAGCTCACTAGTCAGGGTGGTGAGATGGCTCAGCAGATAAAGGCCTTTGCCACCAAGCCTGATGACCTGAGTTCAATCCCTGGGACCCACATTGTGGAAGGAGAGAACTGACTCCCGTAAGTTGTCCTCTGACCCCCTGTGTCCACACACACATACAAACTCAGTAAAAATGCAGTATTGTTAAAGAGCCCACTAGTAGACAATGATAAATCAGGGCCAGCCTGGTCTACCTGAAATCAGGGGGAGGAAGGAATGAATAACAAAGTGGGGACGAGGTAGAAAAATACCCATATTTTCAGCTAAAATCATACAGTGCCTCTCAGGTATTTATTTTGTAATGCATTGCTTGATTTATTACCAAATCTCCAAGTCTCTCTGAAAAAGGAGACTAGATTAGTAATGGGAATAAGAACAGACTGAGTCTCTTGCATGCCATGTTCTGCTATTCAGAAGTCATCTCCATCCTTGAACACAACTCTGAGGTAGTATTGCCAGCCCACCACAGACATGAGGAAGCCGAAAGACTCAATGAGAATCACACCTATTAAGTGAAAGACCGAAATTCACATCCAGTCAGACTTCAGACTAAGCTACCAAGCAACCACAGGCTAGGCTGGTTCTACTCTGAGTAGAAAGGAGAGAAACAGCTGATTTCTTCTGAAATATTTCATATTCTCCAATGGCAATGCGAAACAGGTAGACAGCAGAGTAACAAAGAAATGAGCCACTAAGAAAACTACAGATCCAATAAGTAGATAGGTGAGAAATAAAAAAATGGGCTTGTTAAAATAATTTTCAGGGCTGAAGAGATAGAATGCTTGCTGCTGTTTAGGGCACCAGAGTTCAGTTCTCAGCGCCCTTACTGGGTGGCTTACAACTGCACATAGCTCCAGCTCCAGGGGTTCTGACACCCTCTTCTGATCTCTGCAGGCATCTGACCCCCCACACACACACATAATAAATATATAAAATTTAAAAAACAAGTTTCCAGGGGCTAGAGAGATGGCTCAGAGGTTCAGAGCAATGGCTGTTCTTGCAGAAGATCTGAGTTCAGTTCCCAGCACCCACATGGTGTCTAACAACTGTCTTAACTCCAGTTCCAGAGGATCGGGTGCCCACTTCTGGCCTTCGTGGGTTCTGCATGCATGTTGTGCACTTATATACATGCAGGCAAAACTCTCATACATATAAAATTTAAAAAATAAAATGTAAATTAAAAAAAATTTTCCAATTGCTTGACTCCTCCCCAAATATACTATGCCTTCATTGTTAGAAGTGTCTCCAGCTCTAAAATCACATGCATCTACACTAAAAAGGGGAGACAACTTCATTTCAAAGTCTTCTAAGAATATCTGGAAACCCTGTGCTCAACTCCTCAGCAGTAGAGTTAACAACCAAGAGCTAACTCTCTCCACATTACCACTTGTCTCTCTTTGGAATACTCAAGAAAGTAATTAAATGCCTACAACTTTCTTCTATCATGTCAGCTGCGGCTGAGCAGGAAATGTCAGACAAGTTTTTCAAGGTAAACACCTGCGCATGCACTGTTAGTAGGTGTTATTGATAAGCATTGGTCATTCAGAGTGGCAAGACAACAAAGACCAAGCTTTATTTTACTGGCCCCTTTCTACCTCCTCCTGATAAGCATGGGAAATAATTTTATTTCTCAGGTTATCATGAACATTATTCTAAATCAAGACCTGCATCATGTGGCTTATCTATAAAGCATCATTGAAATTGTTCCGATTATTGCTCAAGTTTTTATCTTCTCTCTGAGCTCGCTGGAAGCACACAATCTGGCTTTCCAATCGGAGGCATTTGTAGGATAAATATCAGCAGTTAAAATATCAGCAGTTAATGATGACGGAGGTACAGGCAGAGCTGAGCCACTGAAATAAGCAGTTCATGCTATTTTGGTTTGCCTTGTCCAAGAGGCCGAAATTGCTCTTCCCCAGCTCTTATGGGGTCCTGAAGAGACCAGGGGGCCATGGACTTCTGCAGGACTTCCCAGTCTCCATGTAAGCACCCAGATGCAAACCTTACAGTGACTGCCTCTGCCAGAGTTCCTGACTTAACAAATGAAAACTCTTTGTCTCCCTAAGCCAGCCTCCAAGAGGTCTGGCAGGGAGAGATCATGCTAACACTCATGGGGACAGTCCCTAAGTGATGGGAATGCAGCAATGTACACATTGAACAAGTCATGACCAGCAGAGAATGTGTATTGAAGTTACATGTGGCAGTATTTCAAACTCCCATCCCAAAGCAAGGGAGGCTTTTCTAGCACAAACCTTATAATCTTTTTTTTTTGGGGGGGGGGTCTTTTTGAGACAGGGTCTCCCTGTAGCCCCAGCTGTCCTGGAACTCACTCTGTAGACCAGGCTGGCCTTGAATTCACAAAGATCCGCCTGCCTCTGCCTCCCGAGTGCTAGGATTAAAGGCGTGCGCCACCACGCCCAGCTAATTTTTTAGAAATCTTTTGAGACAGGATTTCCCTGTAGCCCCAGCTGGGGGCTACACCAGGTTGAACTCGAACTCACAGAGATCCGCCTGGCTCTGTCTCCTGAGTGCTGGGCTTAAAGGAGTGCACTACCATGCTCGCATAATCATTTTTTTAAAAACTAAGTTTAGGGCTGGAGAGATGTGCTCAGTAGTTAAGAGCATGTCCTGTTCTTGTAGAGGACCTGTTCCCAACAGCCATGCTGAATGACTCACAACCTGACAGCCACTTATAGCTCCAGCTCCAGGGAGATCCAACATCTCTGGACTCCACTGGCACCTGTACTCACGCACACATACCCCACACGGTCATACACATGTACATGTAATTAAAACTAATTTTAAGAAGTTAAAGTAAATTTGGCTAAGAACTCATTGCTGTGGTTTGAATGAAATGGCACCAAAGGCTCATGTGTCTGAACACTGTGCCCCCTGCTGGTGGTGCTGTTTTGGAAGGTTGTGGAACCTTTAAGAGGTGGAGCTTTGTGGGAGGAAGTGGGTCCCTGAAGTGGGTCTTGAGGTTTAACAGGCTGGCCCTACTCCCCGTCTGTTATACTTCCTGATCCATCAAGGCGAGATGGTGAAGAGTTCCAGGTACACACTCTGGCCGGCGCCACGGAGCTGCCTGCTTCCATGCCTTTCCCTCCTGGCAGACTAGCACCTCACACTGTAAGTGAAAATAATCCCTTCCTCTCTTAAATCACTTCTTGTTGGGTATTTGGTCACAACAAGTAAATGACGAGTGCACTCACGAAGTTACACTAGACAAATATAAATGATTTACTATATAAATTCTATAAACAGGGTGAGGAACCCATCCCCTGTGCTAAGCCATGGGCACCAGGTGTCCTTAAGGGGTACAGAGGCCCTACAGTGTAAAGAAGAGAAGCACTGTGGGGTTCAGACAGCGAGGGCATTTCTAGCCACAGGGTTTGGTGAAGGGTATCAGGCAGGGTCACTATTTGAATTGGACCTTTGATAACTGGTTGGGTGAAGGGGAGACTGAACAGAGATTTAGAGGATGGTGATGACTGAGATAAGGAGAGCAGCCTGACCAATGATCTAGGTGGAGACAAGGGTGGACTGTGTAGCAGAGCAGACGTGGGGCTCAAGGATTATTCCATGTCTACTCCTCTACTCCCAGATGGCAGAGAGGAAACAAGGGTGGAAGCAAGGGGGGAGGCCAAACACAGAGGCGACAGCTCAGCTGGGCTAAACGTCAGCCCAAAGACCTGTGAGGGGAACGAGATCAACCAGAAGCTAAGGGCTGGCGGGAAACATTTTCCAAAGGAAACCATGGGGAAAATTAGAGTTAGACAGGTTGAAATGTTTACGCGTATTTGGAAGGGGAGGTGTTACTAAACGGGCTACAGGGGTGAAGAAAAGTGGCCTAGAGAGGGCTGCCTGGTTCTCCCAGCATTTACATGATGGTTTCCAGCTCCGCTGTTATCTATACTCATTTATGTCCAGAAATCTTTTAGCTTTTGGACTAAGTTCCCTGGGTCAAAGAAGAGAGAAAGAAGTCACTATCAGGAAAATCTGTACTTTGTCTGAGCTAATGAGCGCTTTACAGTGAGTGCTTCTGCTACCTGGATAGCCACTTCCTCTTGCGTCACAGACAATGATGGTCAGGAAGACTGGCCTAGACGGAGGGCACCGCAATGAAGAAACAAGACCACAGGTCACAGCTTAAAAACTGGACAGTAGAAGGTGAAAGATTAATAGGCTCTGAACAGAGGGGAGATAGAATGCAGTGATGTAGAGGGAGAAAGGGGAGTAACAGAGTAGAAAGGGTTAACTAGGGTGAGGAATGAGAGGGCAGAGCAGAGGAGGGGGTATGAGAAGGGGTAACTAACACCAAAGCCTTTACAAAATATATATTATAAAAAGAGATCAAAAGGGGTTACCTTAAACGGGGTGGGGGGGCAGGGGAGCCATTTTGCTGACTAGAGACCATAGGCTAACAAAGTAAAAGCCTAATGCCAAGAATGGACTCCCACTTCTGAAGCTGCTGACCGGGGCCCCACAGACCCTCAAACAATACTGGCCACTGCCCCTGCTCTTGGTTACCCTCCAGAACTGCATGGCAAGACCTCACTAGCTGAAGACACCACACAGGAATGGCACAACAAGCAAGGAGAAATCAAGCTGGTGCTGACTTCAGAGCCTCATTTCTACTGGCTAGTGCTCATAGTGCTGGAAGGTGCTACACATGCTACTGGAAGAAAAATTAATCATTAACCTTACCCAGTTATGAATCCTGAGAGCTACAACAAATGGCCTGGCAAGATACAACCTCTGGGGCAATAGTGGCACAAATGGGAGTAACCAATCACTTTCTCATTGGATTTAAAGTCTACTTTATAAAATGAAGCCCATAATGATATTGATATCAGGCCTAGGACATTGAGTAGACAGGCCACAGGTGAGAGCCTAATACCACCACTTTGCTAAGTAGACATAGAATTAAACTGACTCTTCATGACTTACTGTTTTACCCATACATTAGTGCATCTCTCAAGTCTCACCAGAGAAACTTCTTTATGCATCAGATGGTGATTAACACAGAAGCCCACGAGTGGCCAACATGCAGAGAATGAGACTGCAGAGTGGTTATCTCTGAATAGGACTTCCATATCAAACTTCTGCCTCCAAAGACTCAGGAATCACTGCAGAAAAGGTGGTGGAAAAAAATCGAAAGAGCCAGTGGTGTTGGATGACCACAAGGAGAATTTCCCAGACAGCTGGGAAGTTACTCATATGAATGCACAACAATGGTGACAGTATGCACCAAGTCCCATGTAAGCTCAAGCCAGACAAAATCCCAGCACAGATGTGGGGAAGTAGGTAAGAAGCCCAACCCTACTTAATGAACTACTAGAAACCAATGGCTTCTGGGAAGGAGAGTCAGGCTCTTTTGAGAGACTCTTTGTAGGTTGATCAGACTCCAGGGGATGGATCCACACCAAAAGACATTTGGGGACACAAATTTCACATACACACACACACACACACACACACACACACACACACACGCACGAGTGCATAGAATTGGGCAGGGGGTAGAACTAGTATGGGGGGGGGTGTCAAATAGAGAAAGAAACCTGAATGAAAACCATCAAAATATTTTGTATGAAATCCACAAAAATTCTGGGGGAAAAAAAACACTAGATAGTTAACTCATCACCAGCAAAACACGACAACATGTCACCATGCCACGCTTCTAGCTTTGAGGCCTTAGAGTGCTGCATGAGGCCAAAGACATGCGAATCTTTAATTCCACATTATGAAATTGTGGTGTTTTGAACTGTGTCAACTTGGCTAAGCCCAACCTACATTTTCCAGAACCATTTTCTCCTTGCAATTCCAAGTTAGAGTTGGATAAAACAGAACTTCCCATGAGATTTGGGAGGTGAAAGGAAAGCAGCAGGCACTAGGACTTGGTGGTCCTCATATTAAAGGCAGAGGAGGCAGAGCGGGCGTGCTCCTGGGCCCAGCTTCCCTTGTTCCTTCCGTTCCTGGTTCTTCCCAGATGGTATTCTTTTTTTTTTTTTTTTTTTTTGTTTTTTTTTTAATTTTTATTTATTTCGGTATGTGTATGAATGTACTGTCTGCATGCAGGTGTGTGCACCCGTGTCGTGCAATGCCGCGGAGGTCAGAAGAGGGTGTCGGATTCCCCTGGAACTGGAGTTCTCCCTGGGTTCGATTCCCAGCACCCACATGGTGGCCGAGAACCGTCTGAAACTCCAATTCCAGATGGTACTCTTAAGGACCCACATGTCCCCCAAGATTGCTGTGTGCTTAGATGCAAGCTGAGAGGGAACGAGGCAGTTGTCCTTACAACAGCCCCTCTTCTAGATTCCATTCCATGTGGCTTCCAGATTCCTCCACAGGCTGCACCCTGCCCACCCCCACACACACAGGAAAGTCAATCACCGACTGCTTCCTGACCCTTTACCTCCCCTCTCAAACTTTCACTTCTCCCATCCTTCCATAACCATGTGAAATCTAGCTCTTCTAATAAATGCCCAGACCGTGATATTTATAGTGGCTCTGCTTCCCTGATGGAACTTAATAGAGAAAACCAAGTATGAAGTAGACTGTCAGGCCCTTGAAGACTCGGCCACTGACCAAAACCACCTGACATTTACAGCACTGTTCTCTACAGTGTGCAAATCCTGCTCACATGATTTAGTAACCATGCTGGAGAAGATTAAATAAGGAAACTAAGGTTCTGAGAAGTTGTATGACCAAAAGCTAATTAAAAAAAGATGCACAAAAAAAAAAAAAACCACTTGGAGGCAATCTGTACCGATGAGTAATCAGAATAACACAATAAACACAAGATGATTTACAATAATTCTCTGTCTAAGGACCACAGACAGAAAAGGCTGAAGTACCATCTACCCACAAGGATTATTTCAGCACATTCTATAAAATTAACAGCTGCTCGAAGCCCAAGCACTACCCAGCATCCCTCAGTACTCAGCCATTCTCAACCCTTCCATGTACAAACTGGCCAGCATTCCCTGCCAAGTTCTGTGTGAACACCTGGTCCTCCTTTGAGCTTCTAGTTTAAACAGAACGGGGGGTTCACGTGGGGCCTAAGTTTGCATATGGATGTGGAAGATGCCCAAGACCTTGCTGTTGAAAAACTCCCGACTCCCTATCTGGGAAGCTTTCGCCTCGCTGCTTCTTAAACCCCTATCTCTTCTTCCTTCCACCTGGCCATCCCTCCTCACCAACAAGATCTGATGTCCACAGACCTTGCCAGTTACTGTGGGGTCTATGCCCAGCTTCCCAGATGTGGCTCTGTGAAGAGTAAAGCACGATTGTTTGTCATGTAAGAAACTAAAAAGATTCTGGGGCCACACGGAATTTAAAGAAAAGACTACCTCAATCTGATAGGGATGAAAATGCCTTCATATGTACAAACTCACTACTGCACACCTACTATGTGTGGAACTCCTTCACATGAAATTAAGGGGCCATGTGTCAATCAACAAACACGATAGCAGCATCTTCCCTTCCAGCAGAGCTCAGGGCGTATGAGTCCTCTGACAACAAATGCATCAAGAAATTAAAGAAAACAAGAGACCTAGAACATTTTAAGGAAGGCACAACCAAAAATAAACAAATAAAAAAACCCAAAAGTTCACCTACAGTGGTTCAGCTCCTTTGGGTGAGAAGTGAGAATCTTCACAATCATAAGGTATTTTCTCCAGTGTCAGCTTCCCCGTAAAGTCCCTACGCAGGGGGTCTTTTGGCACTGCAACCTGTCACTGCCATCTATAAAGTCCACAATCAGAAAATGGCAAAATAAAAATCTCCTAATGTTTTAGGTAAGTGTACGATTTGTGCTGGGCCGCATTCACTACTCCTGGCTCCACGCAGCACACCCAGCCCCCAAGCTTATCATCCACTCCAACTGCAAATGTTCTCATTCATTAAACACCAACATATCGAGCTGGGTGGGGTGGTGTGACCTGTAATCAGTGCAGGGGAAGTACAGATGGAGGATCACAAGTCTGAAGCCAGTCTGGGATGCATGTGTTCAAGGCCAGCCTAGTCTACATAGGGAGACCTTGTCTCAGAAACAAAAAGCAAACGCAAAACAAAACAAAGCAGCCAATAAGCTCTTCTAATTAGTGTATTTCTTTCCCTGCATTCTTCCATCTGCTTGGAACATTCTACCCACCCTTTCTCAGCCAGACAAAACTTACTGTGTGTTAAGACATAATGCGTTCAAATGAGTCCTTCCGGCTAAGACGTCAGAGCCTACCCAGAGTTCAGAAGGGGCCTGCAGAGGACCTGGCCACCAATGATCCAAAGCTTGACGAAGTCTTCCTCCCTCACTGGACATGAGCCCTGAGGGGCAGGTGGCTCCCTGTACACCACATCCCCAGCCCAGCCTGGTGATGTGGTCACTATGGTCAGTCCTATGTCCACCAGCTTCTGGAATTTGAGAGGTAGAATTGACCTTTGGTACCTCATCTGGGTGGGTTGACAGGAGTTACCTGATCTCATTAATTTCAGAAATAGTTTCTAACACATTTTGTTCAAGCCTATCACAGAAAGTGAAGGAGCAATTACAACACAGCGTAGTCAAGAGACCCCTTCTGAACACCTCAAGACGTGCGGCACTGCCAGGCTCAATGTTCTGAACACCAACTTTCACCGTATTGATGTTATTAACACCTCTCTTCCAGTTGGTAAAAGCCAGATACCTGAGTGCTTCAGACTCTAAGAGAAGGCTTCTCAATGTAACAGGGCACTGAAGAATCCAGAAGCATCACAGGCAGAGGCAACGCCGGGCAGAGGGCACCAGCGGTGAAACATGGACAAAGGAGAGCGCTGCTCTCGGAGCTTTTCTGTAAAAGCACCTCCACCTAAAGAAGTAGCCCAGAACTCTCCCTGTCTTTTCTAAACTTTTATAAACTTTGTCTCTAACAATCCTTGGACACTTCTCTAATGCCATCTCTCTCCATGAATGTCAGGCCTCCACATCTAACGTGTCAGCTAAGGAGTCAAGGGACTGTGTCCGTGTCTTCATGTGCCCCAAGCTCTAGAATAATGACTGGCACAGGGTAGGTAATGAATAATGGTTCCGAATGAGGCAGACAGAGAGACGTGGCACAGGCTGCAGGCAGCAGCTCCACTGCCCTGCCCCGAGACGTGGCTCAGAGCTGGCTGCTCAGTACAACAGTGACGACAAGCAGACGCTCTGTGGTTGGAACCAACCCAGCAACAGACACTTGAAGCAAAACTGGGGTGAGAGAAGTCTGTTTCCTATACTGTGAACATGGGTGGGGCCCAGGGGAGAGGGACAGATGCCACTGTGGAATGGGAGGAGGGGTGGGGACAGTGAAGGGACAATACTGAGAATCCATGAGTGGTGTGTCTTACACAGAAGCTGCCAAGAGAACAGAGAAGACCCACAGGAGGAAGGATGGAGACTTTCTCAGTGTGTGTGTGTGTGTGTGTGTGTGTGTGTGTCCATGTGTCTTTGTGTCTATGCATGTGGGTGTCCACATGTCTGTGTGTACATCTATGTATATGTATCTGTGTGTATATATCTGTGTATATGTGCCCATGTGTCTGAGTCTGGATGTGGGTCCACATGTCTGTGTATATTTGTGTCTGGTTAAATGTGCCATGTGTGTCTGTGTGTGTGTCTGTGCATGTGCCTATGTGTCTATATGTGTATAGCTGTGTATGTGTGTCCATGTATCTGTGTGTCCATATGTCTCTGTGTATCCACCTGTCTGCATGCATGTTTTCTGTATGTGTATGTGTCTGTATGTATGTGCTCTCTGTGTGTGTCTGTGTGGTGCTGGAGTTCTCTCTCTCCCCCACCTCCTTTGTTTTTCATGTATGGACTGTACTTCCCTGTTCTAATATACAAGTTTTTGTCTTAGAAATGAGGTCACAACCAATTCTTTCTGAAATACCACAGTAGTAACAAAAACAGATGATAAGCACACTTATAAAAGATAAGGGGCTAGGCTTGTGATTCTGTTTACTCAGAGGGCTAAGGCAGGAAGAGTCCAAGTTCACAGCCTACATAAGCTAGCCTGGCAACTTAGGGAAACTGTCTCAAAATTCCAAAATAGAAAAAAAGCAGGGGAAATGGGGATGTAGTTCAGTGTCCAGCATTTACCTAGCACGGCTGAGGCCCTAGACACAACTGTCAACATCACAAAAAATGGAGACAGACAGATAAGCAAGGCTCATTGATAACTTCTTCCCCCTTTTAAGAGTCAAGGTCCACAATTTCACACATGTATTGTACATATATGCTCATATATGTGCCTCTGTGTAATATAAGACATACATATCTGATAGGTGTTTTCTAAACACAGGAGTAAATTCATCATTCAGACTGTTCCTTACAGCTGCTTCCCTGGGATAGGACAGACACTCATCCTAATAGACAGATCATCACAGACCAATGGCTGGGCTCTGAGGGCAAGTGGCTGAGTGACAGCCAAGGACCAAACACTTGGCACAGAGGGACCCATGCTCCAGACAATAGCATTCCTGTGCCCAAATGTGTCCTCATCTCCCAGGGGAAGTGAGGCTTCACTCAAAATCCAAATCATCAAACAACCAGAAAGAATTCCTACACAGCATGCCCTTGGCCACAGGTCCGGACATTTCCAGCCTGCCTGAGGGTACCTGAATCTGGCCTGCACATGGTGCCCAGGTTCAGACAATTACAGCCTGCCTGAAAGTGCCTGAACCCAGCCTCCGTGTGGTACAGGGGTCTGGTCATTTCCAGCCTGCCTGAGAGTGCCTGAATCCAGCCTCCGTGTAGTACAGGGGTCTAGTCATTTCCAGCTTGCCTGAGAGTGCCCGAATCCGGCCTCCGCATGGTGGTGAGCTTCCCAAATTCCATAGTGCCCATCCCCTGACCTTGAGATCATCTGAACCCCCTCCAGGTGCTGCAGGGCTAGATCACCCTGCATTTTAGCAGGGCCCAGACCTTTGCAGACTGCCGGAGAGCACCTGAATCTAGCCTCTGCCTAGAAAACCTCCCAAGTTGTGCTGTGCCTGCCAGCTAACAGGGGTCGAGACTTTAGAAAGAAGCCTGAGAGTGTCTGGTGCCTGATTTGGGCCTCTGCAGGAGCTCTTGAGTAGGTGGACTAGAACTGTCTGGCCCCTCCAATATAAAATCAAAAGAGAGAATCAGAAGCCTAGACCAACCAACCTTTCACACCTAATAAGAAAACAACCAGGCACATCAAGACCACAAAGTCAGTGGTCAACTCAACAAAGGAAGACACAAGTTTCATACCAGAATCTCAAAACAAAATCTACATACCAAAATCACAACAAAAAAACAATAATACGAAAAACCTAAATAATATGTCCCCACTAAACACTACCATCCTATAGAAGAGCTCTACAGTAAGGAGCCCCTAGAGATGATCCAGAACACAGAAGTTTTAAAAGAACAATCATAAACATGATCAAAGGATTCAACATTTTTTTTTCCTTTTTTGGGGGGGAGTATTTTTGAGATAGGGTCTCCCTTTTAGTACCAGCTGTCCTGGAGCTCGCTCTGTAGACCAGGCTGGCCTTGAACTCAGAGATCCGCCTACCTCTGCCTCCTGAGTGCTGGGACTAAAGGTGTGCGCCACCACGCCAGGCTAGGATTCAACAAATTTAAAGAACATACAAACAAAGAACTAAAAGAAGACAGGGATAAACTTCTGACTAAATTTACAAAAGAGAAATACTGAAGAAAACTGTTCTAGTTTGTCTTCAATTGCTGTGGCAAAACACTGTGACCAAAACCAACTTGAGGAGCAACGGGTTTATTTGGCTCACTTCTCCTGGGTCACAGTAAGTTCATCACTCAGGGAGCCCAACATAGGAATTCAGGGCAGGAACCTGGAGGCAGCACGGGCCATGGAGGAATGCTGCTTACTGGCTTGCCCACCCTGGCCCATGCCCAGCCTGCTTGATTATACTGTACATAACAACCTGCCCAGGGGTGACACTACCCATAGTGGGCTGGGCCCTCCCACATCACACAACAATCAAAACAATACTCCACAGACGTGGCCACAGGCCAGTCCAATGGAGCCAATTCCCCAATTGAGGCTCCCTCAACCCAGGTATGTCAAGTTCACACTAAAGCTATCCAGCATAAAAACTCAGGCTTGGTGGCACAAGCCTTTAATCCCAGCACTCAGGAAGCAGAGGCAGGTGGATCTTTGTGAGTTCAAGGCCAGCCTGGTCTACATAGTGAGTCCCAGGACAGCATGGGGCTACAGGGAGATCCTGTTTCAAAAAGACCAAAACAAACAACCTCAGGCTGAAATGAAATGAAATGAAATGAAGGACATACTCAAGCTGAAATGAAATGAAGAGGAAGTGAAACACTCAATAAGCCAACTGGAAAGGATGGGATAAAGCCTCGGAAACAGAATGAAATATAAAACAATATCAAGAGGACAAGAAAGTTGAATTGGACCATTCAACCAAAGATTATGAAAAATTAAAAAAAAAAAACAGGAATGGAATATGCAGGAAATGTGGGACACTATGAAAAGACCAAACTTGCAGATCATAACCATAGAGGAAGAAGGATAATGGTATTGACCAGATCTTCAACAGGACTGTAGAAGAAAATTTCCCAAAAGTAAGGAAAGACATGTCCATACGAATACAAGAAGCACATAGAACACCAAATAGACAAGACCAGAAAAGAAACTCCCCATCCATATCATACAAAAACACTAAATACACAGAACAAACAGAGATTATGGGCTGCAAAAGAAAAACAAGTCACATGTAAAGAAAAACCCGGGGCTGGAGAGATAGCCTAGTGGTTAAGAGCACCGACTACTCTTGCAGAGGACCCGGGTTCGATTCCCCAGCACCCACATGGCAGCTAAGAACCATCTGTAACTCCAATTCCAGGAGAATTCCAGTTCCAGGGGAATCCAACACCCTCTTCTGACTTCCGCGGCATTGCACTACATGGGTGCACAAACCTACATGCAGATAGTACATTCATACACATACAAAAATAATAAATAAAATAAAAAAAAAGAAAAACCCATCAGAATTACAGCTGACTTTCAATGCAACAAAAGCCAGAAGAACCTGGACCAAAGTATTCCTGGTTCTAAATGACCATAGGTGCCAACCTAGAATACTTTACCCAGCAAAAAAAATGTCTATTATTGTTGAAGGAGAAAGAAAAATTTTCCATGACATGAATAGGCTGAAAGAATTCATGTCCAGAAAACCATCCCTTCAGAAAATACTTAAAGCAATAGAAAGAGCAGAAGAAAGGAACAACTACACCCAAGTGGCAACAGGAAGAAATGAAATGAAGGTGTAACTGTGGAAACACAAAGTTAAACCAAGAATGCAAACAGAAATTAAAATAATGGGAACCAATATTTATAATAATAACTTTAAGTATCAATGGACTGAACTTCCCAATCAAAAGACACAGGCTAGTAGAATGGATTAAGAAACAAAAATCCATCATTTTGTTGTCTGCAAGAAACTCATCTCACCTTCCAGGATGGACACTACCTTAAGGTAAAAAGGTGAAAAAAAATATTCCAAGCAAATGGCACTAAGAAGCAAGCAGGAGTTGCAATTCTATTATAGACTTCAAGCTAAAACTAATCAGAAGAGATAGAGGGTCATTTCATTCATATCAAAGGAACAATTAATCAAGAAGATACTGCAATCACAAATCTATACACACCAAACTCTGGTACACCCAACTTCATAGACACAATATTACAGGACTTTAAGATGACAGGACTTTAAGACTACTACATAGTTGTAGTAGGGGACTTCAATACCCCGTGTCTCCATTAGACAGGTCAACCAGACAAAGAATAAACAGACACATCTGAATTAAACAACTGGACCCAACAGATATCTATGGAATGTTCTACCTATGTATCAAAGAATATACTTTCTATCCAGCACCTCATGGAACTTTCTCCAAAACTGACCACATACTGGGGCACAAAACAAACCTCAACAAATATAAAAAATGTGAAATAATTCCATGCATTCTATCAGACTACAATGCAATAAAGCTTAATAATCAACACCAAAAGAAGCCTTAGTAGGTACATGAACTCATAGCAATTAAATACACTCCTGAATAATGAATGGGTCAAAAGAGAAATTAAGAAAGAAAAGTATTCCTGGAATTAAATGAAACGGACAACACAATAAAACCTCTGGGACACTTTAAAAGCAGTCCTAAGCTGTAGTTCTAACTGCCTACTTTTTTTTAAAATTTTTTAAATTTACTTATTATTTTTTTATGCGTATGAGTGTACTGTCTGCATGTAGGTTGGTGCACCCGTGTCGTGCAATGCCGAGGAGGTCAGAAGAGGGCGGATTCCCTTGGAACTGGAGTTAAAGACGGTTCTTAGCCGCCATGTGGGTGCTGGGAATCGAACCGGGGTCCTCTGCAAGAGCAGTTGGCACTCTTAACCACTAGGCCATCTCTCCAGCCCCTAAGTGCCTACTTTTAAAAAGTCAGAAAGAGGGGCTGGAGAGATGGCCTAGCGGTTAAGAGCGCCGACCGCTCTTACAGAGGACCCGGGTTCAATCCCCAGCACCCACATGGCGGCCGAGAGCCGTCTGAAACTCCAATTCCAGGAGAACTCCAGCTCCAGGGGAATTCGAGACCCTCTTCTGACCTCCGCGGCATTGCACGACACGGGTGCATAGACCTGCATGCAGACAGTACATTGATACACATACAGAAATAAATTAAAAAGAAAAAAAGTCAGAAAGAGCACAAATAAATGATTTAACATTACAACTCAAGATACTTGAAAGACAACAAATGAATCCCTAACCCAGCAGACAAGAAAAAAATAACAAACATCAGAGCAGAGATTAATGAAATAGAAACAAAGAAAACAATACAAAGACTCAATGTATCCAAGAGGTGGTTCTTTGAAAGGATAAACAAGATAGACAGACCTTTAGCCCAGTTAATCAAAAGGAAGAAAGACCAACTCCAAATCAACAAAATTAGAGATGAAAGGGGAAACACCACAACAGACAACAAAAAGATCTAAAATATTATAAGGGAATACTTTAAAAACCTATATATGGAAACCCAATCACAATAGGCTAAAAAAAAAATCTCCAAATAAACCTGACCAAAGACATTAAAGATGTCTACAATGAAATTTTAAAATCTTTTTAAATTTTATTTATTTTGTATGTGTATGAATGTACTGTCTGCATGTAGGTTTGTGCACTCATGTCGTGCAATGCCTTCAGAAGTCAGAAGAGGGCATCAGATTCCCCTATAACTGGAGTTAAAGACGGTTCTCAGCCGCCATGTGGGTGCTGGGGATCAAACCCGGGTCCTCTGCAAGAGCAGTCCGGCACTCTTAACCACTAGGCTATCTCTCCAGCCCCAAAATTTTTAAATCTTTTAAAAAATGTGCTTCATTAGTAGGATTGAAAGGTTATTCCTGGACAAACTGTCAGCCCATGAAAGGAAACAGCCAGAATTGACCAGAGTCCAAAATGACAGCTCCAGAGAAAGTAGACTGTTTTGCTTCTCGTCCACTGGTGCCCCTTTTCTAAGCCTAGGGAACAATCTGCAGAAGAGGGGGCGTGGTAGAATGTAAGGGCTGCGATTGGGGTGAATGGTGAAACTACAGCAATATAGACTGGACACTTATTTCATCAACTTGATTGTACATACAAGCCCCCCCAGCTAGATGGTGGGACCCTTGGGCTGTGTGGGTTTGGGCACAACTGCTTGCAAATTGGTTTTATGTGAAGGATGCTTGTACTCATAAATTATTACTTATTGTTAAAAAATGAAAAAAAAATAAAGTAATAGAAAAAATATTTATTTATTATTTATTTGTCTATTTATTTATTTATTTATTTATTTATTTATTTATTTATTGTCTTTTTGAGACAGGGTCTTCCTATAGCCCCAGCTGCCCTGGAACTCACTCTGTAGACCAGGCTGGCCTTGAATTCACAGAGATCTGCCTGTCTCTGCCTCCAGAGTGCTAGCATTAAAGGCATGCACCACCATGCCCAGTTTAAAGACAGTTCTTAGCCGCCACGTGGGTGCTGGACTCGAGCCCAGGTCCTCTGCAAGAACAGTCAGTGTTTTTAACTGTGGAGCCATCTCTCCAGTCCTGAAAATTTTAAATCTTCAAAGAAAGAGATTGAGGAAGACACCAGAAGATGGGAGGACTGCCCATGCTCATGGATTGGAAGAATTAATATTATGAAAATGACCATCCTACCAAAAGTAATAGATTCAATGCAATACCAATCAAAATCCCCATGACATTCTTCACAGAATTAGAAAAATTAGATAAATTCCTAAAATTCATATGGAAACACAAAAAGCCCCAAATAGCCAAAGCAATCCTGATTACTGTATCAGATTTAAAACTATATTACAGAGCTATAGTCATAAAAACAGCATGGTACTGGCACAAGAATAGACCATAGATCAATGGAACATAATGAAGGCCTAAACTTGGTTACATGCAATTTCATCCACCTGATATTTGACAAAGGGGCCAAGAACACTCACTGGAGGAAAGACAACATCTTCAGCAAATGGTGCTACCAAAACTGGATCTCCACCTCTAGAAGAATGAAACTAGACCCTTATCTTTCACCTAGAACAAAAGTCAACTCTAAATGGATCAAAGACCTCAATGTGAAACATGAAACTCTGAACTGTGAAGAAAACATCAGCAGTAGGAAAGGACTTTCTAAATCAAACATTAGTTGCTCAGGAATTAAGGTCAACAATCAACAAGTGGGACCTCATTAAACTATAAAGCTTCTGTACAGCAAAAGAAACCACTAAAGAAGTGAAGAGAAAATCCACGGAGTAGGGGAAAAAAAAACCTTGGCCAGCGACACATCTGACAAGAGGTTTAACATCCAGAATATATAAAGAAAAAAAAAAAATCAAGAAAACAAGTGACCCAATTAAAAGATGGGTAAGGATCCAAACAGAGTTCTCAAAAGAAGTAAAGATGGCTAAGAAACAGCTTAAAAAGTGTTCGACATTGTGAGTAATTAGGGAAATGCAAATTAAAAACCACTTCAAGATTTCATCTAACCCCAATAAGACTGGCTAAGCTCAAGAGAACAAATGATAACAAATGCTGGAGAGGTTATGGGGAAAGGAGAATGCGCATTCCCTGCTGGTGGATTGCAAGTTCATGAAACCCCTCTGGAAAGCAGTGTGGAGAACTCTAAAAACTAAAAACGAATGCACCATTTGACCCGGTTATACCACTCCTTGGCATATACCCAAACGACTCATCCTAATGCACAGATACTTGTGCGTTCATGTTTACTGCTGCTCTTTTCACGATAACAAAGAGCTGGAAACAACCTAAGTGTCCCTCAACTGATGAGTGGATAATGAAAATGTGGTACATTTACACAATGGAGTTCTACTCAGCAGTAAAGAATGATGACATCATGAAATCTGTGGATAAATTGATGAACTAGAAGCTATCATGTTAAGGGAAGTAGCACAGACTCAGAAAAACATATGTTCTCTCTCTCCCTCATTTGTGGATCTTAGTGACAAATGCTTATGTGTGAGTGTGTGTTCTGATATAACTGCAGGAAGCAGGAAAATGGAAAGAAACCAGGAAAGTAAAAGGAAAGAGGGAACCTGAGAGAGAAGAACAGTAGGAGACAGGTATTACTAAGGGAGAATGGATAAAATGAGGGTATTTAAAGGGGAGGAGAGAGGGAGGGTTCTAGAAGGAAATTTGAGGATAAGGGAGAGGTAGGACCACAGGAGACTGGTGTTATCAAGGGAGAAACAGGAAAAATGGAGACACTTTAAAAGGGGGAAGGCATGGAGGGAGGGGGAGAGAAGAGACATAAACGATGCCTAATTAGTATAAAAAAACCTGAGGGAATTATTTTAGTCTAACAGTCTAATGGCGTATTACATATACGATATCTCTACATGAATCCATGTGTATAGCTGAAGGCTACATAACAAGAAACAGTGCCACACAGGAGAAGCCTTCCTCTGAGTTGTTGGCCAGGGTAGTCCAAGAGACTCCAAAAATTACAGACTATTACCACAGCCCTTGATTGCCTCCCAGAACTTGAAGGTAAGACCCTGTACCTGAAGACAGGACATATTTTGAAAACCAGATGTGGAGCAGTAGAGCTGAACTGACCTGGAAGCCACCTCCCCTGAAGGCTAGCTCTCACAGCTATGGAGAGCACTATGCGAGCTGCTAAGGGACAACAGCGATGGATAGTCCAACACCAGCTTTAAGACCAAATATCTACATCAATGTCTGGTACAGCATAAGACATTGATGAAGTAGTGGCACTTTTTTTTTTTTTTTTTTTTTTTTTTTTTTTTTGGAGACAGGGTCTCCCTGTAGCCCCAGCTGTCCTGGAACTCGCTCTGTAGACCAGGCTGGCCTTGAACTCACAAAGATCGCCTGCCTCTGCCTCAGTAGTGGCACTTTTATCTTGGGGGCTAAATAATTGGATTTAAAGTCCACTCAATGGGAGGAAACTCATGTGTCATACTATAAACACAGACAAATACACATGGATGGAGAGGTCATAGATTTTAGAGAAATTCCCAAGACTGTCACATCCCTAAGCTAATGCAACTTCTTACTAAATGCAAAATATGTACCTGTATATTTACAGACAAATATCACAGTCACCACTCACCAAAGCTTCTTTTGCACCAGATGAAGACTATTACAGAGCACCACAGCTGCTCACACACAGACAGTGTGAATCGCCCAAGCCTACGCAGCACATCTACAGTGCAACCTCTACACCTAAGGCTCATGTAACATAGAACAGGGGGCAAAGGACACTAATGAATCTCTTAATTGTCGTTAAGGAAGCTCCCTCATGCAACAGGGGGCCAGGAATTCAAAAGGTCATAAATGGCCAAACTGGAGTTGAGAAATCAGCAGAGTATCATTCCTTGGATAGGAGTCCTATATTAAGCTTCATTCATCCAGGGTTCAGGGACCATTGCAGAAGAGGGGGTGGAAAGATTGTAAGAGCCCAGGAGGAGGTGCATGGCCATATGGAAATAGAATCCTACAAGCTCCTGGGACCCTGCTCATATGAGCATTCAGCAATTGTGTCAGCATGCACAAGACCCATGCAAATTCAACCAGACAAAAACCCAGCACAGAACTGGGAAAATGGGCAGCAGAACCCAAACTTACCTGAAAAATTAGTGTTGGGTGAGGAAGAACTGGTCTTCTCAAAGCGAGGGACTGTGAATAGTCTGACTAGAGCTCAGAAGATAAATGTGCACTGAAGAACAGCCATGGAAGAACAGCCATGGAAGAACTCCCTAAAGCCATGGAAGGCAGGGGGCACACACACTCCCTAAAGCCACGGAAGGCAGTGGGCACACACACTCCCTAGAGATGTCTATGGATGTGGCAGGACGGAGGCTTGGAGATGTCCAAAGCTTGACTGTGTGCTCAGTTTTCAATCCTGTTTACTGTGAGGCCCTATGGTTAAATGCAAGCCTGTTTTACTGTTCCCTTTGTCCTGAGATTAAACCCACCCTGCTGTGTGCAAACTACCTTTATGTCTGAGGTCTAAGTAGGCTTTGTGCTGGTGCATAGGATCCTTGAAGGTCCACTGGGCAGCATATAACACCCCCCGCCCCACCTGTGACCCTCCAGAGATGCCCAAACAGAGGAGCTTCCCCAGTTACTTATGTACCAGGCAAAGTACTGTGCTTTCTGGGACTCATAATGATGTTTCAGATGAACCTGTTTGTGGGATAAGTGGGTATTAAAATGAGACTCCAATGAATAAGCCACATGTCTGCATAAACCTTGTTTCCATAGAAAACCAACTAAAATTCTCCCTATCCTTCCTCTAAAACTTATCTGTGTCTGTTACTGGGCGATAGTTCTTTGAAGAAATGCTCTGATAAACTACCCAAGGGGGACATCAGTAATTGTTTGGTGAGCTGTTTTCCTCATAAGAAACAATCAGAAATGGGATTATGGCCTGACTTATCACCTTCATTAGCAGGCTTGCTTCTTGGAGGCCCCAGAAGACTTCGCGGGCGTGTGCACATGGCTGGAGCGGCTCTGTGGGCGCTGACGATGCTGCCAACACCTTTCAGGGTGATCTGCCTCCTCTCCACCGAACCTTCCCCAGAACTTAATATCTACATCCCCTGGGGCTCTTTTCCTTTCCCAGCTTAAGTCAGCTAATCCCTAAATGGGACACCAAGCTGGGCACATCCATCTACTTCCACCTCAGAGAAACAATACTGGTCATTCTACTGGCACATCTCTCTACCCACCTGCTCTGTGCAGCATTCCCAGTGACAGCAGCCCCTGGCTTCAGTTTCATCCCTTTAATTCTGACAGCCTCACATACATAGCCTTCTAATAAGTCAGTCAGACCCTTAAAAGCACCTTCAGTTCATTCCACAGATCAGTTACATGGGGTTCTGTTTCTCTTTTAAACTACATTTCTCCTTTATATGAGTGTATCGCCTACATATGTGTAAGTGCGCCCATGTTGTACAATGCCCATAGAGATCAAAAGAGGGTGTCAGATCCCCCTGGAACTGGTATTAGGGATGGTTGTTAACTGCCATGTAGGTGCTGGGACTCAAACCAGACTCAAACCTGGGTCCTCTGCAGGAGCAACAGTGCCCCCCCTTTTTAAAATTTATTTATTTATTTGGTCTTTTCAAGATAGGATCTCCCTGTAGCCCCAGTTGTCCTGGAACTCACTCTGTAGACCAGGCTGGCCTTGAACTCACAAAGATCCGCCTTCCTCTGTCTCCCAAGTGCTAGGATTAAAGGCGTGCGCCACCACGCCCGGCTTTTGAGCACCAGTGCTCTTAACCACTGAGTCATCTCTATCCCCAAGACTATATCTGTTAATTCCTTTGTAATCTCCCTCAATGTCAGAAACATGGTAAACATCCACCAAACGCTGCTGAGGGAAAGCAGGAACGTTTTGCTGCAGAGCAGACTAATAGTCAGGACACATTATTTGTTTCTTTAGGAGTCACAACCATGCTCACTCCCACTAATATGACAAAGTGTCTGCCATGTACCAAGCTCCGGGTCAGACATCATGGTATAAACCTGGATTTACTGTATGGATTTCTCAATCAAAGATGACAGACTGTAATGTCTTCTAATAAATAAGAAAATATTTGGATGTGCCAGCTTTCAGAAAATGGAAAAATGAATAGCTGTGCCAAAGTGCTCTTAAAAAAAAACAAAAAACTCCTCATTGCAATACAAGCTAAGTGGCAGCACCCTGGATCAACACCAAGTTAGCTATGATGCTGCCCCTAGTCATCCACAGAGGCAACGCACTTAGGAAGCCAGACCCGCCCCCATCACCTCCAGAACAGCACAAGCAAGCAAAGCTTCTTAACACAGAGCCTGGAATCCACTCCTAAAGGGGTCTCAGTCAATACCAACAGGAGATGAGAGAACTAGTATCACTGAGCTTAGCAGCCGCAGCAGCACCTCAGCAGCCAGGGAGGTCTGGGCAACAGCCAAGAGGCATCAAGTCCAAGCAGGCCCAGAAAAGCAGGTTCCACCCCATATCACACAGGCTTTCCAGAGTGTATCCTCTAGTGGGGATGGCTTCTGGCGTCAATGTGAACTTTCTCCTTTCAGACCAAGGGAACAAAGAACCTCCCTAGACGCCAGCACATTTAGCCAACCAGCTACTGATGGGAGATGTAAGAATTTCAACTCTCCTGCCCTTCAGGAAGGGTGTAAAATCCAGAGCAGCATCAGTGATTAGAGACATCCAGAGATGCCTGTGTCCCCTCTTCCTGTGGTCTGGGCTGTACTGGGAAGGACAAGTTCCTGGCTGGGCACAGTGGCACATACCTGGGACACAGCACTTGGGAGGCTGAAGGGAGATCGTGAGTTTGAAGCCAGCATGGAAGGAAGGGAGAAGGAGGGGGGAAGGAGGGAGAAGGAGGGAAATGGGGAGGGAAAAGAGGAAGTAGATGGGGATAGGGAGAGGGAGAGAGAGGGCTGCACAAGTATCAGCCCGCTCCTGTGGGCCACAATCCCCAATCAGGCTCTTGAGGAGTCTTGTAGGCTAAAGGTAGAAGAAAACACAGGTCACATTTCTAAAGGTGCAAACTTAATTACAGAATCCCATTCACTAAACTCTGATATTCTCAATGAAAACTTGCAACAGCAGCAGCAAACAAAAGTCAGCGATAGAATTATATTCAGCCATCTGGAGATGCTTTATGGCTTTTACCATTTTTGTGATTTCCCCAGCAATCAGCTAGCCTGGCGATGGGGTCACCTCCACCCCCCAGAGTCACAGAAAGCTCCCGTCTCATAGCACAGGAAATGGGCATGACGAGGAAGCCACTGCTGATGCAGAAGGAAAGAACAGTAGACGATATTAAGAGCCCTTGCAGGCACCTGAGCAGAGACCAGCCCTAGCCCAGGCAGGTGAGAGACACCACAGCCTGCAGACCTGAACAGCACTCAAGATGGGTAATGAGCCAGCAAAGCCAGGACCAAGAGGCCCATATGGCCAACAGCAGGGGTCAGCGTGGTCTAAGAAGTCTAGCGATGACAAAGGGGAACCCTTCAGGATCAGCTAAACTAATCCCTGTTACAGGGGCTAAGAGCTACTCAGCAATTTGTTCAAGGTCACAAAACAAGTGATGGAAGAACTAAGGCCAGAATCCTGGCCGCTGGTCCTAAGGCTCCGGGAGACAATGTTCCCACGTTCTTAGCTAATTATACCAACTCCTTCCCATGTGTTCTCACACATTGTTATCTGAATAACGTCTGCATTTGAGTCCTGGCAGCTCTGTCACTTACAGTGTGACCTTGAGTAATTTATTTCAGTGTGCCTCAGTTTCCAAATCTATCAAGTGGGGATAATAGTAGTACCTATCTGGTGGGTTACGAAGCCTACTAAATGGGCAGTATGACATCTGGCACAGGGAAACACTATAGAAAAAGTAGGACAGAAATTCTTAGGGAATCCTCATATTGGTTGCTTGATGTCCCCCAATTCATTGTAGTCCCCAGTTTTCATCGTTTTCCCTACCACACCTACAATGATGCTCCTAAAAAGGCCCAATACTTTCACCTACTCCCATTTAGATATTAAATCTAAACCAGCTATAACAGCAGAATGGCTGAGTGCCTCACCTAACACTCCATAGATTTCTATGCTCTGAGATTCTGGACCCTGGTCCCTCAAATCCTCTGCAGTTCATCAAGCCTTAAAGTCTCAGTCACCTGCCAGTCCCCTTGGCCAACCTTCTCTATGAGGTTCCTATCAGCTCCCTCGAATCCTTCATCTCTCATCCTTCTAACCTCATTCCATGGAAAAACATGACATCATCCTTCCTACATGCCAAACTTAGTGGCTTAAAAATAAAACCAGGCCAGGCGTTGTGGTGCACACTTTTAATCCCAGCACTCGGGAGGCAGAGACAGGCAGATCTCTGTGAGTTCAAGGTCTACAGAACAAGCTCCAGGCCAGGTAGAACTAAAGGGATAACCTGTCTCAAAAAGACCAAAAAAATAAAAACCACAAAAGCTTAATAAAAAATAATAAATTAAAGAAACAGGCTGGCAGCTTCCAGCTTCCAGGTCCGCACTACCATGGTCCTTCATTGCTAACCAAATGCCTGCTACATCTACAGACACAACACTAGCCCACTCCTCTGACTCCGCCTCTGAACATAGCCTCTGCCTCAGTGCTCGCTGAGAAAGTCAGGGCTAATCTGTGTGCTAAGCACCTGTACCAACTAGGACTTCCTGCTAAATATCAGTCGAGGCTAACCTCTGGCCCAGATAGATAGACACAGACACACACACACACACATACACACACACACAATCTACCCAACAGTGAGAGAAATTAAAGTAGCTCTCAGGGAGTAAATTAATTCCACTAGTCCAGATATTAGACAACATCCAGAGGGTGACGGGAGAAATTTTAACACAGAAAGGAGTTAGAGAAACGTCTATTTGTCTGGGGACCATGGAGGCACTGTATGGCTACCAAGGCTGAAAGGAGCGCGGGGCTCCTGCTGCACGCTATGTGCTCCTTCCATGTTCCACCTCTGCCTTCCCCACTCCTCTTGGTCTGTACAGGGCCAGGAGCTCAGTCTTTGAGCCCCGGTCCTACTCTGCCTGTTCTCAGGCATCTACCCGGCACCAACAGTCAAGCTTTTTCCCTTCTCAGTAGCCTATCCCCTGGCTGTCCACTCTCCTAGATCCTGAAGCATGTCTGACCCTGTTGGGGCACTCAGATCCCACCTCACAGTTGTCTTTACATGCTGGAGTCTTCCAGATTCTACTGAAGTGTGTCTGGTCCTGTTGGGGGCATTAGCTACCACCCTCACAGTGGCCTTTACAGGCTGCAGTGAGTCTCCTAGATCTTGCTGATCGAGGTCCTGCTGAGGCACCACCCTCACAGAGGTCTTCTACTTGGCACCCCTGAGAAGTCAGGTGACAATTTCTAACTCAATAGTTTATTTTCCTACCCACTTATTCCTTGGTATCTGTGATTTCAAGTCCTTTACTGTTTGGTCAAACATCAGTGTCCTAACCCAAGGGCATCCCTGTAAGAGCTGTGATCACAGGCGAGCACTGCCACACTCGGCCCACGTTTTTTCTCTTCATCCTTCTGGTTCTCCTACAGCACTTCCCGCTCCCTCTCCCTCTTTAGCAAGTCCACTCCCACTCATCTCTGCTTTGCTTCTAACAGGGTGCTCTCCTGGCTCTCTTCCCAACCTCTGAGGACTACTTCTAGAACTTTCTCTTCCAATCTAGAACTTTCCCTTCCAATTCTTGTCCTATAAACTGCAGGCATTCCCAATTCCTGCTCTAAACCGTCAAGCCCATTGCCCACTTTTAGAAAGGTCCCAACCCAACACCTGGTACACCTTGCTGTTTCCATTCCCTGCTTTGTTCATTGTAGAATCTCCACCACTCACGATGCCAGGACTGGAGTAGCTGTGCCTGGCTCGGGGTCTGCTGAGAGGACAAATGAGCCGCTATCATGTCACTGGGCTGCTTGGCTTCTTCCTTTCCTTTCTCTTCCCCTTTCCTTTCTTTTCAGAGCCTAGTTATACAGCCCAGGCTAGCCCTAAACTTGCAATCCTCCAGCTTCTGCCACTCTAGTGCCAGGATTACATGCATAGGCCACCAAGCCTGGTGTCCCGTCTTCACACACCTCATCCTGGTGGGGATAAGTATGCTGAGGTTCCCCAAGTGAAATAGATCATTTCTAGCTTTTATCACTCACAGCGTAAGAGGAATGATGATGTCTGTAAGGCTCTCAGGCTGAGAGGTGACCTCTGCTCTTGGGCCCCGGGACCTACCACCAGAATCACAACACACCTGCAACCCACAAGAAACCAATGGGCAGCCCATGGGAGGGGAGCCCCTTACCACAGCCCACAGGCTGGGAAGTGCTGGCTCTAAAAAAGAACATGGGATAGATATTCTTGGCTCCATGTCACTTAAGGTCTGAGAAGTAACCCATCTGTCTATAAAAATTACCTCTATGTAATTAGGATTCAAAGGTAGCGCACATTCTGCAAAGAACCCTGAACCCATGAACACGATTTTGCTCTTTGTTGCCCTCAGCCAAATTCACCCAAGATAGAGCAGCACCGGCTACACAGTCCCTCATTCCCCCGCAATGTTCGAAGTGATGTAAATGCTTCCATGTTCCAGCTGCTTACAAAGGTGTGAAGCAGGCTGCAGACAGAGCCTCAGAATGTCATACTTAAACGTGAATCATGCTACTCGGTGACTTCATAACCCAGAACAAACATTCAGGGAGTGTGGGGAAGAATCAGCATTTGAAGAACACAAACACACATTCCCAGTGTCTTCTAATGTCCAAGAGATCACACTGAAGGTAGGCAACAGCGTTAGTCACAGGGTCTGATTCTGTTGCTTCCCAAAGACTACAGTTGGTGTGGGGAAAAATATTCTAAGACCTAAAAAACCCATCGACTGTGCCAACTACAGCACTTCGCTTCTTCCAGAAGATAAATTATGAAGAATTTTTTGCCAGTGCAAGTTATTTTCCCAAAGCAGAGTCAAATGGCCTAGCAACCCTGCCTTTAAAAAAAAAACAATGTAATTAAAGCGAGAAGCTATGAACTGGCCCTGACAACTTCCCTCAAATTCATTTGATAAAGTGAGATGCGGACACACACGGACAGACAAGCCTACACCTTATTCACTGCCAGACAGAGTGCCAATATGAAAGTATATATTCATCTATGGGGGGGATCAGCTCAGCGGCTCATCATTAAACCAAACAGCCATGTAAATGCCGCCCAGCCCAACCACCTTGTAAGGAATATCACTGACAACTACAGTTCCCATTCAGCAGGCTAATAAGAATAATTATAGCCAGGGCAGGCATTAATCAGCTTGGCAGATACAGGAATTCTGTTAACAAGGCTGAAATAAGTGCCAAGGAATCTCTGAAGACCACAGCACTTCAAAGACTGCTTAAGCTGAAGGGATTCCAGCAGGTTTCTCCTGTGAGCCTTCCTCTTTCTCTAGAATTCTGAGGCACAGGAAGCTTCATTTCAACCCCATCCCCTGAGCTGGCATAGAAACCCCGCAGGGGTTGCGGCTGTCGCGTCCGAGGCATGTGCTGGCACACCACTCCCTTCTGGACTGCAACTGGGCCCCACGCACCTCGGATCCTATTTTTAACTGCACCTTTGCCTTCAAACCACAATCATCTTTTTCATCTAATTTAATCTCAAACAATATGCAGCATAAGGTTATGGTGAACAATGGTCAGCAGCTCCTTATGAAGAAGTCCTGCCTCTGCCATGGAGCAGCTAGATGAATGGGCAAGTTATGCTACGTCACTGCTCTGGGCACCTGCTTTTTTATTTATAAGAAGAAAATAGCAGTGCCTGTCTCAAGATTTGAATGAATGACAGAATGTATGTCAGACCCTGGCGTTTGATACACACTCTATAAATGATAGCTATTAGTATCCTGTGCCTGTCAGGTACAGAGCCCAGAAACTACCAGAATGGAATGTGGCTGAGAATGTGGTTTAGTAACATAGCGCCTATGTAGCATGCACAAGGCCCTTGGTTGCATCTAGTACTGCAGCAAAGGGCGTACATACTTCCCTTCTTCTGCAGTAGCTGGTGCATGGCTGCCAGGCTCCTCTGCATTTCCCAGCTTCCCTTGCAGCTAGTATAGCATGGAACTAAACCATCTCCAATGAAAGAGATGCAAGGATACATGTGTCACGTCTAAACCTGGTCCATGAAGTACTCAGAAAATACCTATGCTGTTCTGTCCTTTGTGGTACTAGAGAAGCGGCAATGATAACAGCTAAAGTGATCCTAAAAACCAGGAGCTCCACATGAAAGAACTATCACCAACCTGAGAGCTAGAATGGCCGTGTGGATCAGGAGCCCACCCCAGCTTTCTCGCTGACACACCCCCAACACTGTTAGAAAAAGTGGTCCTATTGTTTGAACCACTGAGCTTTGAGTCTGTATGTTAAAAAGCAGTTTTGCCTTTCTAATTAACATAATACCCTTTTATAGCATTTGAATTTTAAAATATAGATGTTCTGCTTTTGTCATTTAAAAGCTATTCCAATGGAGTTGCCAATTTTTTTAAGGATATAGAGAACATATTCTTTGGTCTCCACAACCTCTAGCCTCACATGCGCACTAGCTGAGGTCTCACCCTGAAAACTCTTCATGCTGCTCACTTCCTACAGATAAAGAAAACGTCCACTTACATGTATTCAGTTGGTCAATGTTTACCAAACACCTACTCTGTGGTATATAGCCTACTATTAAAAACGGAACACAGAGCAAGGCCAATATGGTCCCTACCTCTGGGGGATCAATCAGGATGGAGACTCAGGCAGAGTAACAGACAATGACATTCAGTCCTATGAACAGGTGCTGTGATATGAAGGGCAGGCTGCCTGACCACCCCAGAGAACGAGCGATTGACCCTTCACGGCCCAGACCAGTCCATAGAACACGTGGAGCCTCTGCTTCCCTCAAGCCTGCCTCCTCCCATCAATCATCCCCTCCTCCCGCCTAATTACATGAAACTCATGTGCCATTTCTGAGTGAGCCCCGCACTTCACTCACTCACATTTTATGCTTTTCCCCAGAGCCCAGAAAGCTCTTCTATCCTTTCTTCCACAATTCTAATTATCCTCAAGGCTCAGCTCAAATGTCACCTCTTCAGCAAAAGCAACCCCCAACCCCCAAGTCAAAATGAATCCCCCTCCTCTTTGTTCCCCCACGGGCTGGGTTTGTGTCGGATGTTGCCCTGTCTGGATGATAGATGCTTTTACCACCAGTCCACTTAGTCCCATCAACCATATGGTAAAGGGCTATACCTAGGTCATATGCCTGGGACTCCCATTACTGAATACACTATCATGACCAGAGGGGACATTCAAGAAATGCCATACTGCATAGACGGGGGAGGCAGGGCAGACACAGGCAAGCAAAGTGGAACTGAGTGGTTCTGGTCTGATCCCGGTAGGTGGGCTTAGTGAGGAAAGCAGCGTGGAGGAAGTGAGCTTTGGGATGGAGGGAGATACACAGGCAAGAGGTCAAAGGTAGGAAAGGCTGGAAAGTCCAATCAATTCCACGAATCTGAACAAACAGGTGCTTAAAATGAAGTGTGGGAAGCTGAGCAGGAGTAAGCACAGGGACAGCAACAGCATTCCTTGGAGGAGAATCGCAAGGAGCAGTCTGCATAGGCGGGAGCCCCCGAAATGGTCCTTCAGGAAAATGATGACCTTACAAGGGAGCTAGAGAAAAGCACCAATAGGAAGAGGTCAGAAAATGTCCTTGTGGGGTTGTGGACAAGGGAGATGGCTCGGCACGTAAGACCACCAGCTGCTCTTGCAGAGGACCTGGGTTTGGTTCCCAGCATCTACATGGTGGCTAACAACTATCCATAACTCCAGTTCCAGAGAATCCAACACCCTCTTCTGACCTCCACGGGCACTGCATGAAATGAGTGTGCTTACATACATGCAGGCAGTATACTCATAGACATAAAATAAACAAGGATATCTCTGTGGGGGACCTTCAGGACCTCAGCTAAAGTAGAAACTAGAAGTGTGGAGGTCACAGAACAGGGGGCCAGGGTGCAGGTGGGGATCACAGAACAGGGGGCCAGGGTGCAGGTGGGGATCACAGAACAGGGGGCCAGGGTGCAGGTGGAGGTCACAGAACAGGGGGCCAGGGTGCAGGTGGAGGTCACAGAACAGGGGGCCAGGGTGCAGGTGGGGATCACAGAATAGGGGGCCAGGGTACAGGTGGAGGTCACAGAACAGGGGGCCAGGGTGCAGGTGGAGGTCACAGAACAGGGGGCCAGGGTGTAGGTGGAGGTCACAGAACAGGGAGCCAGGGTGCAGGCTGTCACAGAACAGGGGGCCACGGTGCAGGCTGTCACAGAGCAGAGGGCCAGAGGAGCTTGCTGGCAGAAACAGAAGGAAATGATCATACTTACCAACATGTTCCATTTCAGAGTCAGTATAGCACTAGAGAGATGGAACACAGTGAAGCCTGACCTGGGGTCAGGTTGAAGCTGTACCAAGTCAGACTCAGAGGCAGAGTTGGTGGCACCAAGAATTGGTAGGTCAAACTGCACTAGCTGGTGACACTGAGAATTCCTTACTCGGGTTAGTGTGAGAGGTCTCAGCAAGGTGGGATAGGCACTGTACATCCCAGACTTCCCCACACTGTGCCTTCCCCGCCCAGCTTTGCTCTGCCGGCCTTTCCTTGCTGATCCCTCTCCCTTTCCCTCACACCATAGTTACAAAGGCAATTTTTTTTCTTTTTTGTATAGGGGATCAAATCCAGAGCCTTGCAAAAGCACTTTTCCATAGAGCTACAACCCCAGCCCACTCAAGGGCATTCTTTTCAAACTTCCACCTTATTCTACCCTCTTAACTGACAGCTCTAGAGGGAGTCATTCACATAAACCACGAGTGAATAGCAGCTGAGGAATTCTGCCCTGCTCGATCTGTGCAACCAAAGGCCTCGGCCCTACTTGACCCAGACACATAAGCCAATTAACTGGTGTGGACTATCCCCAGCCATGTGCGACAAACACAGAACTTCCAAAAGCCTCAGCTTGGAAGGGAAAAACTAAAAGGGCTAGATCTGGAGCCCACAGGCAGTGAAGGAAGCTAACTGCACATCAAATGTGGCTTCAGAGGTGAAGGAACTCAGCAGCTAGAAACTCAGGGGCTTGGGCCAATGCAGCCCCAGTGCCAGCAGGAGAGTGGTGATGGGGGGACCTCCACTGGGACCCCCAGGCTATCAGCAGAGTCCTCTTTACCAGAGCCGGTGCGGCAGCTGAGGCCTGGCTAGAACAGACACTACATACCACGTGCTCTAAGATTCAGATGTCTCCTGCAGGGGTTGGAAGGGAACCTGGGGCTAGGTCTGGGATTCCGCTTGTCCTAGTTGCCACTGGCACAGGGATCCAAGAATCTAAGCGAAACTGGGGATCCGCCTTCCTGTACCATGGTAGGCACTAAATACACCTTCTGGCTGTGCATCTACAGTGATATGGTGTCTGTATAAGAAGTGAATGGAAGAATGGAGAAGGGGGGAAAAGATTCCTTGGGTGGGGGGGAGGACACTGGGCCAAACCACCAAGAGGCACCAGAGGTTTCCAGGGGACAGAAGAGGTGGGGAGTAACAGGTAGAAAAGTTGGAAAGCGGGGCTCCTGGGTCTTTGTGTTTCAATAGGAGGCCTGGCCGCTCCAGGAAAAGCTAGAAGGCAACGCTGAGGCAGATGTGGCTACGACTGAAATGACAGCAAAAGGCACACGACAGTCACAGCAACGCTCTGGGCCACCCCGTGACCTTCCTGGAAGGAAGTTGGTGGATTCTCTAGCTTCTCTGGAAAAGCAACTCGGCACGGGCTGGCGAGTGAGGAGGGATCCCGGCCCGCTTCGGCTATGGCGGGGCACGTCAAAGCATTATATTTCCTCTCCCGGGCTGGGCACGCGGGCCACGGTCGCCAGCACCTTCCGGGCCCGGGAGTTCAAGGTGAGCCTGGCCGCCAACAGGTAGGGAGAGCTGGGGGGGGAGCCGGCCACTCCCCCGGCGCACGTGAGGACCGGGCTCGGCCTGGCCGGCGGCACCAGAGACCCGGCGTGCGGGCCCGGGAGGATGTGCCCAGGAGGGTGTGCACCAGGCTCCGGCGGCCCAGCAGTCGCTCCCTACCCAGCCGGCGGCCCCGCGCTCCCGGGCCGGGTCTCCCGGGAGCCGCCCCGGGCACCCCGGGCTCCCCAGGCCTCGCGCTGCAGCCGCGCCCCGCCGCATCCCCCGGAACCCCACGGGTGCCCAGCGATCCGCCGAGCCCCGCGCGCACTCACCCAGCCACAGGAGCGCCAGCAGCAGCAGCGGCCTCGGCGCCGGGCGCCCCATGCTCGGCCGGCGGGAGCGACTCTTCGCCTCCGCCTCCTTCCCCGCCGCCGCTCCTCCTCCTCCTCCTCCAGCTCCGGCTGCTCCAGAGTCGGCGCTGCTCCGCTGGGCCGCGCGCCTGCTCCGCTGTCCCCGCCGGCCGAGCGGCCCCTGCGCCGGGGCGGACGTGCGCACCTGGCTGCGATCGGCCCTCCGCCTCCTCCCCTCCCGCCTTCCGCCAGCCGCCCGGCCCCGGAGCCGGCCCCGCCGAGCCCAGTGTGCAGCCCACACCGCTTCCCGAAAGCAAAAGGGAAATGCTGCGCCCGCCCGCCCGCCCGCGCCTCCCATCCGGCGCTTTGCCAGCAACAAACACAAACTTTCCCAAGCCCCTCCCCGCTCCAGGTAACGGAGGAGGGTTCCGGGCCACCCGCTTAAAGGGGAGGAGATGCCCTAGCCCACCCAGCCTTCCCCTCAAGCCCCCACCTCAGGAGAAACTTTCCTCCGACCCTTAAAAGTTTGGCCTGGAAGACTCGTCTGGAAACCTCATCACTTTGGCCCTATCCCGGGACACCCGGGATTCCTTCACTACGGATTCCCAGCCAGGGTCTGGCAGGGCAGCTAAGCACCCCACCAGCCACCAGCTTGGCCCTTGCTGAAAAATAAATTATCTAGATAGCATTGAAAACGCTTCCAAGGCTGTGAACTCCCACCTTCTTATGGTTCAGGGGTTCTGATGTGCTCAGGTGAATTGGCCAGGCATCTGTCCTGACTGCCCAGCACCCTGTGGCTTGGTGGACCCGCTTTCTCGGGCCACCCCCACCCCCAGGGTCCCGGGGGCACTGATTAGAACCACCTCCATCAAAGACACCCAGTTAAAAAGAATTAAAAAAAAAAAAATAAGACACCAACAACTTACTATTAATAGCTGTTGTACATATGGTATTATCGACCGCTAGAGACTATATTCATTGCTTTAAGAGGACACGACTAGGTTACCATTAAAGACGTTTTTTCCCCACAATAGAGTTTCGTGCTTTTAATTTGAATACAAAAGGCCCTACAGTATTGAAAAAAATTAGTGTTCCTTGTTTAAAACTTCACAAAGATGATTCAGACAGACAGGGAGGAAGGGTCACTGGTATCCAACTTCGGGTCTCACCACAGTCTTTTATTAATATATGCAAAACAAATCACAGATGTTCCTGGGGAAACTGTCCACAATGAGGAAGAACACTGCTTTTATTCTGATGCATTATTATTTCCACCAACAAGTGTTTCTTATTTCCACTAACTGACGTGTGACTAGCCAGGTGTGAAGCCTTCGGAAAGAGACTCTTAAAAATTCATTACAAGCCAGGCACGGTGGCCTCCATAGCACTTAGCAGGGTAGAAAGGCAGGCGGGTCCGTTCAAGGTCATCCTTGGCTACATACAGAGTTCATTGCCAACCTGGGCTGCATAAGACACTGTCTGAAAATACCTAAATAAATGAATAAATAAACAAATTCCTAGTGGTGCAATAACATGAATTTACTGAGTGCTACTGAACAGCACACTTAGACAGGGTTAAAATGGTAACTTTGGTGTTATGATACTGTGATAATACCAATTTTTAAAATTTCAGTCAGTCCTGCACACAAGCCTTTCCCAGGGATGTCGCCCACCCTGTTATTCCCTTTTCTTCCTCATCCTAACCCTTTCCTAGAATTTCTGAGGCAAGTTTTGTTTTGTTTCTTTCTATTAACTTTGAATATGAACCTAACATTGAGTCTTGGGCTATGCTGAAACTACAGGGAAATATAAGACATAGATCCTCCAAAAGCTCAGATTTCAGCTCATCAATCTTTTCCCTTTCGCACCACCCAGAATGCTTAACGTCTGGACTGCACATTTTGGTACTTGGTCACAATCAGCTTAGCACAATATGTGCATTGCTTCCACTTCTATCTAGTAATGCAAGAACCTAAGAGGCTGGCACCTTGGCGTCTTCTATCCCTACATTGCTGCAGAGTAGTTCTGTGCTCTTCGTTTAACAAATGCAAGTCTGGGACCTAGGAGGCCCTCCGTGTGCAGTTATAGGGTCACTGAACTGGTCCCTGGAATCCAGCCATTAGTCAGACAGTTCCGGCCCATGAGGTGCTTACAGTCTTTGCAAGGTGACTTAGTGGGTGTGGCAGTATGTGCAAAGTTCAGTCACAACACACCCAGGGAGTGGCCAATGCTGAGGAAAGATTATAGAAAAGACTTTACTGAGGAATTACTGTATAAGAAGTCCTGGAGATCAAGAGGCCATTAGATGTGAGGTCTGTGGAGGGGCTTATAGTGGGTGTACACTTAATGTAATATAAAAGTTCTCCCATCCCAGGTGTTATTAAACTCATAATACATCTCACAGTCACAAGTAATAAATGTGGTAAACTGAACTGTTAAGAATAGAGGAGCCGGGCGTAGTGGCGCACGCCTTTAATCCTAGCACTTGGGAGGCAGAGGCAGGCGGATCTTTGTGAGTTCAAGGCCAGCCTGGTCTACAGAGTTCCAGGACAGCTGGGGCTACAGAGAGACCCTGTCTCAAAAAGACCAAAAAAAAAAAAAAAAGAATAGAGAAGGAAGAAAAAATAATAGAGAAGACTGCAGGCTAGTGCAGAGGGGACTCAGTGGATAGCTGAAGTGTGGTGCCAGTCAACTTTGTCTTGAGAATCAACCATGGTGCCATTGTTATAGCAGAAAATGAGCACAAATTAATAACGCCAGACAATTGATCCTAACTATTGCTACTCTTTGGGTGGCCCTGACTACCAACAGATGAAATTTTTTTTGACTTAAGAAACAGCAACTGCAGCAGTCCACAGTGTGTTCACTGGTGACTGTGGGATACACTGATGTTTCTATGACAGGCATTTGTTTGCAGAATGAGTACATTTCTACACTGGTGTGCCTCTTGCCTCAGCCAGTAGTTCTGTTTGGTTAGTGTACAGGCTTGCCTGGGGCAGCAAGACTCACTCTCCAGTAATCCTAACCCTCCCCTACCCTCCAGGTAAATCCCAGCTTGGCTTTCCTTTGCCCCATCACAGTGACCCTCCAGGGTGCTACTCACAACCAGAATTTATTATCTCTTTATAATAAACATCTGTAAGCAGTTGTTGGCCCTGAATGGCCCACAAGAGTTCTCACACTCCCTCTAATCAGGTTTTCCTATTGAAATCTAGCAAAAAATACCCTATCATTTAATTTTAAGGATGAAAATGTTAAAAGGTTCCCAAATAAATGAATTTGCTGATTTTTCCAAGATTCATGCAGATATGATATATTATACCTGCTACTGTCACCAGCTCATGCATGAAGTCCCCTCTGACTGGGACGTCACTGCAGTGGTCTTAGGAGAAATGGTGTGTTCCGTTGCAACACTTGATTCTATTAGTCACTTTCATTCAAAACCTTCTTTGTTCTATGTGCTTTAGGTGTCTCCCTGATTGAAGTTAAACAAGGGATTGCTAATCAGAAGAAATCTAAGAGTCGGGGACATAGCTCTGAGGTAAAGCTTGTGCCTAGCATTCTCCAGCAGTGGAAAGGAAGGAAGGAAGGGAGGGAGGGAGGGAGGGAGGGAGGGAGGGAGGGAGGGAGGGAGGGAAAGACGGGAGAATAGAATTAGAGTTAAAGAGACAACAGTAGGGAAAGGAAGCCCACACTTCTGGAGGGGTGAGAGTCAGTGAGTCATGAGCCCCGAGAAGCTGTGAGCACCTTCTGACAGGCAAGGGTCAGGTCTAAGCACCTGCTGAGGCCTGTGCCTCTGTTGAGCCCCACTAGCCGTCAATCTATCCCATCCATTCTGCAGCCCATAAAGACTGAGATGGTGAGCCGGGGGTGGTGGCACACGCCTTTAATCCTAGCACTCGGGAGGCAGAGGCAGGCAGATCTTTGTGAGTTCAAGGCCAGCCTGGTCTACAGAGCGCGTTCCAGGACAGCTGGGGCTACAGGGAGACCCTGTCTCAAAAAGACAAAAAAAAAAAAAAAAAAAAGACTGAGGTGGTGGAAGAAACGCTCCTAAGGGAGCAACTTCCATGTCAGCCAAACCAAAAATGTCCCACAAGCCCTGGCCCCGTGAGCAGGCACAGTGTGAGGAGAAAAGGAGAGCATGGATGAGCAGGGGCTGCATGTGAAAGCTCTCTACAAATAGGAGGCCGTTTATGAAGCATGTATATGGCCCTGGCCCTGGGGGATGCCTCATCTCATTTAATGTGTAGAAGACCTGGGGTGCTCTGAAGGACAGAGGGAAAACTGCTACCAGTAGAACAAAGGAAAGCAGGTAAGAGAGGACCAGGCCGCTGTGGGGATTCTGTGACTGTGCTCACTGGGCTGAAAGTCTCTCCAAAGGTGAATGAATGGAAGTGCTGCTGGAGTCAAAGGTGAGAAGCATTGGGGACATCAGAGAACTTAGAAATACTTGGCTGGAGGAAACAGGTCTGGTGGTGCAGGCCTGTACTCCCCAGAGGCAGAGGCAGGAGGATCACAGGCTCAATGCTAGTCTGGGCTAGAGAACAAGTTCAAGAACAGCCTGGGAAACTTAAGTGAGCCTCAGTCTCAAAATTACAGTTTAAAAGGGGAGAGAGAAAAAGAGAGAGAGAGAGAGAGAGAGAGAGAGAGAGAGAGAGAGAGAGAGAGGCACATAGCTCAGTGGTAGAGTGCATTTGCCTAGCACAGCCAAGGTGAGGCCTTGGGTTCAGTTCCCAGTACCTGTGAGAGGAGGGAAGAAAAGGAGGGAGGGAAGGAGGAAGGAGAACGGAAGGAAGGAAGGAAGGAAGGAAGGAAGGAAGGAAGGAAGGAAGGAAGGAAGGAAGGAGCTGGTTTCTTCCAAAGGCTATCTACCACTGCCAAGCATGGTGGTGTCAAAGGTCCCTCTGGCCAACCTCATGTCCAACTGTATGCCAGGGAAGGGGCTTTCTCTTCTTTCAAGAAGGTGTTTACTCCGATTACACATAGAAGCTTCAGGGGTATAGGACTGGGAAGAGTGGGGTGTGGTTTCTCTTTCTTTCACCTATTCCCACCAACCTTCCGGAATTATAGTTCTGGGTCTAAGTGGAACAGGAAGTCTCTGGCACTGTGTCTTTACAATGACATTTAGAGACAAAAATGCATCTCAAGAAGGATTCCTGGCTAAAAAATACAAGGATGCCCACTAACATTTGAACTTCAGATAGAAATACCTTTTGGTTGAGTATGTTCCAAATACTATATGGAACACGCAGTCTAAAGGGCATTTCTCATCTATCTGCTACTCCACTTCAAATCAGCATCCAGTGCTTTTATTTGCTAATTCTGGCAACCCTCATCCAGAGAGGAGTAGTTACCTTATATGGAAACAGGTCCTACTAGAAGGATTAGAAAAGACGGTGTGGAACTCTGAGTAAGCTATCTTCAACTTGTTTTGAAGTTTTGCATTTTAAGGAAGAAACCATATTTGCTTGGGATATTCCTTGGAGTTACTGGTTAAAAAAAAAATGCCAAGAAAAACAAAAAGAATCTGCCTAGTTTGTAATCACCAGAGTGAGCTCCATGCTCAGTGGAGGTACCCTGTGGTCCAGCACCCTCTCCTGCCTGAAATGCATTCATTCCAAAGGTAAATGTCTTACTGTGGAGGGATCCATCAAGTGCGTACTGCAGAAAGGGATGGATCTTTCTTCCAAAGTCTAGCCTTTGTCCATTTTTCACCCTAACAAAAGCAAGAGCTGTGCAGGGTGTGGGTCCTGCAGCCTTGGGAACAGAGAAGCACATATGGAAATGCTACTGTTTTACTGGGAACATCTAGGGTTATTCTCCCTGCTCCCTATCTACTGTCTACTAAAAAGGACTCACAAATCAATGCTGTTCTAAACCCAAGCCACACCTTCAGAGCACATCTCCACACTGCCTTTAAAAACATATTTCAGCCGGGCATGGTGGTGCACGCCTTTAATCCTAGCTCTTGGGAGGTAGAGGCAGGCGGATCTTTGTGAGTTCAAGGCCAGCCTGGTCTACAGAGTGAGTTCCAGGACAGCTGGGGCTACAGGGAGACCCTGTCTCAAGAAGACCAAAAAAAAAAAAAAAAAAAAAAAAAAAAAACAACCTTTTCATGGGGCTGGAGAGATAGCCTAGCAGTTAAGAGTCCTGACTGCTCTTATAGAGGACCCGGGTTCAATCCCCAGCACCCACATGGCGGCTGAGAACCGTCTTTAACTTCAGTTCCAGGGGAACCCGACACCCTCTTCTGACTTCCGCGGCATTGCATGACACGGGGTGCACAAACCTACATGCAGACAGTACATTCATACACATACAAAAATAAATAAAATTAAAAATATATTTAAAAACATATTCCATAAGTATTATTATTACTATTATTATTATTATGTGTGTGTGTGTGGACAATTTATATCTGGCTCTTTCCTTATACCATGTGGGTCCCAGGGATGGAAGTCTGATGGTCAGCTTTCGCAGCAAGTGCTTTACCCACTGAACCATCTCCCTGGCCCACACCTCCCATTAATGACTACTTTTTAACTTACAATCCCTGTCAGCAATTCCCTTGCGTAGAGGAGCATTTTACAGTCAGCTGTTTCATAGGTTCTTATGCAATGGCCTCTCATACCCGCAGTGATTATATCTAAACCTTATTATACAAGCTGGTGAGGTCTGAGTTAAAATGATACCTGGGACGCCCTGTTCAATGGAATACTGGAATCCTACTTCTGAGCCCTGTCCAGTTGTCCTGGTGTACCCAGTGTCTTCACCAGAGGACATCAGGCTTGCCCTGGGATGATGGATCAGTAGGGTAGAAGATTTTATGCTTGACCAACCACCAAGGTCAGCCACTATCCAGAAGATGATTTCAAATTTACTGCCTCTCAATATTTTCTTAAAGCTAAGCTGAGAAAAACAATATTTATGAAAGATTAGTTGAAGAAAATGTAGCTTGTATATTCTAGAATCTCTAAGATCTACCCCCTGAGTTATGAATTAAGCTGACTGTCAGTGAGCTTAATACCCGGATATATCACATCGGCACCCCGTAAAGTTGCTTTTACTGAATTGCATTTTGTCACGATGCCATCAGGCCTTATTGAAGGATGTCCTAAAGAAACAGCCCTGAGTGCTTTGTCATTGCGTTGTGCACAGGACAGGTTTACGGATGCTCTCTGTTACTCCCGGCAGCAGCCTCTCTGCTGAAACCACGTAGAAATCATATTCTGGGCTCAGCTCTGCAGTACCACTTCTGCTAGGGACTGGCCTTTGTTCACCTCCCAGACTCTGTAAATATTGTAACTGTTGCTGTTTTTCTTTCCATGGTACACAGTGGTAGAAAGCTTTTAGTCAAAGCTATGGTTTCCCTCTAGCACACCAACAGGACTCCTGCATGTCATCCCCCCCAGCTCTTCTTTACCTTGCCCCCCCATCCTCCCTTCCCCTCCTTTTCCTTTATCGTGTTCATTGGCTTTCTCAATGTCAGAACTGTTTTTGCTTTGCTCCTTATTGTAAAATCCAGTCCACAGCTCCTGCCCTTCAAAAGACATTTTAAATCCGAACTCCTCATTTGCAGATGACATGCAATGAGGTCATCATCTCGATGAGCTCTGCTTGGCTGGGAAGGGTTCCAGCACCACGAGGCCTGTGTGCTGAGGAGGGCACTGCCACTCTCAGAGGCCCAGAGCTCTGGACAAAGAGCCTGGTTTCCAGGAGCAGCAGACAGTGGCTGCTCCTCTCTGACCTAGGAGCGTGCACAGCTCTCCATCCGCACGGACTGAGTAAATACTGGGAGTGGTTAGCTTTCTCTTAAGCACACAGTAAGTAGTTGAGGGGTTGGAGTGGTCTGAACGTCCAGGTTGGTGGATGGTAAGCAACCTAGTACCGTGATGCTGACTGCATAAAGTGGAACCAGTCCAGTCAGAGCCAGGTTGCTCCGGCTGTCTCCCACTGTCCCCTTTGCGACTGTCGCTTGCCCCTCTTTCCCATGGCCAAGGAAAGTGTGAGACACTGATTTGGTTGAGTCTTCCTTGGGACATGATCTCAGAAACCAGGATGAGATAAAACTTCCTCTTCTCCCTGTGGTCTGTGTCCATTTGAGCCCAGCCCCTAGAAGCTGACGGTCCCTTCTTTCACTAAGATGGTAAAAGAGGCTCTGTGTCCTGGGTTTGCAGCACCATGCGCAGCACCCAGCAGGCACTCTCAGTAGATGTTGCAGGTCCAACTAAGAGCTCTGCTTTTCTCACTTTTATGTACTAGCGTGCTACCTAAAATTTCATTTGGGAAAAAATAATCTGAAACCACCGATCTTGCCCAAGCCCCTCATTTTACAGATGAGGCATCTGAGGCTCAGAGAATCTAAGCAACTAGTCCAAGATTACACAGTACATTAAAGTAATTATGCAATATTAAAATGGTTCCACCAAGTAAGCCAAAGGCAGACCAGGGAGCGGGCTGGAGTTACAGTGTGAATTATTAGCACTTCAGACAGAGGGTATGATCATCCTTGAGCTGGATTTCCAACAGGAAATTGCTTAGAAGAAATTAACTTGGAAAGTTCCTGAGCTCTGATTAAGGAGGCGAGCTATTTGAGTAAAGCTCTCCCTTCCACAGGAAGGAAGCCATTCCAGTAAACACACTTCAGGTGACAGACAAAGGACTTTGCATGAGCGAGAACTCTGAGCATGTTCTTCCTCCCATCTGTTCAGCCAATGATGGCAGCTGTAGGCACCATGATGGTCTGGTTTAAACTAGAACATGAGGGCTGAGGCCTGCCACTATCTCAATAAGTCTCAGGAGCCCACTAGTGTCTCCCCATCCCCTGCTTCTTGGTCTCTTCCAAACTTGGCACATTCTTTTGCTGCTCTCTTTGACACATGTGTAAGATGCACAATGCCAGGAATTGTCAAAGTGAGAAGTACTCGAGAAGGCTGAGAAGATGACTCAGTTGGTGAGTGCTTGCCATTCCAAGATGAGGACCTGGGTTTGGATGCCCGGCCCCCAGGGGCAAAAGCTGGGTCCTGCACATACCTGCAGGACAGTGCAGCGGGGGAGACGCAGCCCATCTGGTCAAATTAGCAAGCTCCAGTTTCAATGAGAGAACCTGTTTTACAACCACAGATGCTCCAGCTCCAGGGAGTCTGGTACCCTTTTCTTGACTCTGAGAGTACGTGCACACACACACACACACACACACACACACACACATACACACACAAAGAGAGAGAGAATGAATTAAAAAGAAAACAAATCTTTAAAACAGAAAACAAGATGGACAATAACTGAGGTAGACACTTGATTTGACTTCTACCTCTATATGCACACACATAGGCACACACATTAAAACATGTACACACCTATACAATCTCATACATACACAGGCATACAGTAAAACATACACACACAGCTATACAACACACATAGGCACATACAGTAAAACATATACACACTTATATAACACACATACACATCCATACAACATGCATTCATACATACACAGTCACACAGTAAAACTGGTACATACTTGTACAACACACAGACACACACATACACACACACACACACACATACACATACACACCAAAATAAAAAGGTTTACCCCCCACCCCTACGTGCTAGTATAAAAAAACAGTAAAACACAATGACGGAGAGGGCTGTCCTGGCAGCCATGGGAATTAATCATTCCTGACAAATGAGAGAAGTACTATTTATTTGAATAGACACATTCACACCAAACTTTTCTTATTTGCCCAGACATGGGTCAACATTACTCTAGAAAAGAGTGGCTGGCCCAGCATTTCCACAGTCCACAATACCGTGATTAAACCAAAGTACTCGGGGAGTGTGAGCCAGACACCTACCCTTCTCTCTGTGTCCCATCCCCAAAAGGCTCCCTTCTGACACTTACCTGATTGGAACCACGAGTTCAAATAATGAAATGAAATGTTGAAAACAGCTGACAAACAACAGAAAAGATTAAAAGCCTCAGATGTGGAGTTGCAAGGCCTGGGTGAGCACCCCTGCCAAACCGTCTGACCTTGGGTACCTTACTTAGTTCTTCCAGGCCTAGAGTCCCACATATGGAAAGGAAGTACAATAATAATACATACAGCAGAGGATTGTTCAGAAGATGGCTGAGGAAAGATGAATAAAGTTTATAATACGAGTTGCTGCTTTGTCAATACTTAGGAGAGAAAGTATGTGCAGTTTCCACTGTGAATCAGCTCTCCTAGAGACTATCTTTGTGACCACCCCCAAGTGAAGAAGCAGTTGTGTGGCTTCCTCATGCTCCCTTCCCCTTGCCTACTAGGTGGACGCAGAGGCCCAAGTGATAGCTCCTTAGCCCCCGAATGTACACAGGAGGAAAGCTGGCCCCAGCCAAGCACGCTGGGCTTGCTCTGTCAGGTGAGGGCTGAGAGAAAGCATTGCTGGCGGTAAACAACTGAAATGCGGGGCTGACCTGTTATGACTGCTACAGCCACTGGAAGTGACACAACTCCCTCCTTGCTAATGGGATCTCGGTGTTCTTGAGAGGTCCGCTCATCTCTATTCAAGGAGGCTGGCTCCATGCCCAGTCCCAGGATGCGATTTCCAACTGCTCTACACCTGAGCACTCTGAACGTAAAGTCTAATCCTCAGAAGCTTCATTCCTTGTTAGTGATCGGCTTAAGCATGAACGTTGGAGAAATTCTGGCCAATGAGATTTGAGAAGTCTACTAGGAAGGATTCTTAGAAAGGCCTTTGTTTTCTACTACATAGTGGCTTTTGCTTCCTTATGGGTCTGGCTTTTTTTTTATTTAATGAGGGGAGGTTATCTCTCCTTTTCATTGTTAAGTATTACCAAGTTAAAGTTTATACACAATAAAATTCATCAGTTTAAAGAAAAGTTTGGTGAGGGCTGGAGAGATGGCCTAGCGGTTAAGAGTGCTGACTGCTCTTGCAGAGGACCTGGGTTAGATCCCCAGCACCCACATGGTGGCTGAGAACTGTCTTTAACTCCAGTTCCAGGGGAATCCGACGCCCTCTTCTGACCTCTGTGGCACTGCACGACACAGGTGCACCAACCTACATGCAGGCAGTACATTCATATACATACAAGAATAAATAAAAATAAAAAAATTAAAAATATGCCCTTTAAACTTGGGCCATCAGGTTTTTTTTTTTTGTTTTTTTTTTTAAAGAAAAGTTTGGTGAGTTATGACAAATGTTGTAACCCCCACCACAATTATGATAAAGAATATTCTTTCTCGGGCTGGAGAGATGGCCTAGTGGTTAAGAGCACTGACTGCTCTGGCAGAGGACCCAGGTTTGATCCCCAGCACCCACATGGCGGCTAAGAACCATCTGTAACTCCAATTCCAGTAGAACTCCAGTTCTAGGGGAATCCGACACCCTCTTCTGATCTCCGCGTCATTGCACGACATGAGTGCACAAACCTACATGCAGACAGTACATTTGTACACATAAAAAATAATAAAAATAGGGCTGGAGAGATGACCTAGCGGTTAAGAGCGCCGACCGCTCTTACAGAGGACCCGGGTTCGATCCCCAGCACCCACATGGCGGCCGAGAACCGTCTGAAACTCCAATTCCAGAACTCCAGTTCCAGGGGGGAATCTTTGACCGCCCCTCTTCTGACCTCTGCGGCATTGCACGACACGGGTGCACAGACCTGCATGCAGACAGTACATTCATAAACATACAGAAATAAATAAAATTAAAAAAAATTTTTAAATAAAAAAAATAATAAAAATAAAAAAGAATATTCTTTCTCATCTCTCCCCAGAGTTTCTTGTGCCTGGTTACAGTCAACACACTCCCTCCACAACCAGACTCTGCCAACCCCTGCTTGCTTTCTAGCATCATGGTTTTTGCCCTTTCTAACATTTCATATATATTAGGTTGGTATGCTCGTACAGTAGCTCAGGCTACCCAGGAACTGTCAATGTAGCTCAAGCTGGCCTCAAACTCATGATGGTCCTCCTAGTAACAGCCTCGAGGTCCATGCACAGTGTTGTATCTCTAGCAGGTCATTCCTCAGTGCTGAGAATTATTCTATTCTGTAGCAATAACTCAAATTGGCTTGCCAAATCACAGGTTGGTGTGTTTAGAGTCCTTCTAATTTTAGCCGTTTGTGGATAAGAATATTGTAAGCAAGTCTTTGTGTGGATATGGATCCTCTTTCTCTTAGGAAAACACCTTGGGAGTAGAATTATTAGACCATGTAGTAGGTTTGTATTTAAATTTCTAAAGAAATTTCCCCAAAGTAATGGTTTGGAATATATTATTTAGCATTTCTAGTGGAAATAAATGAACATTTTAGGTCCTCTACTCCCTTGTCAACACTTGGTATTGCTAGATATCTTAAATGACTCTGTGGTACATTATGGTATCTCACTGTGGTTTTGATTTGCATTTCCCTAGGGACTAATTATGTGCAGCATCTTTTAGTGGGCTTATTTGTCATCTACATATTTTCCTGGGTGAAATATCTCTTAAGATATTCCCCAGTTTTAATTGGGTTATTATTAATACATTACAAGGTCATTATGTATTTTGAATATGAATCATTTGGCAGGGGGCTGGAGTATACAGCCCAGGAGAGTGGGTACCTATAACGTGTTCAATCCTCAATACTTGGAACACATTTTGCAAGTGTTGTCTTAGTCTTGGTGTGGATCTTTTTTTCCTCCCTTCATCTTTACCTATCTGTGACTTGACATTTAAAAATGCAAGTCTAGGGCTGGCAAGATGGCTCAGTGGGTAAAGGAGCTTTCCACCAAGCCTGACAACCTGAGTTCAGTCCCCAAGATCCACATGGTAGGAGGAGAGAGTGGACCCCAGGAGTTGTCCTCTGACTTCCATATGCATGGCATGTACACGCAAGTACACATGCGAACAAATAGTAAATAGATGTAAAGAAATAAAAGTTTGGTAGGCATTATATAGTTGGATTTTGCTTCCTTTTCATTCTGACACTCTCTGCCTTATAACTGTGGTATTTAAAACATTTACATTTAATGTAATTTCGGTATGATTGAACTTTTAAGTCCATGATTCCACTACTTTTGTCCCTTGACCCGCTTGTTCTTTTGCTGCCTTTCTTTGGGTTGAGTTTTGTCATTGTTTTGTATTCCATTTTATCTCTTATTTGGGCTTTTACCTGTTCTTTTTTAACCTGGTTTCTGTGCTTACAAGCTGCATTTTAACTTGTTGCGGTCTCCTTCCACATCTGGTCAGGAAGAACTTGGATCTGGTAGAGATTCCCCGGCCTCTGCCTCTAGAGTAGTGGGACTAAAGGCGTGTACCATCTCACACTGCCTGTGCCATCATTCTTTTCTCTTTCCTGTATGCTTTGTGTCTCTTGGTTTCCTGGAAAATTCTTCTATGAGTCACTTTAAGTGTGTTGTAAAGAAGCTCCTCCAAGCAAATCAGTCACCATCTTTGTCAAACCTGCTGTGCTGCTTGTGAGAGTCTATCACCAATGGCCTGTTGACTGCTGACCTCAGAGAAGGACGGGATGAGGAGGGTCACTGGAGCCTCACCTGTCATTCCAGCCTTCCACTCCAGCCATTTGTGTGCAGTTCTGTCCTGACTACCAATGTCCTCAGAGTATATAGGCTGGGAGAGGTTAGCTGACAGGCTCCATCTCCACAATCGTGGGGAAGCCACCATCTATTCTAGATGAAGACTTTCCAGTGTGGCAGCTTTGGGGGTGACCCGTGCTCCTGTAGGCAGCCTCACACACTAGGTTCTGTCAAGGCACCCAATAAACACAGTGGTTCTCCAGGGTGGACTTTGGTGGACTCCTACTTTGGTTTCTCACTGGGACCTTATGAAGAGGGAGTAGACAGTGTTTATGTCTCGCCAGGGAAGGAATTCTTGAAACGAAGTCCATTTTTATTGTAGATTTTCCTCTTGGTATGGGTCCTATTTTCCTATTTTGGTGTGTATTTGGCAACTCTTGGATGCTATGCTTAGCAACTATTATATTGCTGAATAGCTAGATTTTGTTGTCTTCCTTTAAAGAGCAATGGGCTTTTTAGGGGTGGACAGTTAAGTTGCCTAGAGGTCAGCTTCATTCTCTTCATGGTTGTGTTTTGAATATTGTTGAGACAGATGGCCTTTACTGTAGAGTTTGCTTAATCTTCTATGAAGGGGTAAACCTTCTGGGGCCCCTAGCGGATTCCCCTGGTGCTCAGAGAAAGCTCTCTTTTCTAGCTGAAGTAGAAAGAATTCTCTTTCTTGTTGGGAACACAAGAATGGCTCAGCTCATGGATCTTCAAGAGTTATTTCATTTCCCTATCCCAGGCAGCTTGGGTACAATTTCATATCCTTCCAGACACTCAGGTTCCCTTTGTGCATATTCCTTCGAGTTTTTTTCTTTGTAAAATTTTCTTTTTTCCAGTGTCCTTCTCCCCAGAGTGAACAAGTGAAAACATTATCAGCCAAGAAAGAAGAGACTTACCTCTTTCCCCTCCAACTCCAGGAACCACAAAATGACAGTAACTTGTATAGAACTGCCCCAAACTCAGAAAGCTTACAGTGCCCCGTGTAAAAGGGGCAAAGAGGCATATGCTTTGTCTAGTTTTCTAGTCGCTCTGACAGGAGGGCATGTGTGATGCTGGCTATTCTTCATGTTCAGAGGTGGAGGAGTCTTCTTTTTCTTTTTTCTTTTTTTTTTATTAATTTTATTTATTTCTGTATGTGTATGAATGTAGTATCTGCATGCAAGTCTGTGCACCCATGTCGTGCAATGCCTTGGAGGTCAGAAGAGGGTGTCGGATTCCCCTGGAACTGGAGTTCTCCTGGAATTGGAGTTTCAGACGGTTCTCGGCCGCCATGTGGGTGCTGGGGATCGAACCCGGGTCCTCTACAAGAGCGGTCGGCGCTCTTAACCGCTAGGCCATCTCTCCAGCCCCCTTACACACATGCTCTGCTCTTCCTTGGATACTGTCGTACCTGGTTGTAATATTGGTTGGGAGCCAAGGTGTAGCATGGAGGGAGCTGGTGAGCACATAAAAGGCAGGAAACAAAGATGGAAATTGCTGGAAGTTTTCTTTGTTTTTTTTGGGGGGGAGGGGGCACGATATTGCTATGTAGCTCAGGCTAGCCTTGAACTCTTGACAATCCTCTTGCCATAATCTTCTGAGTACTGGGATGGATTAAGGCATGTGTCACCATGCCTGATATTACCTAGATTCTTTTTATTTTATTTTATTTTTGTATGTGTATGAGTGTACTGTCTGCATGTAGGTTTGTGCACCCATGTCGTGCAATGCCGCGGAGATCAGAAGAGAGTCTCAGATTCCCCTGGAACTGGAGTTCTCCTGGAATTGGAGTTACACACGGTTCTGAGCCACCATGTGGGTGCTGGGGATGGAACCGGGGTCCTCTGCAAGAGCAGTTGGTGCTCTTAACCGCTAGGCTATCTCTCCAGCCCCAGATTCTTAAAGACATCAAATATTCACTGAGTTCAGCAATTCAGAGGCCATCCTACCATGTAAAATTTCAGGTATATGAGAAAAAATTCTTAATTTTTAAGCCAATTCGGTTGGGCTTTTGTTAGTTGCAATCAGGCATATCTTACTTAGTACAAATTAATGTGCTCACACAATGACATTAGGAGGTAGTCATACGATCACCAAACGGTGCTGTGTAAACAGTATACTGAGTGTTATATGCATTATCTTACTTCATGCATAGTGAGTCTAACATGTAGGTACTAGTGTTAAACCTTGTTTTACAGATGTCATATCTGAGGCTGAGAAAACCCGAGATTTTCAAACTTAAAAATTTTAATCCAGGGCACAGCCGAGATCCAATCCCAAACATACTGTTTAACTTCCCTAAGTCTCAGAACCTTGATTCTTCTCATTTAAAAGAAAAAATGTCAAGGAAAAAGATACCTTATAAATCACATGCCTTTAATCCCAGCACTCGGGAGGCAGAGGCAGGCAGATCTCTGTAAGTTCAAGGCCAGCCTGGTCTACATAGCAAGCTCCAGGCCAGCTAGGACTAAAGATAATAATAATAATAATAATAATAATAATAATAATAATAATAGAGAATAAAAGAATGTTATCCCAGAGCCAGCAGGGTAAAGAAAGTTCTAGTCTGGGTTCTCTATCCTAACATAACTCTGACTGGCCATTTTGAAGATTTGAGAACTTTCTAGACTAAGCAGAAAAGAATTCTGAAACAGATACTGGAACCAGGCACCCAGGAGTCAGTCCTGTAAACTGAAGTTCCAGAACAACACACCACATCTATGCTGAAGGGTTTTTTTCTTTAAAAAAATTTTTAAAATGATGTGTATGTGTGGGTGTGGGGAATAGCACATGAATGCAGGTGACCTTGGTGACTGGAGATGTCAGATCCCCCTAGAGCTGGGGTTACAGGCGGTTGTAGGCCACTTGACATGGGTGCTGGGAACTGAACTCAGGACCTCTGCAGGAGCAGCAAGCACTTGTAACTGATAAGTCATCTTTCTAGCCCCTATGCTGAAGGTTCTACAGGGCTGATTTATGATTGATGACTGATTCATGATTGTGGAGAGTTAGCCTGTGGTAGATCTGGAGACAAATGATCTGTGCCATTTTTAGTCTCTTTAGCAGCCATTCATTGCCCGCCCCTGATTTCACATATTTTGACTATATTCTTAGCAGGTCACTAGCATCTACCAACCCAAAAGCCAAGAATGTCATCAGATAGTATCTGAGACCCATGGCAGCCTCCCTGCTTTGCTATACCCAACTACCTGATAGTTCCAGAAATGTATGTGGAAAATGCCTTGATTTGTGACTTTCTTTTGTTTTACCTGTATAAAAGCTTTATAAAAATGCTTCTACGTTAGAACATGTCATTCAGGCAACCTGAATCCTGTTCCTGGGTCATGGTCATGTGTATCTGGATCGAGAACAAACTAGCTCCTATTTCATTTGAGAATAGAGCTGTTTTTGCACCCACAGTCCCACAGCCAAGTGATCTGAGTGCACAGCCAGTTGAAATAAGCAGCCAGGGGATTTAGATATCACTGTGCTGAAGGAAGGGCCCAGGTCAGAGTCAGTGACCTGGGAGACAGAAACATGAGCTGCTGGGGGACACCTGAAATCCCAAGTGCCAGACCTGCCCTGCTCGAGACCTGATTGACACTGGCTTGAGGGTGTCAGGAGGAGCCTGCTGCTCCTAAATCTTCCCAATCTCTGCTAGAAACTACAAAGACACAGTTTTAAGATGCTGAGAGCTGTGTAAAATGGACTATGTTACAGTAGTGTACAAACACTGTAATTCCTGTAAAGTCTTCGCTGCTCAGTGAAAGAGAAGCCTCTGAGAGGGAGGAGATAACTCAAGAGCAGGGAGTTCTACCCAGAATGCAGAGGGCCAGAAGTGAGTTCTGCTAGGGAGATGAGCTGTGTCCATGCCTCCTCTATGTGTGTGTGTGCATGCATGTGTCTATGAGTGTGTGCGTGTATGTATGTATGTATGTATGTATGTGTATCTGTACATGGGTATGTGTATATGTGTATTGTGTGTCTATGTGTATTTGTGTATGTGAAGTGTGTATGGGTGTGCATGTGTGTATGCATGTACATGTTTGTGTATATGTGTATATTTGTGTGTATGTGTGTGTATGAGTGAGGTCAGAGGTTGATGTTGGGTATCTTCCTCTATTATTCTCCATCTGTAAATGTAAAAATACAGTTTAAAGCTGGGTGTGGTGGCTCACACCTTTAATTCCAGCACTCGGGAGACAGAGGCAGGTGGATCTCTGTGAGTTCAAGGCCAGCCTGGTCTACATACCTCGCCCCACCTTATATTTTAAGACAGTGTCTTTCCTTGAACCCAGAACACACTGATTGGCTTAACTTGCTGGTGGCCAGTTTCAGGGATCCCCCAGTCTCCACCCCCATAGCGCTAGGGTTACAGAGACCGTGCCCTGCTCAACTTTTCATGAGGGTGCTGGGGAGAAGAACTCAGGACTCATGCTTCTGTGGCAGGCACTTTGCCCCTGAGCCATTGCTCTAGCCCCTTATTCCCCTATTGTAATGATCCATTCTGGGCAGACTGTAGACCAGAATGAGCTCAAGAGGCACACTTCCTTTCCTGCCTGATCCCTTTCCCATAGAGGCTTGGGCACTGTTCTAGTGGGGGTGAAAACATCGCCAACCAAGAAGGAAGCGGCTTTCCTTATTCTCAAGTCCCAGAAAGCTAAAAATGGTGATAATTTAGGTAAAAACACCTTGAGGAGCAAGGAGATGGGAAATGTAGCACAAGGTCTAGTAGTGTTAGAGGGTGGGAGGCACAGGGTCAGGGGTTCAAGGCCATCCTCAGCTACTGGCTGAATTTGACGCCAGCCTGAGATACATGAGACCCTATCTGGGGGGCGGGGAGCTATGGCTGAGAACACAGAAAGTGAAAACAGTTATTGCTGGGGGCAGGGGCGGTGTCGTGGATGATTTTTTTAAAAGCCTGTTATTTCAATAAATAGCTTTTAAAAAATGACATCCTGTGTTTTAAGTCTGGGTTTTGTCAGAATATCCCTCAGTCTCTGTTTGTTCCGGAATCCTACTCCCTGCCCTACAGGCTGGTAGCACATTAAATTGATCCAGAGAACAAAGAGGGCCCCAGCCACTTTTTAAGGGCCTCCAGCTGTGGATCAGCCCTTTCCAGCCTGCAGGGGCCTCAGCCGCACCCTCCGCAAGCTTCTGGGCTGAAGTGTGCCTGGGAGTGCGGCCCATTGCTCTGCAGCCCCAGAGGGCAGTGTTACCTCCAGGGTCTCCCCTTGATTTAGACAGCATCCTGCCTTTGGCCCCAGGAGCCTGGGTGACTTGGCTCTTCCAGTGTTCTGAGCAAGGAAACGACCCTGCTCTCTTGTCCAGTGGGGAGTGCCCAGCAGCTGCTGCAGGGTCAAGTAGAAAGACAGGAGGAGAAGCCTGGCCTAGACCACCCACGGATTTGAAGGCTTAGCAGTTCCCAGTGCTTGATCCAGTGTGGAGGAAACAGTGTGACCCACCGCCTCTCCCACAGCATCTCTGTGGCATCTCAAGAGAAGGTGCAAAAGAGGAAACTCATCTGACAATCAGCACATTGGACAATCTCCCTCCTGTACTCTGAGCAAGGAGACCCTCCTGAAATTCCTAGCTTGGGGACCACTCAAATAAATACTAACATTTAAAAAATTTTAAATGAGCCGGGTGTGGTGGTGCACACCTTTGATCCTAGCACTTGGGAGGCAGAGGCAGGTGGATCTCTGTGAGTTCAAGGCCAGCCTGGTCTACAGAGTGAGTTCCAGGACAGCTGGAGCTACAGGGAGACCCTGTCTCAAAAAGGCCAAAAAAAAAAAAAAAAAAAAAAATTAAAATGGAGGGTTGGGCATTGTGGTTCATGCCTGTCATTCTAATACTTGGGATGCTGAAGGCAGGAGGATTATGAGTTCAAGGTCAGGCTGGACTACATAGTGAGTTCCCAGCCAGCATGACCTATAGTGTAAGACCTGGTCTAAAACAAACAGCAATAAAATTGAGAGCCAAGCAGGGTGGGCATGCTTATAATCCCAGCACTTGGGAGGCAGAGTCGGGAGGACTGCCCAAGCCAGACCACATAGAGTCGGGAGGACTGCCCAAGCCAGACTATATAGTGAGACCCTGTCTCAAAATACCACCAAAACAAAACAGTGAAATCTGGAGTGTCCCCCAAACATTAAATAGAGAATTAGCATATGATTCCATAATTCCACTTCTAGGACTATACTGAAAAAAATTTTAAAGCAGTGACAAAAACATTTCTGAGGACAGATATGGTGTTGGTTGTATACTATTACTTAATGCCACTGAATTGTCCAACTTAAAATGTTTGAAATGATATACTTACACTATGTACGCTCTACCACAATAAAAAATGAAATGAGATGTAGTAATTTATTGACTCTTTCTGTCAACAGGCTCTTATGGAGAATTTATATGCCAACATTGAAGTAGGCAGAACATGCAAAGTGAATAAATGACATTTGTGTTCCCAGAGAGGCTCCCACTTGCTGTCCTGTGGACCTTGAATGTCCCCGAGGACTTATGTGTAGGCCCCAAAGTCTTAGTCCCCAGGGTGCAGTTTGGAAAAGACCTTGAAGAAGTGGGGCGTAGAGAGGTTTGTAGGTCACTGGGTTTGAGTTAGATCCTTGAAGGGGATTGTGGGATCCCAGATCTTCCTTACTGTCTAGCTTTTGTTTATTTGGTTTTTGAGACAGGGTCTTATGTAGGCCTCACTATGTAGTCCCTGAACTCCTTATCCTCCTGCTTCTACCTCCCAAGTGCTGGGATCACTGATGAGCCCACCACGCTTGGGTAGGGGGGAAGGGCTTATTTTGGCTCAAAATTTGAAGGTGCATCATGGTGAAAAAGACACAGTGTCATGGCAACAGGGGCACGGGTGCTTGCTCAGTTCTGGGCAGACCAGGAAGTAGAGCCGGGACAAGCAGCGGGCCCACTGGACCCCTCAAGGTCAGCCCTCAGCATCCCCTGTCCTCCAGCAGTTTCCACAGCCACACAAAACAGTGCCACCAGCTGAGGACCAACTTTGCACGTTCTGACTACGGCGTTCAGTCACCCTGTTTCCTTCCTAGACCTTGTCAAGAGAGAATGTATCTACACAAAAGGAAATCTGTTGATTTGCAGGCCTTTAAAATTTTTTTTTCTTCAGTGTTAGGAATTAAATATCCAATCCAAAGGCTTATAGTTGCTGTTCCAGCTCTGAGGCCACATCTCCAAGCCCTGTGTTTGGTTTTGTTGTGTTTGGTGTTTCCTGTTTGTTTGTTTGTATATTGTTGTTGCTATTTTGACACAGAGTTGCACTATGTAGCCCAGGCTGGCCTAAAACTCCCTATTTTCCAATCTTAGTCTTCACAGAGCTGGGATCACAGTTACGTACCACCACGGTGCCTCATTCCCACTGTCCCTTTCTCCATTTCTCCCTTTCTAGTCTTTTCCCTTCTCTCTCTCTCTCTCTCTCTCTCTCTCTCTCTCTCTCTCTCTCTCTCTCCATTCAGTCCTTTTCCTCTAGAGTTATACACATGCATATGTGCCCATGAACATACAGACACATAATCTACTTATGTATTTATTATGTCTGGTAGACTCGGACCTCCCCGATCCTCTCATCTCTAGGCTCTAGCTCTGTGAACACCGTGCTCCTCTGTCTTGGAGGACAAGACAAAAACATGGAGACTCAACTGTTCACCAGGACATTTACCCCAGCTCTATTTGGCCAGAATCTGCATTTTTAACTATTTACCCAGCCAATCAGCATACACATGCCAAGTTGTGAAGCCCTGAGTTCGAGACTCACAGGTGGCTGTTGAGTATATGTTTCGGTATGAGTGCTCACACATGCCTTTTGGAGTCTGACCACCCCTAGAAGAGGCCTGGAGCAGCCGGTCTGGGAACATCCTCTGCCCCTCACTCTTGCTCTCGTTCCTACAGTTTTCCTCCAGAGGAGTGACTAACCTGGGTTGATGTAACAAAAGAAGAAGATGGAATGGAATGAAGAGAGGCTTCTAGCCTGTCTGGGGGGGCAGGGGGCAGGGGATCACTGGCTGCTTCTTCAGATCAGAGATCATTACCACAGCAGCCCTGTCATACAGATCCCCAACACCAGCAAGTCCTGCATTCTAGCTGACGTGTCCTTTCAGAAAGAGCTTCAGTGATTCATAGGATTCTAAAGGGGCTGTTAACAAACACCAGTGAAGCTTCCACTTCAATTGCTTCATGTCACAGAGGAGCAAGTCAATCAGTGAATATGTCTGAAGTGGCCACTTTGATTCATCCCCTTGTCCAGGGCTGGACCAATCCATGAGCACCCTGGTGGCCTAGAGTAGCTGCTCCTCCAAATGGATTATACTACTACTACTACTGCTACTACTACTATTACTACTACTACTACTACTACTAATACTATTACTACTTAGACAGGGTCTAACCTATGTAGCCCTGGCTGGCCTAGAACTCCATATATAGACCATGTTACCCTCAAATTCAGAGAGATCCACCTGCTTCTTCTCCCCAGCTGCTATAATCGAAGGCTTATACCACCATGCCCAACAGATTAGAAGATAATTACTTGTTCAACATTTATTTTGTAACTCAAAGAATAGACTACCTTTCTATTTAAAAAAAAACATTTTATGGGCTGGAGGGATGGCCTAGCGGTTAAGAGCGACGACCGCTCTTGCAGAGGACCCGGGTTCGATCCCCAGCACCCACATGGCGGCTGAGAACCGTCTGTGACTCCGGTTCCAGGAGAACTCCAGTTCCAGGGGAATCCGAGACCGTCTTCTGACCTCCGCGGCATCGCACGACACGGGTGCGCAGACCTGCATGCAGACAATACATTCATACACATAAAAATAAATAAATAAATAAAAATTAAAAAAAAAAACATTTTATTTATGTTAGATGGGGAAGAGAGAGAGAGAGATAAATAATGCCTAGGCAGTATTAAAAACAGAGTGAATTATCATATTCATCTAATAACCTAATGACAAATTATGCATACAATATCTCTACATGTGCATGGCTGATGGCTATGTAACAAGAAACAGTGCCAGACAGGAGAAACCTTCCTTTGAGTTGTTGTCCAGGGTAGTCCAAGAGGCTCTCAAAATTACACAGGCTATTGCCACAGCCCTTGATAGCCTCCCAGGACTTGAAGGTAAGACCCTATTGCTGAAGACAGGACACGGGACTTGGAGCAATGGGGCTGGATCTGACCTGGAAGCCACCTCCCCTGAAGGCTGGCTCTGATAGGTTTGGAGAACAGTATGCAGTTGCTAAGGGAGAACAGCAATCAATGGCTCAATACCAGCTTCAGGACCAAGTAACCACGTCAGTGACGGGCACGGCATATGACATTGGTGCAGTAGTGGCACTTTTCTTTTTTCTGGACTCATGGCTGATAAAGTAGTGGCACTTTTATCTTGGGGCAATCAATGATACCTAATTGGACTTAAAGCCCAGTCAATGGGAGGAAACTCATGTGTGGTACTGTAAACATAGCCAAATACACATGGATGGAGAGGTCATAGATCTTAGAGAAATCCCCAAGGCTGTCACAATCCCTAGACTAATGTACCTTCTTACTAAGTGCAAAATATGTATCCTTATATTTACAGTCAAGTATCCCAGTCACCACTCATCAAAAAAGCTTCTTTTTGCACCAGAAGGAGACTATTACAGAGAACCACAACTGGTCATGCGTGGACATTGTCTATGGATTTCCCAAGCCTCAGTGGCACATCTACAATGCAACCTCTACATCTAAGGCTCAAGCCACATAAAACAAGGGGCCAAGAGGACACTAATTAATTTCTCAACTCTCATTAGTGAAGCTCCCTCATGCAACAGAGGACCAGGAACACAAAGGGTCACAAAATGGCCAAATCATGGAGATTAGGAGTCTGCAGAGTGTGGACTCCTATATTAACTTCACTCACCCAGGGCCCAGGGACCATTGCAGAAGATGGGTTGGAAAGACTTAAGACCCAGGGAGGAGGTGCATGACCATATGGAAATAGAATCTTACTAGCTCCTGGGAACTTGCTCATATGAACCTATGGTGTCAACATGCACAAGACCTGTGCAAACTCAACCAGACAAAAACCCAGCATGGAATTGGGGAAATGAGGCACAGACCCCAATCTTAGTGAAGAAATATTGGCTACAGTGGGTGAGAAAGATCTGATCTTCTTAAAGTGAGAGACTCTGGGTAGGCTGACTAGACCTCGGTGAATGAACTTGCACTGAGGAATGTCTATGGACACTAACTTGATCCAATAGGCTTTAATACAAATGACAGAATGTAAGAACTCCAGCAGGGGGCGCTGTGGGAGGGTGCCAATGGGGAAGGGGATATAAAGGTAATTAAGATTGACTGAGATGTTCTGTATGAAATACACAAAAATTCAATAATTTTTTTAAAAAGATAACAATCTTTGAGAAGCCAAATGTCTTCCTGAATTTTTCTCCTTTGTATGTGACCACGTATCATGGTGGTAGATATTTCTGTGTTCCTGTGTGTGTGTTCATGTTGAAGGCTTGAGAGCTATTGGAAATGGAGAAAAATCAAGATATTGGCACATGAAAAAAATTATTATTTTTATTTCAAGTGTGTATTGCCTGCACATATGTAAGAGCACCTATATTGTGTGGAGGTCAGAGGAGGGCATCGGATTCCCCTGGAACTGGAGTTATAGACAATTGTTCGTTGCCATTGGGTGTTGGGATTCCAACCTGGGTCCTCTGCAAGAGCAGTCAGTGCTCTTAACTGCTAACCCATGTCTCCAGACCCCAAGAGTAGACACATCGAAGGATATTTTCTTTTTAAAGTTTTTTTTTTAATTTTATTTTATTTTATTTTATTTATTTCGGTATGTATATCAATGTACTGTCTGCATGCAGGTTTGTGCACCCGTGTCGTGCAATGCCGCGGAGGTCAGAAGAGGGTCTCGGATTCCCCTGGAACTGGAGTTCTCCTGGAACTGGAGTTTCAGACGGCTCTCGGCCGCCATGTGGGTGCTGGGGATCGAACCCGGGTCCTCTGCAAGAGCGGTCGGCGCTCTTAACCGCTAGGCCATCTCTCCAGCCCGAAGGATATTTTCTTATTAACTTATTCCCACTGGTCCAAACAGAGTCTGGTGCCTGATGAAACTCTTTTAAAATGTTGTTCTCAATTCAGTGTTCTTTCACAATTTCCTAAGCAAGAAAACTTTATGATATAAACATGAAAAACTTTAAATGCACATAAAAAGAAAGATTATCTAGTCTGAAACTCATTTGCCCTGCTCCAATAAACAATATACCAAGAGTCAGCACCTCAGCTCCACCTAGCTGGGAGACTCTTGCTCTTTCACTTGTAAAACAACATAATGTGAACTGTTTGCTTCTTAGGAGATTGCTGAAATGTGTGTGTTTCAAAGTACTTGAAGGCATTTTGTTAAATGTAAGTGAAAGTCAGATATTATTATTTTAACCAAACAAAACGTAAACTCCCAAGCCCAGGGCCTAGGAGAAGGGGCTGAGGCAGCCAGGAACATAATGTTTGCGACTTTACATTTGTATCCAGAGAAAGGACTAAGCAGTGGTGGGCAACAGCCAGCTCTGGGTTGTGACAGGACAGCTACGTGCGAATGGTGACCCTGGGTTTGTGAAATATCAGCTTCAAACCTTTGGAAGGTAAGCCATCTCTCCCTATGGTAACACAACTTGGTTCTGTGTTTGAATCACCTGCACATGGCGAGACTGCCACGGAAGGTACACATTGCTGGAAAAGCAAGGAAAAAGGTTTGGAAAGGGTGAGTGCGGTTGTGAGCGGGTGGTAGCAGATAAAACTTGACCTCAGCCCTCCCAGACCAGCATGTGCTAACCTGTCTAGAAGAGGGCTTGCCTGGGCTAGGAAAAAACCCATTATTCATTCTGAGGGTTGTGCCACTATGTCATAGTCTCAGGATTTTTGATACTACAACAAGGAGCGGGCTGAGATGCACAAGTGGTGACATGCAGTGCTCCAACAGGTTCTGGCCACACAAACCAAGGCAGAGGGTTGGGTGCCAGAAAGCCTTTGGTGGAAGAGGGAAGTGGCGCCCAGTGTGTTAGAAAATACCGCTCGCCTCACCGTGGCGATCCTCCTATCACAATGGAAATTCTGGGTGTTTTTCCAGATGAAGTATGATGTGCTTTCCTTGGAAAGGAATATTATAGAATGCTGTGCTGAACACATTTGGACTGAAAAGCATTGCAGATATTTCCTTGTTCCATACAGAGAGCCTCAGCATCAAAACAGAAATCACAGGCTTGGCAGGGCCTGCTGGCTTCCTGGAAAGCCATTCAGTGCAGATACCTGGGCCCAGATCCTTGGAGCAGGAGGTATTCCTTTCCCTTGGGGCCAGGGACAGCTGCTCGGTGGTCCATTCCCTGGGGTCCCAATGGTTCAGTTTTCAATCAGTCTTCAAACTTCTGCCTCCGTCATTAATTATTCACCCAGCAAGTGAGGCTTAAAGGCTCCATCCTTGGCACCAGCAAAGCAGTATGGCTTCTTCTCCCCATCCCCACCCTCCAGAGAACTTAGCTGAGGGAGGAGGAACCCAGAGGGCAACATTCCCATCCATTTCCCATTTCCCTTCTCCCGTTGAAGCGCTGCAGGCAAATGACTTCCCCAGATAACCAACGCTTGCTCTGGTCAGTGCCAAGACTACATCGGCATCTGCTTTGGTGCAAATCTTTTTAAAAAATTAAAATTTTTTTTTTACCCATCCCTTTGTTTCTGAAAGTGATGATACTGAACAGTTACTGTTCTTTAATGTTTTAGGATAATTGTTCATATGCAACCATTTTGTCAGCAAGTGTTTATTGAGTGACTATTGTTGGCTATATATTCTTAACTAGGAAAAGGTGGAAAGGTTATATATAAATCCTGCCCTCTAGAGATTCCAGAGAATGGGGATGTTGGAGACATGAGCAGTTAGTCTATGATAAGCTACTGCCACTGGAGGGTAAACTGAGACCCACTGTTGTGGTTTGAGTGTGAAATGTCCCCCTGCATTACTTAATTTTCTTTTGCTGGAAATACCATGACCAAGGCAAGCTATAGAAGGAAGAGCTTATTGGGCTTACAGTTCTAGAGGGACAAGACTCCATTATGGTGGGAGTTGTGCAAGCGAGGGAGCTAGAACAGAAAGCTAAGCACTCACATAATCAAAGAGGCACAGAAAGCAGAGACAGAAACTATGAAGCCACATGTGGCTATGAACATGCTTCTTCCAGCAAGGCCACGCCTTCTAGGGGTTCCTTGACCTTCCCAAAACAGCACCATCAACTGACCACTTGTTCAAATACCTGGAGCCTAGGAGGGACAGTCCTCATTGAAGCCACCACAGACCCATAGGCTTGTGTGTTTGAAAATTTGCTCCCTAGCTAGAGATGCTGTTTGGGGAGGCTGTGGAACCCAGCTGGAGGGAGTCATTGGGGCCTGGAGGGGCTTCAGGTTTGATAGCCTGACTCTACTTCCCAGTCACTGTCTACTTCCTGACTGCTGAGGCAGTGTGCTCAGCTTCTTCACACTCCTGATGTGTGCCTTCTCTACCAGGATGGACTGTACGCCTTCTTAACTAATGCCAAAGTAAACCCTTCCTCCCTTAAGCTACTTCTTGTTAGGCATTTGGGCACAGCAAGAGACAAGTGACTAATACACTTTATCTACTCTTGAGGTCTGGAAACGCTTCCAAAGGGACATGTTATAGACTGTAAGCTCAAGTACCAGTGAACATTAGTTGAAGAGTTGAAGGGAACCCTTTGGGAAGAGAGAACTGCACAGCACAGGCTGAGGTGACAAAGAGTTTGGGGAAAATGCAGAAAGACTAAGGTGGGTTGGAGGGGAGAGATGTCATTTGGTGGTTTGTACAGGGCAGTTGATACCTGTGAGCCTCGAGACTGGAGACACTGAGCCAGGATGGGAACAATCTCCTATGCTACTGGGTTCCGATCAGATCTTCATCTTTTGTTCTATCTATGTTCTGCACATTTTGAATGAATGATGGACACATATTAATTGGCCCCCTATCAAATGTGAGGTAGTAATAATAATTGCTAATGTTGAGTAACTACTATGTGCCAAGCATGATAGTATAGGCTCAAGTGGATCAAACTATTTAATCCCCATTGCTCTAGTTACTTTCTGTTGCTTTGATAAAACATGGACCAAAAGCAACTTGGGGGAAAAGAGTTTACTTCCTGTTATACCCCATGCTCACAATCCATTACTGAGGGAAGCTGGAGCAGGAACTCGAGGCAGGAACCTGGAGGTGGGAACGGAAGCGGAAACAACAGAGGAACGCTGCTTACTGGCTTGCTTTCCCCATCCTGCTCAACTACCCTTCCGTATACGGCCCAAGCCCACCTGTCCAGGAATGTCACCACCCACAGTGGGCGGGGGGGGGCCCATGTCAACCAACAATTAAGGAAATGCCACATAAAAATGGTCGTAGGCCAATCTGGTCTGCGAAATTCTTCAGTTAAGGTTCCTTCTTCCCAGATGACGCTAGTTTGTATCAAGTTGACAAAAACGAACAGGTACATCCAAGAAGTAGGGGTTGATAATTACCCTTAGTTCATGGATGAAGAAATTACAGGTCTAAGAGTATACACTATGTGCCCAGAGTCACACACCTCATCTGGTGTGGACTTTGCTAGATGTCAGAGATGACAAAAATCCAGGGAGATGCTGAGAAGCCATGGCATTTTTATGACGAAGCCTCAGAAATCACACACCGTCATCTCTGCCAAGCTGTATTGGTGGAAGTCACAAAGATCCAACCAAGTTGAAGGGGAAGAGACATTCGATCTCAGCACTCTATGAGAAGAGTGTCAATGTCACATTGTCAGAAGGGCTTGAGGAAGGGGACCATTAGGGCTGCCATCTTTGAAAAATGCACCAGCCTCCAGGTACCTTGGGAAGAGGTTCTTCGATGGGGGGATTAATCTGCTGGCTGCCTACCTAGAGGCTATCAAGTGGTGTGAGAACTGTGGAAGGGGTCACCCACACCCCAGCAGTTTGGTTTGAGAGATTCATGAACAGTAAATTGCAGAGGCAGGGGCTGTTTTCTGGATCTTTATACCATACATTCTGGATCCATTTTCTGCTTAGCATTGCTAAAGTCTTAGCAGTGATGCTGGTAAAGGCTGGGCACAGAGTCTTAATTTAATGATTTTGGTGGCTTTACTTTTTTAGAAACTATTTTATTTATTACTTCTATTTTATATATCTGAGCATATTGTCTGCATGTATGTAAGTGCACTCATGTCGTACAATGGCTGAGGAGGCCAGAAGAGGGTGTTGGGTCCCCTGGTACTAGAGTTATCAATGATTGTTAGCCGCCATGTGGGTGCTGGGAGTTGAACCCGTGTCTTCAAGAACAGTCAGTGCTCTTAACCACTGAGCCATCTCTCTACCTGATTATGGTGGTTACTAATCTATCCACTGTGTTAGTACACCTCGGCCACCTGATCCAATAATAGTGGAGTCTTACAAGGTAGATACCCCTGTACAGCTCAGCCAGAAAGGAGTGTCTGGGACAGGGCTTGGACTTCTACAAGCAAAGTGGATGGGAATTCGTGTATCCTTCATGGGATCTTATCTGCAGATGTCCTACCAGCCAAGACTGAGAATAAGAAAGTGGTCTGTTGTCATTGTTGTTTCTAAAGAGAAATAGTGATATAGCTATATGTCTTTTATCGCACTAGGTAGTGCAAGAAGTGACCCAGCCAGGGAGGAGATTAATCAGGTAAATTGCAGAGGACTTCAAGGCGAAGGGGCTTCATCTTCTTGCTTAGACCAGTGTCTTCCAAATATCTCTGATACTATAACTTGCTGATATAAAGTTTTTTTTAGCATTTCTTATAAAATGAATACTCATCCCTCTGTATTAATATAATGTCAATTGTAAAATTTATTCAAGTATGGGAATCAAGGCAGATAGGGTGAGTAATGTTTAAAGCTGATTCTAATGTTTTGTCTACACTAGAATATTTGTGTGCACACAGCCTATGCTGGGGGCCACCGGTTCTGACAGGAAAGGTTTGAAGGGTCTTGTTCTTAGAATAGCTGTGCTCACTGTGGCTTATCAGGGAATCTGAGCTGAGGGAGACTGACCTGAGCCAGCCCTGGCCCTTTCCGTGGCTTTATTAGCAGGACATCTATTATTGAAACATGAACTCACCTGGCTCTGTGCTCATTTTTCACACTCCTCTCCTTTCTCAGCTGTTGAGGGCTGGTCTCACTCCATGCATCATTCCAAATACCAAACAAATTTCAGATCTGTAGGCCCGTGACACTTCAAATAAAGGAAACACATGCCTGACTCTGTCAAAGCTTTTTTTGATCCAGCCTGAAAAGGTTTCTGGTCTGCCTTCCCGTTACCACATGCTCTAGTTCCTCTCATCACCCAAACCTTGGGGCTCCCTTCCCCTAGCGGCTTGTGTTGGAACCTGGTGACTCACCCAACAGGCCAATACTGCCTCTCTGTGTAGGAGGATGTCTGATAATATTGTGTAATAAGCATTCAGCAGTGTGAATACGCACAGCTGCTCAATGCTAATTCCCTCGGCAGGATTAAGAACACAAGTGCCAGTCCTGACTGAAGTCGTGGTTTGGGTTGTCTGGTCCTTTTGTCAATATGCCCAGGCTGGCAATTAGAGAATGTGGGGCTCCATTTTCCAGCTGGTCATGGGAAGGAGGTTAGCCTAGCCTTTATCTTACTGCTGTAGATGTGGCTCATTTTTGTTTATTTATGTATTTCACCTACCAGTGTCAGGAGCCTAGATGTATGTAATGATTTACTCTGGCAGTGATTTGCCTTGAGTCCAACAAGGCAGGGACTTGATAAAGACAGCAGTACATAAGCCAGAGCCTTGCTGTGACTTTAGGACACGGCCAGGCTAACACTGAGGCAAGCAAGATGCCCAAGATACAAAGCTGAAATGGTCGTCACACTCAGGCTCACACAGGTATAGGGTCAGGAACTGAGGTGAGGCCCCCTTAATAGTTGAGGACTAGACATACTAGATGTACATTCCTCAGGCCTGACTCTGTCTAAACCTGAACTTGCAGGATATGATGAGATGAGTTGTCTTCACCAGGGTTTTAAGTAGGGTCCCATCTGTTGTAGGCATTCAACAGATTCGGGTTTCCTATTAGGCCAGAGGTGCTGAGTGGAGATGGTGCTGGGATGCAGTTCATGGTGCAGCTTTAAGAGCCTCTATTCAAGGCTAGGACACTGCTACAGCAGGTCTTAGGGGAGGAGAAATTATTCATGTCTCTGGCACAGTCAGCTGCCACTGCAGCCCTTGGCAAGGGGACAGCGGAGGTCCCTCTGGCTACAGAGGGCATTTGACTCTCATGACTGTATCCTGTTGGTTTAAGATGCCCTGGCCTTCTGAGCTCTGGCCATCTATTACCAAGTTCAATGCTGCCTCCCAGGCTGGCTGCTCGGCTTCCTCAGCCTGGGTCTGGCACAGACGCCATTTCTAGCGCGTTGGCAACAAGACTGTGAGTGTAATTCCATTCACGCCTGCATTCCTTCCAAGTCTTTCAGCAATGAGCAACACCTAATGAAATCCTTCCAGCTCACATACTTCTAACCTCTGAGTAAACCTTGACTGTAGGCCAAAGGTTATTAAAATAACCCAAAAGCACAGATTAGATGGCTCTCTTCAGCCTGGAAAGAATCAGAGGGGGAGAGAGAGAGAGAGACAGAGAGACAGAGACAGAGAGAGAGACAGAGACATTGATTTTCTGTTTTTCTTTTTTTAAATGGTGACAAGATGGAAATAATATAAGCATCCAAAATAAGAGACTGGTTTAGTCAAATTTGGTACATGAACTTGAAGAAATGTTCCACAGCAATTAAAAAATTCTGAAAATGTGCTTATGATATACTGTTATAAAGTCAGGGGAAAAACAGAATAAAGAATTCTATTTCACTATGTGAAATGTGAATGCTTGAGTCAGAAAAAAACATGTGTATGTAAACTGGTTGCTCCAGGGTTGTAAGTTTAGCAGTGATTTTTTTTTTTCATTTAAACTCTAACATTTAATGACATTATTTGCATAATGATTATATAATGAATTTTTGGGGTATTTAAAAATTTTTTTCAGTACTTTAAAAAAAAATGATGATCTGGCTGGGTGTGGTGGCACAGGCAGATCTCTGTGAGTTCAAGGCCATCCTGGTCTACATAGCCAGCTCCAGGCCAGCTGGGACTAAAGGGAGTAAAGGGAGACCCTGTCTCAAAAATAACTAAAAAATAAAAAAAAAAAAAAAAAGATGATCTGATAAAGATTGGAGATTTATTGCCAGTAAATAAAACTCTGTCTCTGTTTCTCTCTCTGTCTCTCTCTCTTTCTCTCTCTCTCTCTCTCTCTCTCTCTCTCTCTCTCTCTCTCTCTCTCTCTCTCTCTCTCTCTCTCTCTCTCTCCTCTTTCTCTCTTAGGCTGCATGTGGGGTTCAAACTATCCGGACTGAAACACTGGCCTTGAAACTTTCTAGTTCTGTCAACCTTGGAAATCGTCTTACCTTGCTTGTCAAATGTACATAAAAATGTTAACTGTTTTCTTGGCTCCTTCAAAGTCACAAGTAGCATGTGTGCAGTGCTTAGAAAAACTCAGCCCAGTATGAGCATTAGATAAATATTATGTCTTACAATGATACTTTGAATAAGTATTGAGCCCTAAGCCCCATCAGCCTTGGAAAAACCACTGAAGTCACAAGACTTTTTCACTTGACAGGACTCTGTGCTGGTGGGTCTTCCTTGATTTTTTCCAGGGGTCTTCAGAGGTATTTGGCAAACAAGGGGCTCTTGCTGCCTCAGCTGGCTGGCAAGAAGGAAGGCCTGCTGGCCCCCGTGGGGAGGCTGGTTATCCTATCCAAGGACACAGAGGCGCCGGCTGCTGCAGCTGTAGGGCTGGCAGCTGAGGTGGACGCTGCTGCAGATGCCACAGCTGGCTCTACCTCCTGTGGATGCCCAGAGTCACATGCTGGAAGCCCCGCGCCAACCACTGTGTCCTGGGCCAGAGCACGTCTTTGACTTTTCACAGGCACATAGTCTGCTATGCTCAGTCTGCCAGGATGGAGGACAAGGCAGATCCGCTCTTCCTACTGTGGCCCCTTTCCTCTCTGAAACATGCCAGCTTGTAGGCTATGTGTAACTAACTCTCCCTTCTTCCCTGGAGACCCCACCAGTTTCCTGCCATCACTTCCTGCCTGTCAGAGGGACAAGTCCAGACTTGACTGGATGCTCATGTGGGGCAGTTCTGCTCCCAGGGGGACCCGTGCAGGACAAAGCCCAGAGCTGTAGCCAACCTGCAAAAGAGACTTGACTCCAGGAACCAGGACCAGATGCCCAGAGAGCAGGGATGCTGATAGTGGAGGAGGTCTTGCTGGGCTGCTGCTGGCTGGATGCTAAGATGAGCAACGGAGGACATGGCAGGGAGGGGAGGCAGTTCCTGGAAGGCCCTGAAGGTCCCCAGCAGGTGCTAAGAGCAACCTTGCAGATCCTTTGCCTAAATCAGCTTCTACCTCCCAGGGTATCTGCCCTCTGTGTCCCCCCTAAGCTTGCTGAATAAAAGGAGAGTTTGAGGCTGGAGGTGGGGTGGTTTTCAATTGCAATGGACTTACCTCACGCTAGAGACAGACCTGTTTTCTCAAATGATGCTTTCGTTCCCCCTACCCAAGTGGCATAAGAAATGGGGACAGTGCTCATTAATAACAGAGGGAGGGTCTAAGGAAAACTAGCTGATGTATAAAGGGAAGAAGATGCAAAGGAAGAAGCCCTGGTGGAAATAAAGTGCTCAACCAGTCCTGTATCCATTAAAGTAATAACATCACTGCATGGCAGGTTTATCGCTCCCTCGCAGCTCCTCAGCCTGGGAGCTGTGGCTCTTTTTAAAAAACAAGAAAGGAGTTGCTCGCTGCTATCCAGTGTGGAAGGGCAGGTCTCCCTATGGCTCCCTGCAATGCCCCTCTCCACAACCTTGGTCTTCTCCCAGCCTCTAGGACCATTGCTAAAATTCATTTCACTCTTTAATTAGATTTCATGGAGTAGGGGATTGGGAGGGGTGCTAGGAGAGGCGTGCATATGCCCTCTTTCCATACAGAGGGGTAATGCTGCTGATAGGGGAGGTGGGACAATGGTTGCTATGGAGACATATTCCCAGACATACAGACACACTCATTTTAATGCCTTTTTTTTTTTTTTTTTCCAGCAGGGGAAGGATCCACTGCCCTATTTTTAGTGTCAGATTTCAGCAAAACAATTCACTTTCGTTTCATCACACACATACACTACTGGGTTTTAAAGTAGGTCACATCTTCTGACTGTATCAAGCACTCAGATCTGTCTTGCTTAAGTAATGCAAGGTTCCAGTGAAGATTTTACTGATTGAGAGGAGGATCTCAGACTTGCCTGGGTACAGCTTTCTTTCATCTCAGTTTGACAGGCATTAGGACAGGCAGAATGAATAGCTGTAGGTAAATTTACATTTTAAAGACAGGTGCAAAATGTCGAGGTTCTGATAATAGTAAGGGGGAGTATAGAAATTACAAATGACAAACTCGTCTGCTTTTCCATTATCAGATTATCACTTAAGATTATTAAAAAAATTCCTTGGTTGCTAATACTACACAGCCCATTGGGAAAGAAATAGGTCCTGGCTGTTAACTGTCCAATTTAAAATTTTGATCTTTGTTTCAGATCAACTGGGTATGACAGAATATGTGAAGCAGAATTTGGGGTTTTATTTCTGTCTTATCCCAAGGAGCGATTTTTGAGTGCTTCTGTCTGCTTTTCTTTTTTCTTTTTCTTTTTCCTTTGTGATCTTTGCCAAATCTCACAATTCCTCTGCGACTAGAATACCCCATTGACTGGAATAAGCAGTGGCTGTTCCCTTAGCAGAGTTAGCTGAGGGCAAGGTTGTGAATTGACCGAGTGTCTGGCCTCAGGAGCCCCAGCTCATGCTCACCCCGGATCTCCCTAGAGTCTGCCTTCCCACAGGGCCCAGAGCCTCTTCCCAAGATGGCAGCAAGTCCAGACTAACTGAGGAAAGGACTATTCTCTCCCCAGTGGGAGCTCAGTGCATATTAACTGGAGCCCTTTGGTAGTTATTCCACACTGGCAGAGACTTCTGACTTCTCTTTCATAGCAGAGTGAGGAACTCCCTGTGGATAGAACCAAAGGGAATCCCATGGTCCCCAGCTTTAAAAAATAATAGCCTAGGGGCTGGAGAGATGGCCTAGCAGTTAAGAGAGCCGACTGCTCTTGCAGAGGACCCGGGTTCGATCCCCAGCACCCACATGGCGGCTAAAAACCGTCTTTAACTCCAGTTCCAGGGGAATTCAACGCCCTCTTCTGACTTCCGTGGCATTGCACGACACGGGTGCACAAACCTGCATGCAGACAGTACATTCATACACATACAAAAAAAATTAAAAAAAAAATAGCCTAATAGAAAAAGAAAGACCAGAATGAAATCAGGAAGCTGTAACCCACCAGTGCCATGCACACAGTGAATGTTCAGTACATTTTTATTTTCTCCTTCCCAACATTCATATTTTCTAAACACTGTCCTACTAGTTAAAAAAATTAAAATTAAAAACAACAGTAGAACATCATATTGAATGCCTTTTAGGCACTCAGTGCTATTCTAGGATCTTTAGGTATTGTCTTCACAACTGCACTCTAAAGTAGGTATCATGGCTTCCATTTTACAGATAAGGAAACTGGAGCATTTTCCCACGGCCACACGATGAGTAGGGGAAGAACGATATTCTTCACAAATCTGTAAAAATTCAAACCCAAGTTCTACCATCCTAAACATGTGCTCCTCACATGAGTGTAACTATTGTTTACTAAACACTTTGATATGCTAATCATCGTATGTGTATTTGATGTATGTTATAGCTAATCTGCATAGTGTCTAGATTTGTTTCTTATCATTCCACACTTAAGAACTAACATTCAGAAACATTAACTAGTTTTCTCAGTGTCACAGGTTGTAAGTAATAGCATGGAGGACATTTGAATGTAGGTCTGTTCAAAGTTTATGGCAACACTTACAAGGCAGAGTGTTCAGATTAGGAGACTGAGAGAAGTACTAAGTGAGCATTCTATAATATAGATGCCCCATTGTCAATACCCAAAACACTATTAACTGAAAACGCTTGAATTTTGACTAGCTAAGTGAAACTTATTTTCCTAAAGTGTAGATCACGGATTTTTATTTGTTAACAGATATGAATCCAGCAGGGAGCCTTCATCAGCTTATCCATTATGAATGACTGGTGCTTTGCTCATGCAGTCACTACTAAACCATCTGAGTTTCTGAGCCTCTGGAACACCTATCCTGGACAGTGGCATGAAAGGGAAATAATCTTCTTCTTCTTCTTCTTCTTCTTCTTCTTCTTCTTCTTCTTCTTCTTCTTCTTCATCTTTGTTATTTATTTACTTATTTATTTATTTATCTATTTATTTATTTATACGGGGTCTCCCTTTAGTCCCAGCTGGCCCAGAGCTTGCTCTGTAGACTAGGCTGGCCTTGAATTCACAGATATCTGCCTGCCTCTGCCTCCCGAGTGCTGGGATTAGAGGCATGCACCACCACGCCCGGCTAAGGCATTTATTTATTAAAACATTCTCTGCTGAGATTTTATATTAGCTTAAAATTCAACTCAGTCTTTACATTTCTTTTTTTTGCCACCTCAATGTCACAAAAAATACCTTCTCCATCAGTCACTGTGACCAGCATCCACATGGAGAGCCCCATGGTCGGCCTCTGTTCTCCTGGTGAACCAACGAGATGTTATTACTACCCTGCTACAAGCTAACAGCTCCTAACTTACACTCAATGGAAAAGGAGTAAAAAGTCTGCAAAATGCACTTTTAAGAAGACGTACTTTTTACTTATGGAAAAAATAAAAACCAGTGAATCTTCTAAGAATAATAAAAAGGGAATAGTTAGCAGTTTTAGGCACATGATTTGGATTGGAGAATTTGGATGTTCCTCTGCTGCTCCAGGCTATTTAATACTCTTCTTGTTCTTCCTGTAGGCCTCCTTCATCAGGTATCACAAAGCCTTCGTCTGTGGCATACAGAATATCTACAATCCTTTGCAATACAGGGTTGTTCTCCCCCTCATTCTCCTGCCAGATCTACTCAATGTTCCTTAGCTTTCCAAAGTAGAAATCTCTCTTTCCAAACCTTCAACAGTAAGCTTCAGTACATTGGCCTGCTGCATCAGCTCAGCAGCTTCATCATCCCCATTGCCCATAGCAGGACTCTTTCTGGGCCAGCCTTAGGCATTGCAGTAGTTCTCTGTGTTGCAATGGGTCTCTGTGGAGCTGCACTCCCAGAGCTAAGAGGTTTCTTGAGCTTATTCAGAGCTGGAGCAACCAGGGACGGAGCCACTGCAGTGGCCTTGTCTGGCAGCGACTGGCTCATAATAATTTGCATCAAAAAACTTCTTAAACCACTGAAACCACTGAACAAATTCAAAATTGTCCTGAAATTTTCCTTTTACTAATTTGTCTCACAGGAATTACTTTGTCAATGCCATCCTCTTGAAACCTGCTGTAGTATTTTGAAGCTTTGTTTGGAGTTTTACTTTCTTCAAGGCAGTGGAGCCAGAAAATAAATAGCATGTCCATAAACTGAGAATATGCAGCCCCTGAACACAACTGTTCTATCTTTGTCAGCATCAACTGTAGAGACTGATTGATCCAGGCCAGCATGTCATGTCAACTTAGGTTATCGCTGGTGACTGACGTTGAGTATAATAAGTTCACTGCCATCTTTGGCACTCGGCTCGAGTTCCATCTTCGTCTCGTCCAAACCGTCTGACAATTGTTTTCTTTAAGTCCATAAGTCTATTACTGGTAGCAATTTAGCCTATTCTAAAACAGACATTCATACCAAGAGTGGGGTAGGAATGCATCATTATGAAACCCTAAAGTCTGTGAGCAGCAGGTCAGCATGAAACAAAAATTAAATCTACCTGGTTTTTATAATGTTAGGAAAATGATAAAGTTCATGCTCTCCATCTCTGTTCTGCCATCCATTGACTAGCAATTCAGAGATCTGGAAACTTCACAGTAAAAAAGATGGATGTCCTGACCCTGAAAAGATACAGTTATGGGTAGTGGCTTCAAAGCTAAATCCAAGTGCCGTGAGAAGTTCTCTGCTGGGCAGTGGTGACAGCTTAGTGACAATTAACTATTAAAGTTAGCCAACTAAAGTTGCTTTCTTTTCTCAGTGTTGGAGATAGTTTCAACTCAGTACCATCAAATCTGAGGGAAGGTGGTCAGAAAACAAAGGACTATGGGTAAAAGACCTGGGTCTTTAGTTTGTGTGTGTGTGTGTGTGTGTGTGTGTGTGTGTGTATTTTTGGGACAGGGTCTCCCTTTAGTCCCAGCTGGCCTGGAACTCACTATGTAAACCAGGCGGGCCTTGAACTACAGAGATCTCCTGCCTCTGCCTCCCTAGTGCTGGGATTAAAGGTGTGTGTCACCACACCTGGCAGGGTCTTTACCTTTAAAAATTATTTTTATGGGGCTGGAGAGATTGCTCAGTGGTTAAGAGCACCAACTGCTCTTGCAGAGGACCCAAGTTCGATTCCCAGCACCCACATGGTGGCTAAGAACCATCTTTAACTCCAGTTCCAGGGAATCCTACACCTTCTTCTGACCTCCGTAGCATTGCACGACATGGGTGCACCTACTTACATGCAAACAGTACACTCATACACATAAAATAATAAATAAAATAAAATTTTTTAAATTTTATTTATTTATTTACTTATTGATTTTTATGTGTATGAATGTACTGTCTAAATGTAGGTTTGTGCACCCATGTCATGCAAAGCCGTGGAGGTCAGAAGAGGGTGTCAGATTTCCCTGGAACTGGAGTTAAAGACAGTTCTCAGATCCCATGTGGGTGCTGGGGATCAAACCTGGGTCCTCTGCAAGAGCAGTTGGTGCTCTTAACCGCTAGGCCATCTCTCCAGAACCCCCCAAATTATTTTTATACAATGTCTTTGTCTGTTGGTCCTCATGCACAGAACTAATAGGAGGCAAATTAAAGACGCGTTTTGTACTTTGGGGGAATTACATGGACCCAAATCTATAAGTCTAGCCTGCCAAACCCAAAGTGACTGACCACCTCAAGTAGCCCCTATGCCCAAAGGTCTCTATCAGTTGACATGGGCTCTGAAAGCTGTGGAGTTCCCAGAGAGCCACGTTGCTGGTCCCTGCTTTAGACACGGCAGTGGAGGATGCCGGACACTGATCACCTCCCCCAAGAGAGTCAGCTGCCCTTCTATTGGAAGACCCCTCTTCAGTCTTGCTCAGCAGGATCTGATAATTGTTATAAGATCCCCCTGAATCTGATCATTCTAGGGGTGGGTCTGCATTTTCCTGAAGAGTGGTTTTAGTTGTGGCTTTTCTTATTTCATCACAGTATTTATAGTGATCCAGGGGCAAATGACTATTCTAACTTGTAGTCCATGTTGCATGTGGCCAAGGATAGCCATAGATGTGGCTCAACACAAAATCATAAACTTACTTAAAACTTTACTCTAAAATGGGCTGGAGAGATGGCTCAGCAGTTAAGGCCTTGTATTCCTCCTGAGTTCAGTTCCCAGCATTCACATCAGGTGACTCATAACTGGCTGTAACTCTAGCTCCAGAGAATCTGACAGCTTCTTGTGAACTCCATGGATACCCGAACTGATAAATACAAACCCACACACAGACACATATACACAAAATTAAAAATAAAATAAAAATTTAAAAACTATGAGATGTATTAGTAGGACTGAAAGGCTATTCCTGGACAAATTGTCAGCCTGTGAAAGGAACCAGTCAGAATTGACCAGAGTCCAAAATGACAGCTCCAGAGAAAGTAGACTGTTTTGCTTCTCATCCACCTGTGCCCCTTTTCTAAGCCTAGGGAACAATCTGCGGAAAAGGGGGCGTGGTAGAATGTAAGGGCTGTGATTGGGGTGAATGGTGAAACTACAGCAATAGAGACTGGACACTTATTTGATCAACTTGATTGAACATACAATCCCCCCAGCTGGATGGTGGGACCCTTGGGCTGTGTGGGTTTGGGCACAACTGCTTGCAAATTGGTTTTACATGAAGGATGCTTGTACTCATAAATTATTACTTATTGTTAAAAAATGAAAAAAGTAAAATATTTTAAATATTAAAAAAAGAAAAAAGAAAAATACAAAAGCTAATGTGTGGGGGAGGGTAGTTTTTTGTTTGAGGTTTTATTTTTGTTTTTTGCAAAGTGTTGAATTGTCTTGTAAACAAAAAAGCAAAGCTTGGACTTTTGTTAGGTCTGCTTCTATTCAGCCATTTTCTCATTTATTTGCTTTTCACTTTATCTGTATCATCTTTATTTTGCCATTCTTCTTCTAGTCAGATCTGCACGGTTGTTCTTTACTCTTGTTTTGGTTGCTATGAAGTGTATTTAAGTAGCTAAGTTTGTGTGTGATCATGGTATTAGCCAAATGTTATACTTTTAGCTAAAGGGGGTTTGATCACCATTATAAAACTCTTCCGTAGTTAAAAATATTTGGCTTCTACTTCTCTAATTACCAATATAGAAATGGAAGAGGATTCTGATTCATATAAAAAGTAAAAATATTTGGGCTGGAGAGCTGATCTAGCCATTAAAGTCTCGGGCTCACACCAAAAAGACAAGAAATGGAGGGGGTGTCTATTGTAAGCTATGGAAATTATATTAATTAGTTCCCTGGCCCTCTTCACCTCTAATTTTGTGTTGTTATAATTTGAGTTTTATTTGTTTCTATTTGCTACATTGTATATATTCCTTTTCAACTGTTGTTTCACATGTTGATTTTATTTTGAAACTGCATATACTCCCTGGTGTGGGACCATCCCTGGAGCATGGTGGACCTCCTAGGGGCCACATTCTTAAAGAAAACTGACTTGCCCTCTTCCAGAAGCCACTAACTGTCAATAGCTCCTCAGTTGGGAAACATTGGGGGCATGTGAGCACCTCCTCCCTCCATGCTAGAATGCTGACTGGTTTGATCTTGCTCAGGTCTTGTGCGAAAAACCAGAGCTGTCCTGAGTTCATGAGTGCAGTGGTCCTGTTTTGCTCCAGTCTTCCCTGACCTCTCTCTTACATCTTTCCATCCCCTCTTGCTTGATTGTCCCTAAGCCTTGGGGAGGGGGCGTGATGTAGATGTCCCATTTGTGGCTGAGCACATTTTCAAATCATTACTTGTCAGGATGTTTATATGACTTTTCTATTTACTATGTCCTTAAATAAATCACATCCTCTCAAAAAAAAAAAAAACAACTATGAGATGTGTGTATGTATGTGAAAGAAAGAGGCAGGGGGATTTTGTTTTGGTAATTCAAATGTGTGGATGTCAAATGTTGCATTGTTAAAGGTTGAGCATACTTGTGAAAGCTCTGTTTTCATGAATGGGATCATCCCTATATAAAGGCACATGATGTCTATTTAATCCCTTTTTAGTCTCCTCTACCATGTAAAGATACAGCTAAAAGAGTCATTTTGAATAAAAGAGAGCTCACCAGACCCAGGATCTATTGGCACTTTGATCCTGGACTTCCCAGTCCTCAGAATAGTGAGGAACAAATTTCTAGGCTTTATAAGCTACCTAGTCTAATGCTTTTTGCTATAGTCGCCCATAAAGACGAGGACAGTTTGCACAGCACCATGCTGGACTCAAAGAGGGAAGGAGACTGTGCATCATCTAGGAATGCTGCTATTGAGCTGGAGGTGGTCCTGATACGATTTTGTCATTTCTTCCCTTGGTGAGGGAGTCTTTCCCATGTGGGCAAAGAGTGATGTCAAAGTAGTGAACTGAGACAGAACCTATTAATTGCACCCCCCATTTTTTTATATGTGCATCTTTCTGAGGCAGGATCTCATGTAGGGCAGGCTGGCCTTGAGCTCGCCAGGTGATTAAAACAGGCTTTGAACTCTTTTTAAAAAATTATTATTTTGGGGCTGGAGAGATGGCCTAGCAGTTAAGAGCACCAACTGCTCTTGCAGAGGACCCGGGTTCGATCCTCAGCACCCACATGGCAGCTGAAAACCATATTTAACTCCAGTTCCAGGGGAATCCGACGACCTCTTCTGACCTCCATGGCATTGCACGACACGGGTGCACAAAACTACATGCAGACAGTACACTCATACACATATGAAAATAAATAAAAAATCATTATTTTTTAAATTTATTTTAATTTAATTAAATTTTATTTTATGTGTATGAGTGTTATGCCTACATGTATGTAAGTACAACTGTGTTGTTGAATGCCCGCACAGGCCAGAAGAGGGCATTGGATCTCATGGAACTGTAATTATGGACAGTTGTTAGCTGACCTATGGGTGTTAGTACTCAAACTCAGATCTTCTGCAAGAAGACCCAGTGCTCATAACCAATGAGCCATCTCTCCAGCCCTGCAGCAACTCTTTTTTACTTACTTTTTCTTTCTGCTGAATGGAGTGAGAATCTAAGCATGGAGGCCCAAACGATCATGTTGGGCCATGAGATGATTTGGAAAATGGAAATAATGCAGATTAGGCAGAAAAATAGGAAAAATTGTCTGAGTCCCTGACACTCTGAAGCACTTCAGTCTGTAGCCTCCTGATTCCAGCTTGTAAGAAAGAGAAGTCCACTTCTTAGTTGTTGAAACCCCTGGGTTTCATGTTTTGTTTTGGTTTTGGGGGGTATGGGAGAGGTTTGAGGGGCTTATGAGATTGGAGATAGACGAGTTCAACTTCATGCTGCCAAACATCATTTTAATACGCAAGAAATTTCTTTTTTGGGTTACCTCAATTTCCCTAAAATGAGTCTATTTTGGCTCTAATGAACAATCGTGGGTTAGAAAGGTGACTATGAGGGGCTGGAGAGATGGCTCAGCGGTCAAGAGCGCTGACTGCTCTTGCAGAGGACCCGGGTTTGATTCCCAGCACCCACATGGTGACTAAGAACCATCTTTAACTCCAGTTCCAAGGGAATCAGACGCCCTCTTCTGACCTTCTTGGTATTGCATGACACGGGTGCACCAACCTACATGCAGACAGTACACTCATACACATAAAAAAAAAAAAAAAAAAAGAAAGGTGACTATGAAATAAACACAGCCTTAGTCTTGGCTACAACTGGCAGAGGGTAATTCAAGCACAGGGAAGGTATGTCATCATCCGTGTGTCTAGAGACAATAAACACCTATCTCTTTTTGCGTGGAGACCCTGAAACTTGAGCTTTTCAGCCCTGTACTCTCTGTGTTTGTATCTAGAAGCTTGTCTGCAAAGACTCTTATTAGACCACTGCCTGCCTGCCAGGCTGGCTTAGGAAGAAGTGCCCAACTGGCACAGATCCACTGAGCCTCTGGAAAATGACTGAACATTCCAAACTATTTTAAAAGTTAATCCATTTTTAACATCCTACCAACTTAAAAGTTTTGTTCTACTTAGTTCGGCGCAAGTCTATTTTTACTGTCTAGCTTTTTCTATCCCCCACCAACTTGAGTGATTTGTGTGTGTGTGTGTGTGTGTGTGTAAGTTTTAATATTTTCTTTCTTCCAAATTGCATTTTATTAATTGGATCCAGTTGGTAGCCTCCCTTTTATTCTACATGATGACTTAATCACTTCAGTATATTGATTCGAACATTTTGTTATTTGTTACCTAAATATTACTAGTTCCCTTCCGTTTGCTCTCTTGTACAATGATAACACTTGTTTATAAAACTGCTTTGAATTTATCAACGGGGAAAGAGCAACATCAAGATAAAGTGCTGTGCTGTTCTTCCCTTGGAATTATGCCTTGGCTTAAATTTCAGTTTGGGGTATAAATTGTAATAGATTCTGCCAAGAGCACTCCAGTTCTGATAGGCAGTATTACATGAATTTCTGCTTCTAAGCCAGGTCATTGCGCAACTCGAGGGAGATGGGAAATAGGGTCAGGCAAGAAAAGAGTTGTATTTCGGGGCTACGGGGCTACTGCAGAACACAGAGATCCCTCTCTCCCTCTCTTCTTCCTCCCTACTCCCTTCCTCATGTGTTTGTTTCCAAAATTTCTGATTCCATCCTTCCTACCACCTCCCCTTCCTTCCTGCCTTCCTTCCTCCCACAAACACTCATTGAATATTGTGTGCTGAATCTTTAGAGATGGTTCCTCTGATGAACTTGGCAGAGTTACATGCAGGCACTGCAGACAATGGCCCCACTGAGCCTTTAGTCTGCACTCAGCATCTTGTGACAGCCATGTGCTTCAGGTGACTCCGGTCCCACTGGTATTTGACTCCATCTACACAGAGACTCCCAAGGAAGAACTGCCCAACTGAGGAAGAACTGCCCAACTGACCCTGCTCAACCCCAGATCTGTGAGATTACAATAAACTATTGTCTTGTGTCACTGTGTTGTAGGATAGGCTTAGATCATTGAAACGAGTGTTTACCATGAGCCTACGGAGTGAACAAAACAAAGAAATGTATCCTGATGAACCTACATGCTAGTGAGAGAGACAGCCAGTTCACACACACACACACACACACACACACACACACACACACACACACAGTGAAAGAAAAGAAAGAAGATAAAGGGAGAAATGAAATGTAGAAAAATAGGAAGCATTGGGATAAGGTAGCCAAGGAAGGGCTCACTGACATGATTTTTGAGTTAAGGACCAAGAGAAGTGGGAAGTTAGCCATTTGGCTCTCTAGGGGAACACCGTCTTGGGGAATAGTCACCACATAAACCCTGAAGTGAGACCTTGACTGCATCAGTCAAGGACTGCATATTGGTTGCTTGTTTCTATGACCACCTACTGAGAAGAAGCAAGTAAGGAAGGAAGCGTTTATTTTGACTTACACGTTGAGGGTGTGGTCCACCCATCGGTCCATCACGGTGGAGCAGCGGTGGCGGCAGGAGTGTGAAGAGGACCACAGCTGCAATCAGGAGCAGGGGGACACGAATGATGGTGCTCAGCCCATTTTGTCCTTTTATTTCAGTCCAGGACCCCAGCACATGGGAAGAAGAGTCTAACTGTCAGGGTGGGGCTTCCTTTTTCAGCTCAGCTTTTCTGGGCACACTCAGAGGTGTGTTTCCAGGATGACTGCAAACCCACTCAACTTGACAATGAAGAGGAATTGCTACAAATCCACCCATGGTCAACTGACACCTGTGTCGGGTAGCTTCAGTTGTCAACTTGACAACCTCGGTTGAAGAATTTCCTCCATTGGACTGGCCTATGCCCATGTGTCTGGGACATTTTGCAACTGTTGAGTGATGTGGGAGGGCCCAGCCCACTGTGGGTGGTGCCACCCCTGGGCAGTGGTTCTGTGTTAGATAAGATAAAATAGCAGATTGAGCACAAGCCAGTGCAGCAAGCCAGTAAGCAGCATTCCTCCAAGGTCTGTGCTTCAGCTCCTGCCTTCAGATTCCTGCCTTGACTTTCCTTGGTGATGAATTATGACCTGAAAGATGTAAGAACAAACAAATCTTTTCCTCCCTCAAGTTGGTTTTGGTTAGTGTTTTTATCACAGCAATAGAACACCCCAACACATCATTTTGAATTACAACATCCCAACTTTGCCCCCAAGGTATTGGTTTCAGCTCATAATGCCAAATGCAGTTAGTCCATTTCTAAGAATCCCCATAGCCTTTAACAGTCTCAGCACTGTTAACAGTCTCAGCACTGTTAACAGTCTCAGCACTGTTAACAGTCTCAGCACTCTTTGAGACTCAAGGCAACTTCTTGCAATAGTCTACTGGGGCCTCCTTGTAGGGGATCTGGCCCAGGCTCAGGGGCTTTTTAGAATCTTGGTGAAAGCCTCCACGACATCATCACTTTTTCATGTCTGCAAAATCAATAAATATCATGTGAGCAACGAGGCCAAGTTCTGCTGCAAGATGAGAGGCAGGCTGGCTTGCAGTGGCCTCCGTATGCCTTTGTGGCTGACTCGGGGGAAACACACCCCTATGCATCTGTTTCTGAGCACAGAGTCCCTGCGATGGCATTTTCAGTTTAGGATTTCTCCTTTCAAATGCACCTGCATTTTCACAAGTTCACCCTGCCATGGGTGGGTTCTTGTCTTCAAACCACCTCTAATATTGTCCCAGTACAGGACATGAGAGGAGGCCTCCCTTTTTTGTTATTTTTAATTTATGTGTATGAGTGCATTGCCTGCATGTGTGTAAGTGCACCTGTGTTGTGGAATGCGTATGGAGGTTCAGAAACTTGGTAGAAGCAAAATTGGATCTGACATTTCCAGAGGTTGAGGCTTTCTTGCAGAAGGTAAATTTTTCAGGAAGCTGAAACGGTTTTAGAATTGTCCATCTTGGAGAACACACCAGTTACAAGAGTCTTCTGCTCCCACTTCTTCACAATAGATCTTGAAGAAAGGGGCATGCCTGGTGGTAGATACCTTTAATCCCAGGACTGGGGAGGCTGAGGACTGTATTGTGCTCTCTTAATAGGCGGAGTTATGTGGCCTCACACCTAGCTGGTCTCAGTCAATAAATACTGGATAAATTATTCTTTTTTAAGATTTAATCTTGGTGATTGCTTTTTCTTTTTTAAATTTTTTTATTTATTATTTTTTATGTGTATGAATGTACTGTCTGCATGTAGGTTGGTGCACCCGTGTTGTGCAATGCTGCAGAGGTCAGAAGAGGGCGTCGGATTCCCCTGGAACTGGAGTCAAAGACGGTTCTTAGCTGCCATGTGGGTGCTGGGAATTGAACCCGGGTCCTCTGCAAGAGCAGTCAGTGCTCTTAACCACTGAGCCATCTCTCCAGCCCCCCAAATCTGGATTTTCAAAAGCTAGTCCTCACACCTACAAGCTTGTTATAAATGATTTTTAAAATTACATTTATTAATTTAGTGTGTGTGTGTACAACTTCCACCATCNAGAGTCTCCCTGTAGCCCCAGCTGTCCTGGAACTCACTTTGTAGACCATGCTGGCCTTGAACTCACAGATATCCACTGGCCTCTGCCTCCTGAGCGCTGGGATTAAAGATATGTGCCACCACACCTGGCATCCTACAATATTTTAAAATAATATTTTTATTGATTCTTTGAGGATTTCGTACGACATATTTTGATCACCTTCAGAACCCCCCATCATTTCCTCTCAGACTCACCCCCACCTCCCTACCCACACCTCTATTTTTAAGATCTATCAGGTCTAATTTGTGTTCCCCGAATACTCTTGGATCTGGGTCCACACCCTGGAGTTTGGTCTACCTACAGGGGGTCACACCCTTAAAGAAAACTAACTGATTCTCCCTCTCCTAGTAGCTACCAATTGCTAATAGTTCCTTACCCAGGCTGGGGCTTTTGCCCACCTCCCCCCTCCATGCTGGGATTTTGTCTGACTTGGGCTTGCACAGGTCTTGCACATGCTGTCACAACCACTTGGGTGCATATGTGCCACGGTCCCGTTACGTCTGGAACTCCAGCAACAGAGTCTTACCATCAAGTTCTGGTAGGTAACTAAAAGCAATGGCAATAGCCAGTATTGTTTGAGGGTCTATGGAACCCTCATGGTCAAAAAGAAACAAAAGAAGGACCCCATTCCTGGTATCGGGCTTGTTTGCTAGTCTGCTATGTCTGATTGGGGCATTGCCCCCTGTTATAGGTAACTCCATTTAAACTATTATATATGTATATGCACACATTTTAAGAAGATTCTACAATACTAGGTTTCCATGTGACTTTTCCAAATGGCCTTCAGTATTAGTTGTCCTTCCCCATACTGCTGTCCCACCTGACCCCGTTTAATCCTTCTTATTCCTCTATTCCCCGTTCCCTCTTTATATCATAGTATTATGCATTCTATCTCCCCTCCCATAAGGGTTACAGTCAAAAGTGCCCTCCTAAATGTTTAATAACTGGCTTTCCTGGAGAATGAGGGGGTCTCAGAGTGATAGAGCTTGCCACTCTCCTTGATGTAACTAGTCCTACTTTGATGATTACAAACTACTCATGTGACGTCACTCAATAGCTGGGAACGCACAGTAACTCACTATTGTGCGTAAGATTTCAAATAAACAGTTGCAATAGAGGTAAATAACTTCAAGAACATATAGTAGTCAAAATGGGTGAAATGAATGAGCTGTTTACATCAATCACCTCTGTTTCGTATCAGCACTGCTCCTCTGAAGGTATCTTTAGCAGTAAACCCTTTGCCCTTCTGCATGGTTGAGCCCCTCCCTCATCTTCTTGTACCCTCTTCCTTTCTAAATTCCAAAGTGAAATCCCATTTAAATATTTAAAATGTTAGCTACGGGCTGAAGAGATGACTCAGTGGTTAAGAGCACCCACTGCTCTTGCAGAGGACCTGGTTTTGATTCCCAGCACTCTTATGGTGACTAAGAATTGTCTTTAAGCCCGGGGTGGTACCGGCCTTTAATCCTAGCACTCAGGAGACAGAGGCAGGCGGATTTCTGTGAGTTCAAGGCCAGCCTGGTCTACAGAGTGAGTTCCAGGCCAGCTGGGGCAATTGGGAGACCCTGTCTCAAAATAAATAAATAAATATTTAAAAAAATGTTAGCTACTAATTTTTTCTCTAGGTGTATAGAACCCAGAATATCTGATGACCTGTGTGTGTGTGTGTGTGTGTGTGCGTGTGTGTAGGCCAGAGGTCAACCTCAAGTGTCATTTCTTAGGTGTCTACCTTTTTTTGAGACAGGGTCTCTCATTGACTTGCAGCTTACCACATAGGCTAGCTGGCCTGCCTGTGAGCCCAAGCCTTCTGCTGTCTGCACCTCCCTAGTGCTGAAATTACAAGTGCATTCTACTGCACCCGTGTTTATATGAATCTGGCAACTGAACTCAGGTCTTCCTGCTTGCAAGACACTCTCACCAAATGAGCTTTCTCTCCAGCTCCCTCCCGATGTCTTTCATCTACACATACATTTTTATAGAAAAATGTAAGCACTTGAGTCTGGAGAGATGACTCAGCAGATACGAGCATGCACTGCTCTTGGAGAAGACCAAAGCTGAGCTCTCAGCATCCAGGTCAGATGGCTCATGGCCTCCTGTATTTCCAGCTCCAGAAGATCTGATGACCTCCTCTGGCCTCTGAGGGCCCTACATGCATGTGTACACACCCTTACAGAGACATAGATGTATCACATAATTTTAAACAAAATAAGTCTAAGAAAAAGTAGGAACTTGCTCCGGGAGAATGAGATTCCTTGCAATGTTCCAAAAAAAGAAAAAAAAAAAAAAACAGTCAGTGCCTCCTCAGTGTGTGTCCTTCCTGCTCTGCCCCCCCTCCCTCTTCCTATGGAAAACAACGCTTTATGCCCTTCTCCTAAACCACTCAGGATAGAGCTTTGAGGTCAGCCCCCACTCTCCGCTTCTGAAACTTGCTGGCCCTTTAATAATCCTGACCCCCTCCTATCAACTCTTAATTGGCTGTTGAGTGGCAAGCAGCCTGGATCATAATTCCAGTAATAATTTTAAATATAATTATTTAATTGAAAGTTTACATAATTTAAAATTATTAATGGATACATTTAATAAGCTTGCCAAATTCATGAAAATTTAACAGTTCTTACAAGTGTCAATGTGAAATAATAACCGTGTGTATTAGTCACTTTTCTGTTGCTGTGATAAAACACCATGACCAAAGAAGCTTATAAAAGGAAGAGCTTATTTGAGCTTACGATTGACGGTTCCAGGGAATTAGAGTCCATTGTGGCCGGAGGCATGGCGGCTGGAGCTGGAGACTGGAGCAGCAAACCGAGGGTCACATCTTGCAAAGAGCACAGGAAGCAGAGAAAGCAACTGTAGACCACGAGGCTTGTTAAAACTCACTAAACCTGCCCCCAACAAGGCACTTCCTCCAGCATGGCCACACCTTCTAAGACCTCCAAAAACAGTGCCGCCAACTGGAGACAAATGTCTGAATACTTACAGCCTATGGGGGACACTCATTCAAACCACCACACCGTGTTTTAAAGGAAATAAGACCATGGCACAGGGACACAGGTTCAAGCTTTCCTGAATGACATCTCCCACCATAGAAGAGGTTATGTGCATTTTATAGTCACAGAACAAAAGCAAACCAAAAATTCATACACCTATAAATCACATTGTTGGGGATATCACCTAGGTAGGTCACAGCAAGGTGGGTAAATGTGTTCTATAAGGTCAGGCATTATTTTGAAGTGATGCAAATTGGAAGAAACAACAAAAACAGCAGCAACAAGACTGGGTCAAAGAACTGACTGAAATGGTGAACTTCTGCCCAAAAAAGGAAACTTCTGTATTGAAATTTTTTTTAATTTTATTTAGTTTTTATGTGTATGAATGTACTGTCTGCATATAGGTTTGTGCACCCATGTCATGGAGGTCAGAAGACGGTGTCAGATTCCCCTGGAACTGGAGTTAAAGACAGTTCAGCCGCCATGTGGGTGCGGGGGATCGAACCCAGGTCCTCTGCAAGAGCGGTCGGTGCTCTTAACCGCTAGGCCATCTCTCCTGCCCCCTGTATTGAAAATTTTAAAAGAGACTAAGAAAAAGATGAAAAACATGTATGGCAGAATGCATGAGCTCTGGTGGGGTGGGAGGCAAGGAAGGGGGAACGGGTGTAGATTTGATTGGGAAATGTATGAAATGCACAAGGCTTCAATAAAAAATTGGCTTTGAAGCTGGGCATGTGAGAGGCACACGCCTTTAATTCTAACACTTGGGAGGCAGAGGCAGGCGGATCTTTGTGAGTTCAAGGCCAGCCTGGTTTACAGAGTGAGTTCCAGGACAGCTGGGGCTACAGGGAGACCCTGTCTCGAAAAGACCAAAAAAAAAAAAAAAAACAAAAAAACAAATTGGCTTTGAAAAAAAAAGTTAAAAAAAAAAAAAAGAGCCAGTCATTATTGTCCAGCATTCTTAGCTTTAGGCCTGGTGGAGGCTAGGCTTACTGGCACATTCCTAGAATTTTATATTAGATCGGATATAGAGGTTGATAGTAGATAGTTATTGAAAAAGACAGCCCAAGATAATGTCAGCTCTTGACTTACAACATTCCATCTTCCATGATGTTTTGTTCAGCCAAGGTAAAGCAGCCTGGAAGGTCATCAGTATAAACATGGCTTCTTCAGAGAACTTCAGTTCCCATAAACCAGTTGGGCCAGCTCCAATATGCCACTGGTTTGTGGCTGTTACTAGTCATCTCTTTTGTTCCCACACCGCCACCTCCTGATCTCAGCTGGCCCAGCATGGTGAGTCAGGCCTGTGCCAGATTCTGTCACTCAGGTGATGCATTGCTACCTCGTGAGGATCTGCCCACCGGTGTAGTTACTCTCTCCTGAGGCCTTATCATCCCTTGTGCTGTCTACTCCTAACTTTGAACTCAGGGAGTAGGACCTTGAACTTTTATTCCGTCCCTCCCAGGTGGTACTGGACTCTTAGGTAGATAGGTTCTTCTACTTCCAGAATGTGACATCTGTGTAATGAGAGAATGAGAGAGGTTCTGACCAAGGATGGATTGAGAGAGGGGGGAGGGAAAACTGTCACAACTCTTCCAAGGACACAGATCTTACTTGACCTACGTGTAGATAATGAAGAGACTATGAGTGAAGAGTCACTGAGCACAAAGTATCTGCCTCAGGGTGGCATACCCTTCCACAGACACTGGGTCCAACACCTACATTTATGTCTGAAAATATGTTATGTCAGAATGCTTAAGAGGTTCTTTGGGAGGCAGAGGCAGGCGGATCTTTGTGAGTTCAAGGCCAGCCTGGTCTACAGAATGAGTTCCAGGACAGCTGGGGCTACAGGGAGACCCTGTCTCAAAAAGACCAAAAAAAAAAAAAAAAAAAAAAAAAAGAGGTTCTTTGCACAAAGAAGCAACACTAGTGTGGGTTTGTTTGTTTGTTCTTGACTACAGAGAAGTGATTCCTCCTTCCTTAGACATTAGACACTGCCTTCCTTAAACAGGCTATGTGATGTCAAAATAGGTAAGAGATTTTGCCCTTCGACTCTCTTTTCAGGATGCTCTCCAAGGGGCTGGAGAGATAGCTCAATGGTTAAGAGCACTGGCTGTTCTTGTGGAGGACCCAGGTTCTATTCCCAGTACTCACACGGCAGCTAACAGTCATCTGTGATTCTAGTTCCAGGATATGCAATACCCCCTTCTGACCTCCATAGGCATTGCATGACACAACTGCACCTACCTACATTCAGGCATTACACTCATACACATAAAGTAAAAAAAATAATAAAATAAGGAACTAGAGAGATAGTTGTATTAGTCACTTTTCTGTTGCTCTGATAAAACCACCATGACCAAGGGAACTTATGAAAAGAGTTTATTTGAGCTTATAATTGATGGTTTCAGGGAATTAGAGTCCATTTTGGTGGGGAGGCATGGTGGCAGGAGCTGGAGAAGAAAGCTGAGGTTCACATCTTCTAGTGAATATAAGAAGGAGAGAGAGAGAGAGAGAGAGAGAGAGAGAGAGAGAGAGAGAAAGAGAGAGCAACTGGAGACTGGCAAGGCTTGTTGAACTCCCTAAGCCTGCCACCAGTGACATACGTCCTCCTGCATGGCCAGACCTTCTAAGATCTCCCAAAACAGCGCCGCCAACTGGGTACAAAATGTCTTAATACTTGAAGCCTATGGGGGACATTCTCATTCAAACTGCCACTTTCCATTCCCTGGCCCCCATAGGCTCATGTAAAAGTGCAAAATATAAAGTGCAAAATGCATTTAGTCCAACCTTAAAAGTCCCCATAGTCTTTACCAGTCTCAATTCTATTCAAAAGTCTACAGTCCAAAGTCTCTTCTGAGACTCAGGCCAATCTGTTAACTGTAAGCTCATATAAAATCAAAAGACAAATTACATACTCCCAACATACAGTGGAACTGAATACACATTCCCATTCCAAAAGGGAGGAATAGAGGCATAGTGAGGAAATACTGGACCAAAACAAGACCGAAAACCAGCAGGGCAAATACCAAATCCAGTAGTTCCATGTGCGACTTCTGGGACTTGAGTTCCAAAGGGCTTAGATGGCTCAGCTCTTCCAGCTTTGCTTGCAACATACATCTCTTTCTTAGGCTGGTACCTCTCCCTGTATGTAGCTCTCCTTGGCAAATATCTCACAGCTCTATTGTGTCGAATGTCTTCTTGGGGTCTCTGCTGCCAACCAAGCTTCACAGCTTCACACAATGGCCTATCAGGGCCTTCTTTTTTTTTGGTCTTTTTGAGTCAGGGTCTCCCTTTAGTCCCAGCTGGCCTGGAGCTCACTCTGTAGACCAGGCTGGCCTTGAACTCAGACGGATCTGCCTGTCATGGCCTTCTTTAAGCAGGGGTGTCCCTGCTGCACTCTGCCTGGCCTCGGCAGCTCTCTGAAACCATGGAGGAAGAACCCCTTAACTCTTGCATCTTTCATGCCTCTAAAGCCTGCACCACCTGAATGAAACTGCTGAGTTTGGCTGCAAGTTTGGGATGGACCTTGGCCTACTTCAACCACATTGGCAGCTTTTCTCTGCCCTGGACTTGCAAGTGGATCTCTGTGAGTTCAAGGCCAGCCTGGTCTACAAAGCAAGTTCCAGGCCAGCTGGGGCTACAGGGAGACCCTGTCTCAAAAAAACACCAAAAAACAAAAAAGTTGAAGGCTTAGCTGGTTGTGATCTTGCCCTGAAGGTACTCTTCCCATTGTTTACTTGTAAATCTTGAGGCCTCTCCTTAATCACTTTAATCTCACTCTTTCCATTGTTTACTTATAAATATCTAGGCTTCTCCTTAATTTCATTAATCTCCTTATCAAAGGGATCCTCTCCTTCAGCTTGTGCCATTGCTCCAACATTAATCTTCCTACTGCACTTTTCAGATCCAAACTGTACATTCTGCATTTCTTTCTGCCCCATTTGCTCTTTTTCATTGTAGATCTGTATAATATTCATCATCAATAGCCATGCCACCATTTCTACCTTAGGCTGTCTTGAAATATCCTCCACCAAAGACATTAGTCCATTGCTTTTCAACTTAGTCTCAGGCAAGCATTTGGGCTGTGGGCAAACTCCAGCCAGACTCTGCTAAAATATCCCACCTGCTGCCTGAGTCCTTATTTTCCTCTGGAACTGCATTTTTCTCAGCACTGCTTTTTTTCAGGCTTCTACTAGAATGGCCCATTAATCTTTCTTTACAGTAGTCAACAGCTTTTCTAGCTCAAAGTTCCAAAGTCTTCCACATTTTTCCAAATATCTACATGGTTAGGTTCTTCACAGCCAATGGCCCACCCTTTATTACCAATTTTTGTTCTAGTTCACTCTTCCATTGCTGTGACAAAACACTCTTTTAGGGATGAAACTTTGCCTGGCTTGAGGCAAAGGCCTGTAAGACCTATCTCAAGGAACCTCCAAGAGTTATCTGATATCTCTGTGGGCATTTGGTTGTCTCCGTGAGTTATCTATTGCTCTGTGAGGTCGGGATATTGCAGTGTTTTCCTGCCTTGCTTAACTCTGCAAAGGTCCAGAACCAGATGGCCCCTTCCCTTGAGGTACTGAGCAAAAGTCACACCTCAAGTTTACTGGTTGCACAAACAGGAGCTCTGCAGCTCCCTGGTAGGAGCCAAGGTGGCTCGCCCTTCCCTTCCTCCTCCTCCCCACTTCCTTGCCCAGAGCACAGTAGCTAGCTTTTAGTATATAAACACACTGCTGGCATGAATAAAACTGAGTCTATCTCCCAAACTTTCTCTGAGTCCATGTCTTTCTTTCATTTCTCGCCAGGTAACTTCCCGCTGTTCCCTCCCCCCTCCTTGCCAGAGCTAAGCCTAGAGACTGTCGGCCTGCAGGCAGGAGACAGCCCTGAAGCTTGTAGCCTTGTGAAGCTGCCAGCTTGGTCCTAGGGGGGAAGAACATCGTGTGGATTGCAGCCACACGTGATTAAAGGACCAACAGACGATATGTATTTAACTGACACACTTTGACCAATTCCAACTTGGGGAGGAAAGGGTTTATTTGGCTCACATCTCCTGGGTCACAGTTCATCACTGAGGGAGCCCATCATAGGAACTCAGGGCAGGAACCTGAAGGCAGGAGCTGAAGCACAGGAGGAATGCTGCTTACTGGTTTGGTCCTGTGGCCCATGCCCAACCTGCTTTCTTTTTTAGTTTTACCCTTTTATTTATTTATTTATTTATTTATTTATTTATTTATTTATTTATTTTTGTCATTTTTGAGACAGGGTCTCCCTTTTAGTACCAGGTGTCGTGGAGCTCACTCTGTAGACCAGGCTGGCCTTGAACCCACAGAGATCCACCTACCTCTTTATTTATTTATTTATTTTTGTCATTTTTGAGACAGGGTCTCCCTTTTAGTACCAGGTGTCGTGGAGCTCACTCTGTAGACCAGGCTGGCCTTGAACCCACAGAGATCCACCTACCTCTGCCTCCCGAGTGCCACCATGCCTGGCCCAACCTGCTTTCTTATACTGTATATAACAACCTCCCCAGGGGTTCCTTAGTGGGCTGGGCCTTCCCACATTTCTCAACAATCAAGACAATTCTCCACAGATGGGGCCACAGACCAGTCCAATGGAGCCAATTCCCCAATTGAGGCTCCCTCAACTCAGCTGTGTCAAGTTGACACTAAAGCCTTATAGCACAATGGCTCAGTAGTTAAGAGCATTGACTGATCTTGCAGAGGGCCTGGGTTCAATTCCCAGGACTCACATGGCAGCTAAGAACTGTCCTTAACTCCAGGACCAGAGGAAGCTGATATTATCTTCTGACCTCTGCATCACTGCATGACACAGGTGCATTCACATACATACACATAAAATACTCATACACATAAAGTAGAAGTAACAGTATTAAAATATATTTTAAAAAATAATAAAATATTTTAAAATAACCCACTAAATTTAATTAGAGTTCCTTGTCTGTGCATGGGTGCGGGGTTGGTTATTTAAGTTACTACTGGCTACATCCATGAACAAAAATGCAACCCCTCTTCAAGCAACCATCGAGTGCTGATAGCTCCTCAGCTATGGGTGGGGTCTCCCGTGCCACTCCCATATTCTCCCTGAAGTACCAATGCCTCCTCTTCCATGATGTTTTCCTAAGCCTGTGGGTTGGGTGGATTGCAGGTTATGGCTATTATATTAGGGCTGAGAACTCAAATGACTACTGAGTCATTTGCTCTCAATTGTATTAGTCTCTCTCTCTCTCTCTCGCTCTCTATTTATATATATATATATATATATATATATATTCATGCTACTTGTTTTGACACTCTAGCGAAGTCAATATATATATAATTTATTAAATTAGCTTACTTCAAAATATTACCAACAGCTGAACCACATCTGAGAGACCCAGAACCTGGAATTTGCTCATTCTTTGTGGCTGGGTTCCTGAGCAGTCCCAATCTGGTGCCCCAAACCTGGAAGGCTCCTGAAGAGCTGCTAGTCCTAAGTTAATGAAAAAAGCCTGGAAATGCTAGTTCTGACATCAGTGAGGGAATCAGCAGCAGCAGCAGCATAAATCAAGTGGACTGCAGGAGGGAAGGCCATGTAAGCAAAAGGCAAAGAGTCTTCCTCTTGCATCTTTTATCCGGGCTACTACCAAAAAGTGCCACCCACATTTGGGGTGGGTCTTCTTACATCAATTACAGCAATTATGACAATTCTTTAAGTGAGGCTCCCTCCTCAGATGATTCTAATTTGTAGCAAGTTAATATTAAAACCAACAATCTAATCAACATTGTGACTAGGTATGACTTTTTGCATTAACTGCAGTCCACTGCAAAAAGAAGATTTTTCTGACCAAGTTGAGAGCAGCACTAATCTGTGGGTCTAAACATAGACATTTAGAAGGCAGCCAAATATGTTACCAGGTTAGCAGCACAACAGTAGTAGGTCCCTGCTCCTGCCTACGACCTCCTTAGCCATGAGATTTTGAGCAGGTTTATGGTGCCAGCACGAATTCCCCGTATGGAATGGGCCCCAAATCCAATCAGAAGTGGTTTGTTACTCCCACATCTCGCCACTGCTTCACCAGTAGGCACATCCTGTGTGGCAGCAAAGACTGTAGCATATAGAGTCCACCAGTAGGCAAGACCATTAATATCTTTTCTCCCCCAGGGCTTTATAGGTCTCTGAAAGGTAGCCTGCTGGAAGGAGGTTTCCAGGCCAGTTCTAGCTTGATTTCTCTGTGTCCTTCAACCAAAGTGTTTTGTGTCTTCAGCAACAGGGTCTTACTACCTAGTTACAGTGTGCTACCAAGAGCAATGGCAGTAGCCTGTACTGTTTGGGGGGGCTCTGGATGACTCATAGGCAGGTACCCCACTCCCGGCATTGGGATTTCCATTTAAAAACAAAACCTATGTCTTGTGGGAGAAGCATTGATTCACCCATGCAGGGTGCCACCATTCAACCTTTTTTTTTTGGTCTTTTCGAGACTGGGTCTCCCTGTAGCCCCAGCTGTCCTGAAACTAGCTCTGTACACCAGGCTGGCCTTGAACTCACAAAGATCCACCTGCCTCTGCCTTCCGAGTGCTAGGATTAAAGGCATACGCCACCATGCCCTGTAGTATAGCCAGTATGCTGAGAATTACGCTTGCACAGAGCTTGTCCCTCATCAACCTAACCTGCCCTAGGCAGGTGAGACCATACAAGCAGCGTTGCAGGGCCAATCAGAAGACAACAAGAGGAGAGCGGGAATGCGAACAGTACATAACCCCTAACCCTGCCCCCAATAAATGAGTCCACGACAGCTTGCCCTCTGTGTTCACCAGGGTCTGTGTTTTAACTCTGTGCTTCTCACCCCCATTCCTTCTTCAGTCGGACCCTGAAATTAGCCAGCAGGCCTGGGGGATTGACTACAATGCCTGGCTTCATTCAACCTTTTTTTTTTTTTTTTAAATGACTTAAATTAGCTTATAAAGCAGTGGGTTTCCAAAAGGCTTTCCCTTCCCTTTAGTTTTGATTAACCCTTCCCACTCCCTGTCCTTTCCCCTCTTCCCCTGTACCTACCCCAGCTTAAATATTTCCACCCCTACTATCTTTGCTTCTTTCTTTATGAAAAAGGCCTAAATGAAGTAGTCAGTTCAAAGGATGTTGGCACAAGGAGGGGGTGAGCCAGGGGCATCCCCAGCGGTGCTGGTGTGAGCCAGGGACATGCCTAGTGGTGCTGGGAGACTGGCTAGGTATGAGCAAATTGAGATGGTGGGAGCCAGTTTCCACACTAGCAGAGAAAGGAGGCCCAAGTGTGGAAAAAGGAAAGTCAGTTGAAGGAAACTTAACTGGTGTTGGATTGAAATTGGAGCTACTAGAGAAAACAATGAGACAGACAGACAGACAGACAGACAGACAGACAGGAAGGGCAAGTAGAAGGATAGGAGCCCAGAGTTTTGGATTTTAGTTTGTTTTGAAGGGTATGTGTGTGTGTGTGTGTGTGTGTGTGTGTGTGTGTGTGTGTGTGTTATCCAAATGACACTGGAACAAGCTTGAAGAGATTTCTAGTGACAAAACCTGAAACAGTTTGAGGGATGAGAAAAGTAGTAAGCTTTAAATGAAATAAAATGCAGACCCCTATGTCCACACATGTATAGTCCTATAAATGAACAAATGAATGCAAAAGATTCTTTCTTGCACTAGGTCTACTAGTAAATATAGAATAAATAATGGTCTGAGAAAGCCACCCTCCAAGAGCCATCATTGAAGTCATTAATTTGGACAAGAATTGTCAATGGACGATGGTGACCATGGGGTCATGTGGCTGAAATCAACAGGCAGACCTGGGACCATGACTCTCTTGGGTGCTCCAGGTCAGTGTATGTGATGTCCTTCAGAACCTCACCTGCATCATTGAAGGCTGACCTAGGGATACGTCCTGTGCATCTTCCCAGCTGTCTCAATTGCTCCTGAGCTCTGTTCTGCATGATTTTGAACTGAATTATATATATATATATATATATATATACACACACACACACAGAAACACACACATTATAATATATATATATACACACACATCTGCCCGCCTCTGCCTCTGCCTCTGCCTCCGGAGTGCTAGGATTAAAGACATCACCTCTATGCCCGGCTTGAATTCTATAGGTTTTCATACTGCTTCTTAAAGTTAAGCCCAGTGTTGTAACATATAACAGAATACTGATGTAAAACCAGCTAGCATCAATGGAGTGCTAGGCGACCCTGTGTGCATGCACTCACTGACTCCTGAAAGAGTCCTTCCAGGAAGGACTGCTCTTGCCCACTCTCTGACAGAGACCATTTTAGGCCCAAATACAGTAAACAATAACTGAGAAAAAAAGCTGACTTACAAACACTGACAATGTTGTTCAAGAACCCGAGAACGTCTCCAGAACAGTGCACTGTTCCCAGAGTACACACCCATGCTTGATGGGAGCTGTCTGTGTGGGTGGAGGGAGTACCTCAGATTCCCCCCTCAAAGACCACATCTAAGCAACCAAGATTGGCCTTAACTAGCCAAGCAACCTGTCTACATAGCTATGAAAACTTATCTTCTAATGACTTTCATGGCTTTGGTGCAACCCATTTTTTTTTTTTTCATATCTTAAACAGATGCTTCTGATACTCTCAACTACAGTGACTGGAAGGAGTGTGTATTGGGAGGGGGGTGTCAGTGGAAGAAGTCAGTCAGATGCAGGCAATAAGGGGGATATTGGTCTGCAGAGAGTTTTAAAAAATAATAAAACCAACTAAAAGCCATCTGGTTTGTGTAATCACCATGTGCCAGGGCAGTGACAAATACTGTTCCCAGACAGAGGCTGGTCTTCTGCTATACCCCCTGCCCATCCCCACTGGTTGGAAGGGATCCATGTTACCAAGTTGTGGATTTTGTAGAATTCTGGATTCTAGAATATGCAATTATCTTGAATGTAATAGGTGCTCAATAAACATTAAACAAAAGTTCTTTAAATTCTGTGCTGGAGCTCCCCCAAAGCCTTGTCTGGGAATCCCCTACCAGGAAACTCTCAGCAACACAGAGCCCCTCTGTTAAAACATGCAAGAAAATGGAGGACACCACCAAAAAAAAAAAAGAAAACCAAAACCATGTAGGCAAAGTCAGAGCCTTGCCAGAATGGTACAGTGCTGTGGCCTCACCCTGATGTGCCAGGGGTGGTCAGACATGCTGCCCACTGATTTTTATTTATAGATTTTATTTTCCTTTCTTGGAAAACCAACAAAAATCACCTCATAATTCAGGATATTAGAAAATCCATTAGTTTTAGTTGGGCCTGGGATCCTCAGGGAAGCTAAGCACTGAGAAATATTTCTATTGACTGACACACTCAGACTCTCAAATTACTTAAAGTAGCTCCTAATTGGGACCAGCTGGCAAGAGAGGAGGCGGGCCTGGGCTGGGCAGGGCTAGGGATTTGGTTACAAATTTGGTCCCTAGATGGAGGCTAGTCTCCATTAAGGGTTAAAATGTGGAAGGTCGAGGGAACAGTGCGCAGGAGCAGGAATGTAAAGTGGCTAAGTGAACCTGAGAACAAAGAGCGTTCACAGGAGCAGCTGCAGCCCTTTGCGCAGCCTGGGCTTCCGCTGCAGCAGGATTTCACTGAACTGATACAGGCAAATATCGTTCCCCAGAGTTATTCCCACTCAGCTGGGAAGTGCAGGCCTCCGTGCCCAGGAGAACAGGTTTAACCTGGCAGGTGCTGCCAGATCTCCAGTGGTCTCCAGATCCACCGTGTCCTGCCAGACCCCTCATTAGCCCAGGCTCTGCTGTGGTCTGAGCTGGAACCACAGCTCTGCCCTGGTGAGGCCTGCCCTGAAGGTTTTCACTCTAAGCCAGCCTCAGGTGTGTGTACCATCCTTCAGCAGAGTCAACTGGCAGCGCTGTGCGTTCGCAGCTTCTGCCCCCCATCCCTGTGCTGGTGGCTGTCATACTGAGTAGTTTTCAGTGGCGTGACCTTCGCTGTGCTCTTTGGTGCCAAATTCTTTGGTTCTTGCTTATTCAACGAGCCAGATTTTCCTGGCTTCCTGTCGATTCTGTGAACTACTTGAATCCTCTCCAAACATTTTTCTTTTTTCCTGCCTAGGAGTCAATGTCTAGTGTCAGAAACCAAGAACCCTGCCTGGTACAGCATCTGTCTCTACAAGAGTTAAGAAGCCACTGACAAACACCAGTGTTTAAGAGGGAGAGGGGAGGATGAAAGAAAGCAGAAGGGGAATAAAGAAAGGCCACTCCTTGGAAAGCAGGCTTTGTGAAAGTGTGGGACAAGGAATGGAGGAGGGGGCGAGGAGAAAGGGGTTAGCAGTGAGGCCGAATAGCCTGGAAGGGGTCCCCAACCTCCTGAATACTTGTAATAGGGGCCTTGGAGAAAGTTGCCAAATTGGCTTCCCTGAGACACTTCTGCATTGCTATTTCTGTCCCACAATGTGTTTTAAATGGTTTCCCCTGGATGTTTTAGGAACAACAGTTCCTTGATTTGGTTTCACTTCTGAAGATAAATGAAGGCGTTAGCTTTGACTTCATACATTTATCAAGTGTGTGGCCTGCTGGGAAGTGCACAGATACATGGGCATACATATGCATGGTATGATATGATAATATATGTATGAGAAAAATGGGCCTGGGGCTAGTTATGTGGGTGGGGAAGTTTTATGTAACCAGCCTATTTAAAATCTCAAAAGAAAACATGACTTACCATGCCATATTAGTCTACCATTCATCTCATTGGGAGACAGAATGAAGAATCTTTAACAATTAATAGAAATCAGAAGAAAAATTATGATTAAGTGCCATCTGCTGGCTTCTGTGCATTATATTTTCACTGCAGCTTGTCTTCATAATTTGTGTCTCCGTCTTGCCGAGGGCACACTTTCCTGTTCTGTACTTGGCCTGTTAACCGGTGCTGCACTTTGTGGTGTGTGGGCGGAGTAGGGGGGTACGAGTGTGAGGGCAAAGCTAACTCAGAACAAGCTCACCTTACGCAAATCCATCGTCTTCTAAATTCCAATATGAGAGTAGACTCCAGTTCATTTTAGAATTCTGTTTTCGAGCAGATTGAGAGCAGTGGGCACAGAGCGCAGATAGAGGAGGAGGAGGCAGGGGGATGGCACTTTGAAAGTGACTTCCCTGGGTTCCAGCTCTCTCTTCTGAGGACCGATATGGTTTGCATCTCAAAAGCTCTGTCTAGCTTCTGGCAGTTAAAGAATTTCTGTCTCATTCTGATGACTTTGCAATAAGGAGCCTCTCAGGCTATGGAGCTGGTGAAGGAAAAAGCAGGTTCCAAGGGAACACACTTGACCTCTTGCCTGGTTAGAGCTGAGTGGAAGAGCTTAGCAGGAAATAGATCTCTGCTGTTAGTAAATGACTGTGACTTATGTTTACACGGTGAGTACAGGCATACATCTGGGCCCCATCTCTCCAAGGAGACTTAGAGCTAGTTATTTGTCTAGGCAACTCACATTCTAAGTCTGGTTTTGACTAATGAGATTGATGTTCTATGGTTCCCAGGCAGTAACAAAAGTCATTTGTTAGTAAATGCCTAGTATGAGCTAGGCAGTGGTGGATCATTTTTAAACATTTATTTGTGAGTGTGTGTGTAGTATGTGCACTTTTTCATGTGTGTGCCAGTGGGTGTACATATGTGTATGCATGCCTGTGGAGACCATTGGTCTACATTGATGCCTTCCTCATTTGGGGGGATGAGGAAGACATCATCGGGACTTCTCACTGAACCTGACGTTCATCAATTTGGTGGTGGGCCGGCTAGTGAATGAGCTTCCAGGATCTGCAATTTTCCTCCCTGCCTGTTCCCCTAGCACTGCGGTTACACACATGAGCCTACCATGCTCACTTTTACTTTGGGCTGGAGGTCTAGACTTGGGTCCTCGTACTTGCACAGGGAGCACTTTATCCATTGCGTCATCACCCCCATCCCGGTTTTATTTTTTAGTATGGCTTTGTTTACATATTTGAAATATCTTAGAATACCAACCACATCCAATGTCAAATGAGCATATTTTATTTATTTTGTTTTGTTTTGTTTTGGTCATTTTGAGACAGGGTCTCCCTGTAGCTCTGGCTGTCCCGGAACTCACTCTGTAGACCAGGCTGGCCTTGAACTCACAGAGATCCACCTACCTCTGCCTCCCAAGTGCTAGGATGAAAGGTGTGCGCCACCATGCCCTCATATTTTATCATTTTAATTTTAGGCTTGAAAGATCAAAAAGTATGTAGTGTTCATGTTATAAAGTAAGAGTAGAATAAATGAATGAAAAGAGTTGCCCTAGGTCCATTTCTATCATTTGACTCAGATTAGAAAAAGCATGACATCACCAGGTCGGTTTCATGGTGGCAGGTCTACTGTATGTATTCCTATCACTCTGGTGAGACAGGCACTATTCTTCACACTTTACAGATTGGCAAACTGAGGCACAGAAACATAAGCCCTTCTCGATCTCAAGCAGCTAGGAGGTAGGTGGTGTGGCAAGGTATATCTTAATGATTCTCAGCAAAGTCCTTTCTCTTTTTTCCCTGGAAGCAAGGCTGGCTTCTTGTCCCAGCCCCATCACCAGGAGGTGGACCATGACAAGTTCTGCCATGGACAAGTGGATATGTCTCTTCTGGATGAGAAGCCCTAACATTCCTAGAAGTTGTGTAGTCTCTCCCGACATGGCGCCACCGCCAGTGCGACCAGTGCTCAGCTCCATGCCCATTGGTACCTTCAGGTCCCCTTCATGTCAGTAACTTCTCTTTACAGTGACCAGCAACTTTTTGTTCAAGTGGCAAAGGCAGTGCAGAAGGGTCAGAGTGGCCATCTGTCTCTGGGGTGGGTTTGAGTAACACCACTCAGGGTACAGTACATCTTCCTCCCACTGACTACAACAAGTTCTGCCGCCTCACAGAGCCCTCCGGCTGTTACCTGTCCACTGACATATCTATTCCACTTCCTTTCCTTCCCATCTCACTTCCAGGTTCTCAAATAGACTTCCTGTGTTCACATTCCAGACTTGGCCCCAGTCTGTAGACAACCCAAGCTAAGGCCTTTGATATGTGTCCCCAGGATGCAGCTGCTATGGGGTGGGGGTGGCAGCCTCATGTGAGACACGTGGCCCCAGGGACCGGGAGTGCTGGCCACAAGCAGTCTTCAGCTGTCAGTCTGCAGAGCCGCCTCAGCTGCAGAGGGTGACGTATAAGGTCCAGCCATCTTGACCCTACTCGGGACAGTTCTGCAAGGCTGTCCAAGCCCCAGAGACCCAGAGGCAAGGCCCGGGGCTGCTTGCTGGCCTGCACCACAGCAAGCTTCTTCCTTCACGCAGTCACTTCCATCTCTTTTTCAAAAGTTTCCTAAGGGAACTCCAAGGGGCTTCCCTAACCAATATCCTGTGGTACACTGAGAGGTTCCCAGGTGGGAACCTTTCAGTCTTCTGTTTGGGGGAACCTCAATCTGCCACACTTCATCAGTGTGGGTCCCCAAATACTATGCAGGGCTGGAGGCTACATTAACCAGGGTGGATGTGGATGTGGATGCGTCCCCAGAGTGAAACTGATTCTTGTTATGTCAAGCCAAGGATTATTTCAGGGTCAGTTTGTCAGGTAAGCACGGCACAGTAAATTGAGGCTTGTCTCCAACACCTGTATTCATTCTAGGTATCACTCTATTTCCTGGAAAATATTTCTCCTCTGACCTTGACTATGTTAGGATTCAGAGAAAAAATAATAAAAATATACCATCTTAAAACGTGGAGCTTGAGTCTGCTGAGGCCTTTGGACTACAGGAGGCTGGAAAACCTCAGAGGTGCTGAGAACCTAAGTCTTTCTCTGATCTCTCTTCCTGTTACCTGCCCCTCTGTGTCCCCAAAAGTGAGTCACAGAAACCAGAATTCCTCTTCCCCAGGGAGTGTCAGTCAGAATAGAACCTGTCTCCCTCAAAGCCACTCTTACCTAGCAAGATCACTTCCTCCTGTTCCTTGAAGGTCTCAATCTCATCAGAGTCCTGTCCCATCCCTGGAAGGAGGAGGGCAAGCAGCACAGAGCAGCCTCCCGGGTCTCCCTCTCTCTGTTACATCAGCTCACATTCTTCCATCCAATGCATTTGTCCATGGCTGCTCCTTCTTCATTAAGCCGAAGCATGAGAACAGTTTTCCGGGGCTTTGGTCTTCATTTATGTAAGCTGTCTTCTGATATAGAACTTAAAATATACATTATTATTATTATTATTATTATTATTGTTATTTTCATCTGCCTCCCAAGTGCTGAGATTAAAGGTGTGTGCCACCATGCCTGACTTAAAGACGGTTCTTAGCCTCCATATAGGTGCTGGGAATCAAACACAGGGCCTCTGCAAGAGCAGTCAGTGCTCTTAACCACTAGGCCATCTCTGCAGCCCTGCCTTTATTATTTTTATTTTATGCATATGAGTATATTGCCTGCATGCATGTAAGTGCATCTATGTTGTGCAAAGGTTAGGAGAGGGCATCAGATTCCCAAGAACTGGACTTAAGGGTGGTTGTTAGCTGTCATGTGGGTGCTGAGAACTGAACTCAGGTCCTCTGAAAGAGCAGCCAGTGCTGTTAACTGCTGAGCTATCTCTCCAGCCCCTGTAATCTAGAATTCCGATTAGATAACTCTTCTTGCTTTTCAGTTGCTGTGCTGTCTCTCGGAGAGGTGCAGGTCATGCATCTTCCAGTGGGTGAGGGGAGGTCTTCCACCTCACCACTCCTATAGCTAACAGCTTAATAGCTGCTTACATCTTGGTTGCATCACAGCTGTTCACATATTTTATGTCTCTTGATTTTGTTGTTGTTGTTGTTGTTGTTGTGAAGGTAGGATCTCACTGTTGTAGCCCAGGCTAGCCTTGATCTCATTGTGTAGCCCAGGCTAGCCCTGAACTCCTTCCTTCTGCCTTACTTCCTGAGTATACTCTGGTATCTAGACTGATCTTGATCTTCTGGGAGACAGACCTTTTGGCTGTGCTAAGGGAGTAGCAGAGGGTAGGAGAGAGCTCAGATATCTGGCACATAAGAGATTTTGTGATTTATAGGCAGAGCCTGGGGGAACCTCACTGCAAAGTCAGGTTCAGACAGGTTCAGGGAAGCATGCTCCATGGAGCTTCCTGAGGGTATCCAGGGGACCAACTTTGCAGGGTGCACAACTTCCCACCTCGGGCCAGGATGCTACATGGAGCTTCCTGAGATATCCAGGACCAACTTTGCAGGGTGCACAACTTCCCACCTCAGGCCAGGATGCTACATGGAGCCTCCTGAGATATCCAGGACCAACTTTGCAAGGTGCACAACTTCCCACCTCAGGCCAGGATGCTACATGGAGCCTCCTGAGATATCCAGGACCAACTTTGCAAGGTGCACAACTTCCCACCTCAGGCCAGGATGCTACATGGAGCCTCCTGAGATATCCAGGACCAACTTTGCAGGGTGCACAACTTCCCACCTCGGGCCAGGATGCTCCCTCTGTATGCGTTGGCACTCTGCCATGGTCCTTTTGATCCCTTTCTACAGCTCTAGTTCTGGAAGAAGTGGGGGCCTGATGTGCACTTCCTCATACAAGAAGCCTCTTAATTCCACACCCATTTCCAGAGGTGAGGATGGATAGAGCCCCTGCTGTCAGCCTTGTCTTGTAGATAGGTGAACAGGAAACAGCAATGCTGTGAAAATAAATGAAGGAGGTCAGAGAAGGGGCCTGAGAGTCTGAGTGGATGGACTCGGGCCAGCACCATGGAGAAAGAAGCGTTTGAGCTCGACTTGAAAGACATGAAAGTGCTCACTGAACTGGCCCTGGTGGCTTAGGCCTGTAATCTCAGCCACTCTGGAGGCAAGGCAGGAAGATCAGGAGTTCAAGGCCAGCCTTGGCTACACACAGGCACTTCAAGACCACCTCAGAGATGTGAGACTCTGTCTCAAAAAACAAAAACAAAAACAAGCAAACAACAAATAAGAAAAGTTCAACACCAGCCTGGGTAACTTAGTGAAACCATGTTTCAAAATAAAAATGAGGGGTGTACCCAGTGATAGAGTAGTGGCCCAGCAAGCCTCAGCTCAACTCCAGCTAATAAGGGAAGGAACTCCCAGCTAAGAGAAGAGTATATGCAAAAACACAGAGGTATTTGGTTGACAAGATCTAAAGCTGTGCAGCAAGAATGGGAGGAGGGTAGGCCAGAGCCCTGAAAACCTCGCCTGTACGTGTTTCTCTGCAGCCCATGGGGACTAACATTGTAGGAAGAAAGAAGGAAAGTGGAAGTCTAATATGGAGGATTAGATACTTTTGTCCTTGCTCTTTTGAGACCGAGACTTGCTATGTTGCTCTGGCTGACCTGGACTTCATTAGGTAGGCCAGGCTGGCCCCAAACATGTGGGGTCCTCCTGCCTTTAGAGTTCTGTGCCACACCTGGCTGGTTGAAGAATTAGCATCAGCCATCTATTTTACATAGATTGTTTTGCTTATTCCTTTGAGGGCCTTTTCTATAAAGTCTTTCTGAGATGGAGAGTCCAGGATTATTGTCCTTACTGGAGAAGGGCTTCTGGCTGCAGTTAGAGGTGAGGTAGAGTATGCAGACGCAGTGGTGCAGAGAGCAGGTTAGGAATCCTGTGATGTCTATACGGAAAACCAGGGGGCTCTGTGCTAAGGGGATGGCAGAAGGAAAGACAAGGCTTGGCTACCTGGCTGCTTCTTTGGGAGTCCCTGATTATTGGCAGAGCCTGGGAGAGGTGCGGGGAACCTCACTGGAAGGGCAGGTTTGGGGAAGGTTCCTACAGGCATCCAGGCAGAGACCTCTATGCAGGAGTTGAATACAATGTTTGGAGAGTAGGGCGGAGGACATGAGAAACAGAGAGGTTTAGGGGTCATCCTCCTAAAAGTAAACGAGGATACAGTGAGGTGAATAATAAGTAGGATACGGTGAGGTGAATAATAAGTAGAAGAACTCAGACGCTGAGGGCACAGCTGGTGTCAAATTCCAGCTCTACCTGTACTAGTGAAGAAGCATAGGCCAGTGACTGTGACCTCAGTTTCCTCCTTTGGAGAATGGAGGACAGTAAACTGATCTCATAGAACCATTGTACAATGATAAGCACTGGGAATGCCTAATGGAATGTCCAGGGTGTGAGCAGTGGTGGGTGCTGCCTATCCAAGGTTGGGATGACAATGTAGAGGACAGGAAGCAGGATGAGGCTAGCACGCAGAGGACAAGGACTTCCAGAGCTGAATAAACAAAAAGCCAACAAAGGAACCACAAGGAGACACCAGAGAATCAGAAGTGAAAGGAGGGATTTCCTGGTATAATAAACATCTCTATAAAGACCTAGGGTCTGGAGACATAGCCCAGCAGGTAAGAGCACTGGCTATTCATGCAGAGGACCCAGGTTCAATTCCTCACACCCACAAGGCAGCTGACAACCATTTGTAACTCCAGTTCCAGGGGAATCTGACACTTTCTTCTGACTTCTGAGGGCATTTCAAGACCTGTGTGCACTTACACACATGCAGGTAGTACACGTGGTGGTTTGAATGAGAATGTCTCCCATAGGCTCCAAGTATTCTGACATTTTGTCCCCAGTTGGTGGCACTGTTTTGGGAGACTTTAGAAGGTGTGGCCATGCTAGAGGAAACACGTCACTGGGGGCGGGCTCAGAACTCCAGTCCTGCTCTGCTTCCTGTGCCTGCTTGAAGACATGAAACTTTGCTTCCTATGCCTGCTCTGGCATCTCCTGCCACCATGTGTCCTGCCGTGATGGACTCTAATTCCCCTGGAACCATAAACTCAAATAAATTCTTCCTTTTATAAGTTCTTTTGGTCATGATGGTTCTATCACAGCAAAAGAAAAGTGACTAATACAACACTCATACACATAAAATAAATATAGGATCTGAGATCTCCTGAGGCCAGCGGAAGGAAGAGCAGGAAGGCAGGTAGGAACTGGGTGCCTCAGCAAGGCTGATTATTGATCCATTAATCCAGCTGTCTTTGGCTTAATTGGCTTTTGTGGCTGTGGGGGCAGAGTTATCCTACCAGCTGGTATTAAAGGTAGGGTTGTGTGACTCTTGAGATCTGAGATCTGCTGAGGCCAGCGGGCTGAAGAGCCCCCCTCCCCCACCAACTGGGATTATGAAGGCATCCGAAGGAGGCAAGCAAAGCAAGCCTTCAACACAGTGAAGAGGCATTTAGGACTCACATTGGAATACAGGCAAGGAGAAGCCCATATGCCAAGAACACGAAGAAACAACACTGGAAAGGGGCAAGATAATCCCGCACCAAGCTCTACCAACCCTATGGAAGACTCCTGCCGTGGGATCCCTCTGGGGATGCCCCAGGACAAAGATATCAGAAACACAATTGGGAACATATTTAAAGAACTACAAGATTATAAAGAACAAATCAGAGCCATCTGAAACTCCAATTCCAGGAGAGCTCCAGTTCCAGGGGAGTCCGACACCCTCTTCTGACCTCCGCGGCGTTGCACGTCACGGGTGCACAGACTTGCATGCAGACGATACATTCATACACATATGGAAATAAAAAAAAAAAAAAGAACAAATCAAAGAACTAAGAAAAGAGAATGAAGAACTCAAGAAGGACCTAGAGAGAGAGAATGACAA